>SJYV01011252.1:537074-583981 GCA_006410875.1 Neotragus pygmaeus | reverse complement strand
GTATATATATATATATATATATATATATATATATTTTTTTTTTTTTTTGGTCAGGCTACCATAACAAAATACCATAGACTGAATGGCTTAAACAACAGAAATTTATTTTCCCATGGTTCTAGAGGCTGGAAGTCCAAGATTCTGGTGCCTCTATGGTTAGCTTCTGATTAGGACTGTCTCTGGCTTGTAGATGGCTGCATCTTACATGGCAGAGAAAAGAAAGCAAGCACCCTGCCAACTCTTTTTACAAACACACTAATCCCATCATAAGGACCCCACATCATGACCCATCTAACCCTGATTACCTCCCAAAGGCCCTGTCTCCAGATATCTCATATTTGGGCTTAAGGGTTCAATCTATGAGTTAGAGGGCAGGGGGACTCTGAATATTATGGGTATTCAGTCCATAACCACCTATTCATTGGATATAGAATTCTAGATTGAAAGTTTTTAGCTCTTTAAAGATATCATTCCACTTTCTTTTTTAAAAATTGTAAATATGCATAACCAAATTTACTATTTTAACCACTTTTAAGTGTATAATTCAGTGGCACTAAGCATATTCACAGTATTATGCACCCATTACCACTATCCATTTCTGGAACATTTTTGTGATCCCAGAGAGAAACTCTGAACCCTTTAAATGATAACTTCCCATTATCTCCTTCTTTTAGTCTCTAGTAACCTTTTTTATGCCTTCTGGCTATATTAATTTTCCAAACAATATATGATATAAGCAGAAACCATATAATATTTGTCCTTTTGTGACTGGTTTATTTCATTTAGCATGATGTTTTCAAGGTTCATCTATGTTATATAGCATGTGTCAGAATTTCATTCCTTTTTGAGCTTATGTTGTATATATGTGCCGTATTGTTTATCCATTCATCTGTTGATGGACATTTGGATAGTTTCCACCTTTGCCTGTTGTAAATAATGCTGCTATATGCATGAATGTGAAAATATCTGTTGTACAGTCCCTGCTTTAGGTGGAATTGTTTATACAGTAATTCTATGTTCAGCAGTTTGAAGAACGACCAGACTGTGGCTGTACCATTTTCACATTCCCACAGCAACACACAAGGGTTCCAGTTTCTCTACATCCTTCCTCATCAGCACTTACTTTCCCTGGTTTTAGATAATAGCCATCCTAATGGGTGTCAAAAGGTATCTATCTTACTGTGGTTTTGATCTTCATTTTCTTAATGACTAGCGATATTGAGCATTTTTTCATGTGCTGGTTGGTCATTTATATATCTTTGGAGAAATGTCTATTCAAGTACTTTGCACATTTTATGTGGTTTGTTTTTTGTTGAGTTGTAGTGATGGCACCCCACTCCAGTACTCTCGCCTGGAAAATCCCATTGATGGAGGAACCTGGTAGGCTGCAGACCATGGGGTTGTGAAGAGTCGGACACGACTGAGCGACTTCCCTTTCACTTTTCACTTTCATGCATTGGAGAAGGAAATGGCAACCCAGTCCAGTGTTCTTGCCTGGAGAATCCCAGGGGTGGGGAGCCTGGTGGGCTGCCATCTATGGGGTCACGCAGAGTCAGACATGACTGAAGTGACTTAGCAGTAGCAGTAGGAGTTTTTTATATATTCTGGGCTTCCCTGGTGGCTCAGCTGGTAAGGAATCTACCTGCAATGTGGAAGACCTGGGTTCAGTCCCTGGGTTGGGAGATCCCCTGGAGAAGGGAAAGGCTACCCAGTCCAGTATTCTTGCCTGGAGGATTCCATGAATGGGGTTGCCTTGAGCGCTACAGACCATAGCATCTCAAAGAGTCAGACACAACTGAGCAACTTTCACTTCACTTTATATATTCTGGATATTTATCTATTATCATGTATATGTCCTTTGGTGCACAAAACCTAGGAGTTTTATTTTTAAGTATTTACATTTAGGTTTTTGATCCATTTTGAGCTAACTTTTGTGTATGATATTAGGTAAAGAATTCAGTTTTATTCTTTGGCATGTGGGTATGCAGTTTTCCCAGCACCATTTGTTGGTGCTTTCCCTATTGAAATGGTCTTGGCATTTTTTATCAGGTTATCACGATAAATCTAGTTACTGTTTGTTGAAAAAAGTGATAAGTGAAAAAAATCGTAGTTGCTCAGTTGTGTCTGACTCTTTGCAATCCCATGGACTGTAGCCCACCGGGGTCCCATGTCCATGGAATTCTCCAGGAAAGAATAATGGAGTGAGTAAACCATTCCCTTCTCTCGGGAATCATCCCAACCCAGGGATTGAACCCAGGTCTCCTGCAATGCAGACAGATTCTTTACCATCTGAAGTCCTTAAAGTTATAACAGTATTATTGATATATATTATTTTCATATGGTATATTAATACATTACATCCCCATGACCTATTTATTTTATATGTGGAAGTTTGTACCTCTTAATCCTCTTCACCTAGTTTATCCACCTTCCAACCACTCCTCCCTCTGATAACCACCAGTTTATTTCCTGTATCTATAAGTCTGTTTTGTTTTTTAGATTCTACATGTAAGTGAAATCATAGGTTTGTCTTTTCTGACTTATTTCACTTTGCACAATACCCCCTAAGTCTGTCCATATTGTTGCAAATGGCAAGATTTCTTTTTAGGGCCAAGTAATATTCCATTGTATTTATATATACATCTTGCTTATCCATTCATCCATCAGTAGGTGCTTAGGTTGTTTTTATATCCTGGCTATTATAAATAATGCTGCAATGAACATAGAGGTGCATATATCTTTTAAATTGGAATTTAAATCTTTGCATATTGTTCATTGTTAGTGTATAGAAACACAACTGGTATTTGTTGTGTGTTCAGGTGGTCCAGTGGTAAAGAATCTGTCTGCCAATGCAGGAGGCACAGGGGATGTAGGTTCTATCCGTGGGTTGGGAAGATACCTGGAGAAGGCAGTGGCAACCCACTCCAGTATTCTTGCCAGGGAAACCCAATGGACAGAGGAGCATCCAATGGGGTCACAGAGAGTCAGATATGACCTAATGATAGAGCATGTGTGATTTTTTTTTAAATCCTGCCACTTTGTTGAACTTGTTCGTTAGCTCTAATAGGTTTTGTGATTGTGTGTAGTATCCTATAGATCTGTGAGCAGAGATAGTTTTACCACTTCCTTTTCAATTCGGATGCCTTTATTTCTTTTTCTTGAGAACTCTGCCTCACAAACATTAGTAGCCCTGTGCTCGAATCACTGTACTGTCTCTGCTCCTCACGGCTCTGCTGTTCTGCTTGGGCTCTGTCATGGTCTGCAGCGTGCCTCCAGATCAAACTGGGACAACTCTAAGACTTCATCATGAATTTTCCTTCTTTCAGGGATAACAGTATGATGCTGCCTGTTACCCAGTTGTCTAATATCTGAAAACAATTGCTTTCCCAATTTTATAGTTTTACAAGGCCACAATGGTCGTCTGATATGTGTTACTCTATCATGGATCCAAATAAAAATCCATATATTGCATTGTGACAACCTTTTACAATAATGGCTTTAATGAATATTTTATTTTTTAAACCAGCCTTTTAACAATTTGCTCCGTTATTGATGCTCAGTTTTTTCTGTAAAACATCCTTACTAATGTATACATATCATGTCGTAATTTAAATATACTACCAGACTTCAGCTCTCAGTAATGAGTCATGTTTATCAAGACTCAGCTGTGCTTGTTTCCATACCTTTCTATGCTAGTTTTATTTGCCATTGTAATTACATAATTTAATTGGATACTACAGTCTGAATGCTGCTATATGGGGGACAAAAAGTTCTTTATATGATTGTTCTTTTGAATATTTTGAAAAGATAATAAAGGTGAATTTCTGACATGATTTTTGTCAAATTAGGTGGTGGTGAAACAGTTACAAAAGGTTGTGCTACAATGTTTCACAAATCTCTTTGTATTCTTCACATTTTTTAGAGAAAAAAAAAACCTTAGATTGTATATATGCATTTTCTTGGTAGTTTATGACAGAAACAACACTTGGAATTCTAACCACAGGCCCTATATCTGAAGATTATTGAAAGAATGTACATGTCTACCTTTGAAGTTATAATACAGTATTTAAAGTGTTGCTGTGTATGCATGAGTGTGTATATTCACTTAATGATCTTCTGTTTTCACCAGTATTTTCAGTTAACAACTTATCTGTTCCTAAATCAAAAAAGAGACTTCTATCCATAGCTTAACTTTTATTTTTACGCTAAATTAATGAGGGGTTGTCTTATACTTTTTGTCTCCTTGAAGTTTGACTTTCACACATTGCCTCTTAAATGTTGTTTTACTAAACTAGAAACATTCAGCTTTAGATTATTTTCAGTTCCTTTCCAGATATAACAAATTTCATTTATTGTTTAAACCACCATTTGTTTTTCAGTTGTTTATTCACCTTCTCTCCCTTTGCCCTGATGTTTGTTTATTCAACAGTTATTTCATATTTAGTTCTCTGCTGCTGTGGCTTTTGTTCTCGTAATTCTTAATTTACGTTGTGTGTACGTCAGCTTTTAAATTTATTACCAGGGTATGAGGAAGACTGTTTGATTATGAAATAACAGAGTGGCTCTTTTAAAAATGTAATATGTTATAGAAGTTCCAAGTGTTTTGTGGCCATTTTTTTCTCTTTATTTCAGCTTCTGAAAAAACCATTATGTGACCTACTGTAGCTACATGAATTAGTAATTTAAAAATCAAAAAAATTCTGGATCATTGGATTAAAAAGTAATCAAGGAGGGGTTTAGGTATTAAGTTGATCATTATTAATATGCTATATCTTACAAGTTTAAAACAATTACTTAATAACTTTTCAGATTCTTCATTGAAGGATACTGGTTTTCACTGAGGCAGTATTGACCAATTTATTTTGTAAGCATTTTTTTTTTCCTAAGTAACTTTCACTTCTTTCAAAGTTAATAGAANCTTTGAAAAGATAATAAAGGTGAATTTCTGACATGATTTTTGTCAAATTAGGTGGTGGTGAAACAGTTACAAAAGGTTGTGCTACAATGTTTCACAAATCTCTTTGTATTCTTCACATTTTTTAGAGAAAAAAAAAACCTTAGATTGTATATATGCATTTTCTTGGTAGTTTATGACAGAAACAACACTTGGAATTCTAACCACAGGCCCTATATCTGAAGATTATTGAAAGAATGTACATGTCTACCTTTGAAGTTATAATACAGTATTTAAAGTGTTGCTGTGTATGCATGAGTGTGTATATTCACTTAATGATCTTCTGTTTTCACCAGTATTTTCAGTTAACAACTTATCTGTTCCTAAATCAAAAAAGAGACTTCTATCCATAGCTTAACTTTTATTTTTACGCTAAATTAATGAGGGGTTGTCTTATACTTTTTGTCTCCTTGAAGTTTGACTTTCACACATTGCCTCTTAAATGTTGTTTTACTAAACTAGAAACATTCAGCTTTAGATTATTTTCAGTTCCTTTCCAGATATAACAAATTTCATTTATTGTTTAAACCACCATTTGTTTTTCAGTTGTTTATTCACCTTCTCTCCCTTTGCCCTGATGTTTGTTTATTCAACAGTTATTTCATATTTAGTTCTCTGCTGCTGTGGCTTTTGTTCTCGTAATTCTTAATTTACGTTGTGTGTACGTCAGCTTTTAAATTTATTACCAGGGTATGAGGAAGACTGTTTGATTATGAAATAACAGAGTGGCTCTTTTAAAAATGTAATATGTTATAGAAGTTCCAAGTGTTTTGTGGCCATTTTTTTCTCTTTATTTCAGCTTCTGAAAAAACCATTATGTGACCTACTGTAGCTACATGAATTAGTAATTTAAAAATCAAAAAAATTCTGGATCATTGGATTAAAAAGTAATCAAGGAGGGGTTTAGGTATTAAGTTGATCATTATTAATATGCTATATCTTACAAGTTTAAAACAATTACTTAATAACTTTTCAGATTCTTCATTGAAGGATACTGGTTTTCACTGAGGCAGTATTGACCAATTTATTTTGTAAGCATTTTTTTTTTCCTAAGTAACTTTCACTTCTTTCAAAGTTAATAGAAAATGATTGTTTCTAGTGTTTCCTTGTAAAAATGAAGTCTTCCAGTGGATTTTCCTGATTGGGAGAGAAAGTTTATTTCTATATTATTTAAAACAATTACAGCTTTCCAGGGGAGTTCCTTTGCTCCCTATTGATAAGGATTCCAGCTGGGCTTTCACTGCTGTGTCCCGGGTTCAATCCCTGGTGAGGGAACTGAGAATTCCTCAAGCTGCGAAGAGTGGCCAAAAAAAAAAAAGTTACAAAAAGTTATAGCATTCTGTCTTAAAATGTCTGTTTAGTAAACTTGATTTGACTATGCCGTACATCAGATCATGTACTATGATATAACTGTACAGTAAGAATCTGAACACACATCCTTATACCGTTACAAAAAAATTATGCATTTGTAGTATGTTCCGGAGTTACATTTTGAACAGTTAGTTAGATTTTAGGTAAATGTTACCTTTTCCCACCTGTTTCTACCGGTAGCAGCTCCTATAAAATAATATTATTTGAGTCAATTTTGAGGAAATTTTGTTAATTTTTTCAAATATTCTTACAAGTCAAAAATCAAATTCATCTTCTCCTTTATAGGTTTGTAAGGAAGATTATACAATAAATAAATTCAGCCCAATTAATGTATACTATTTCTCTGTGCCTTAACTGAACTGAACTTAAATCATAATTAGAAACTGACCCATATTGTGAGCAGCAATATAAAATTTTACCACTCTTTAAAAAGGAATTTGATAACATGTCAGAAAACATGGAAATTTATCATAACCTTTGACCTAGTTAATATTACCCTCAGTGACTAACCTTAAAGAATTAGGGTACTGAGATTTTCATTGCAATAACCTATACTGTAAAAGAAATAATGACGATTTTTCAGTAATAAGGGATTGGCTAAGAAATTGTGGCATATCAACTTCATAGATTATTAATGAGGCCATTAAAACAAGAAATATCAAAACAGGGTAACTACATGGAAAAAAAGTGATACTTGAAATAGTGCAAAATAACTATTATCACTGTATAAAGTGGATATGTATATAGATCATTATTGTGTAATATACATAAGAAAAGCAGTTGCTAAGATTTTAAACATATGGATATATTTTTATTTTTCTATTTTTTGGTTGAACCAGGTCTTCATTGCTGCCCACGGGCTTTCATTAGTTGCAGAGGGCAGGGGCTACTCTAGTTGTAGCTTGCAGACTTCTTATTGCAGTAGCTTCTCTTGTTGCTGAGTGTAGGCTCTAGGGTGCACAGACTTCAGTAGCTGCAGAACATGGGCTCAGTAGTTGTGGCTTGCAGGTCTTAGAGCAAAGCTCAGTAGTTGTGGCCCACAGGCTCAGTTGCTCCTCAACAGGTGGAGTCTTCCCAGACCAGGGATCAAACCCATGTCCCTTGCATCAGCAGGCTGAGTCTTGTATCACTATACCACTAGGGAAGTCCAAATACATGAATATATTTTTAAATTTTTTCTTTAATTTTTTTTATAATGTTTTAACAGTAACTTCTTAAAATAATAACTATCCTGAAAGAATCATCTTCTGTCTCCTTCTTCAGTTAGAAAAAGTAACTGAAGAAGGAAATAGATACTTCTGCCTTTAAAACCAAATGCAAGCTCTCTTTTACATTTTACTTTTATCCTGACTTAATCCTTCCAAACATTACTATGAGGTATGTTTTGTAGTACCTAGATGGGGGGGGGGGGGGCTCTTACCCTTGCAGGGTTTTAGTTCCCTGACTAGGAATTGAACCTGTGCTCTTGGCAGTGAAAGCATGGAGTCCTAATCACTGAAATGCCAGGGAATTCTCTGTAGTACATTTTTTGAAGGAGGAAGCTGATGGAATTTAAGCAACTTGTCAATATTGCACAGGTAGCAAATGGTGGGGCATGGGTTCCTTGAGATTTATCTGAGTCTTAATTAATACTGTATTTTACAGTAATGATTATTTAGTTATCCTCCCTCCTTCTTATGGGTGCATAGATTATAGACTTTTTAAGTTCAGGAATAAAGTCTTATTTTCATTTTGACATATACAAAAATGGAATATCCAGCCTTTAACAAGAAAATGAGGCTTTTCTCTAGACTTGAAGCAACTTAATTGACTCTAATTACAAAATCTTTTGTTGTATTTTATTTACTAACTCATATTATCCCATCCCAAGAAGATGGGAATTTTTTTGCATCTCACCAACAACCTCCCATTACTTGTTCAGTCTGTCTTTTTAAAAAAGTCAGATAGTAATTTTCATGAGAATAGAGATCATGTCTTTACCTTTGAGCATTGTGTCTAGGTTCTAATACATAGGAGGCACTAAAAATACATGGGACATTGTTTTATTGTAATTTTGATCAGAATAGAGATCATGTCTTTACCTTTGAGCATTGTGTCTCGGTTCTAATACATAGGAGGCACTAAAAATACATGGGACATTGTTTTATTGCCCAGGCACTTTACATACATTATTTAGTCCTCATTTTACTTTGTTTAATTGATCCTTATACATAGTATTTTAGGAGAAATCTATTAATTTGCCCAAAAGCTGGGATTCTAACCCAGTTTTGACTCAGCCCTTTGCTTTCAGCCATTGCTGTACCCTAATGTGCTCAGAAGGATCTAGGAGTAATGAAAATAGTTTGAGAATGAGACATAAATGTCCTGAATTCTTAAGATTTTTTTTTTATTCATTATATTATTAGGTGTCTCATTTGCTTGATCTCTTGTTGGTATTGTAACAACATTCCATTTAAAACTGAACTTTTGGTTTACTGATGTGTCCCAAGTCTCTTCAGTCATGTTTGACTCTGCGACCCCATGAACTGTAGCCTGGCAGGCTCCTCTGTCCATAGGATTCTCCAGGCAAGAATACTGGAGTGGGTTGCCACTTCCTTCTCCAGGGCACCTTCCTGACGCAGGGATTGAACCTGTGTTTCTTGTAGCTCCTGCATTGGCGGGCAAGTTCTTTATCACTAGCGCCACCACCCAGATTTGGTTTCACGATAGCTTTGCTCGATATGCAGGATAAAATGGATGATATGTTTCAACGCTTGTCTCATTACCTTGTTAGACTCCTACATCAATATCTTGCTTTAACAAACAAAAATTGGTTCTACTGGCACACTTCTTGTTTATAGTTTTGATTGTATCTTGAATCACTATGGCCACTAACTTTTTAGAAGCGTTTCAAGTTCTTCCATGATAAATAAAATACATATGGTTATGCTATCTGCCAAATCTATTATTTTTCAAACTAGTATTTATTTAGTATAGTGTCCTTCATTATTTATTAGACCACTTAATGAGTTTCTTGTATTAAGTATCTGTAGAGTATTTGAAAGGAAGTTTTTATTATAGATCCAGGATTGTTTTCCTTTTAACATCTTTCATTGTTGAAGTAGAATATAAACAGAATCATCAAATTTAGATGGATTTTAGTCCTAAAACAAATTTAAACACATAATTGGTAACTAATAGCCTGCAGTAGAACAAGTTTCTGTAAGCAGTATTTGTACTTAACGTTCCAATATGTACTCTATTAAAACTTTTCAACATTGATCCACAAATAACATACAGTGTAGTGAACTTATTACCAAAAAGCCTGTTAAGAATTTTGACTCTTCTGGGTATACTGGGAGATCTATCAGAAATTCATCCAAAGTGGTGAAAGCCTTTTTCGTTAATTTCTCTTTATGACAGGTGTAAAGTATTAAGGTTAAGTGGGTGGGGCAACCGGAAGTAATTACTAAGGCCAGTGGCATTTTTGTGGTTTAATAAAGGCAGAAGCTAATTATTCAGTTTTTATTTAAGTGAAATGGTGCCAAAAAGGAGGTTCCTGCAGAGCAGCTGCACTCCTTCAGTGTTACCCTAATTTACCAAAGACACAACTGTCACAAACAAAACTTTTAAACTTGATATATAGCCACAAAAGTAAGGAGGCTTTTGTTTGGAGTGCATGCAGAAGAACTCCTTTATACAAATCAACCGGCAGATGACAGACAATGATGAAAATTTGATTCTTTGAAGTCATAATAGTCATTGAAATGTGTGAAATTCTGGTATTGAAAAGAGAGCGGCCAGCAAGACTCTAAATCCTGGGTGGTTGCAAGAAGCTTGCTGGGAGGTTTTTCTGCATTTTGACACCAACTTCCCATTGCTTGTTCCCTGCTTCCTTTGTTTAAAAAAAAAGTTGAATTCACACAAGATAAATGGGGACAGTTGATAACCGAATCATACAGTTTTTATATGAAAAACTAATATTTTATAATGGAAATTGGTATTTGAAAGAGTAAAGTTCATTTACATATACTGGCATATACTTTCTTAATGATTTTTTAAATTACTCTTCAATTTAAACTAGACATGTGAAATGGAAAGTCAGTGTATCAGCTCTTGTAAATTTAAAATTGTGAAAAAGATCATACTAAAAGAGTAGAACTTTGAAATTATGATATGCTTATAGCAAAGTAGCAAATTTTTAAATATGAATGCCCTTTAATCTATGAATCATAATTAGGTAACTAGTTACTATTTCTTAACTAGCATATTGTACACAAATTCATATTTATGAAACTTTATGAAGATAGTTTAATAATGTAAACATAGGTGTCATGCTTGATCCAATTGTTTAAAGTTTTAAAATTCAGTAAGTGTATATATTATATATAAGGTTACTTGTTTCATTAGAATTTAAAAATACTAACTGGTGAGTCTTGAGATTCTTCAGGTGCCAACTTGCAGCCTTCTCCTATCTTATGTGTTTAACTTTTTTGTAGACATAGAAAATCTAGGAATTATTATTTATAAATGACCTATTTTACCAATCAAATGAGAAATCTGTGAAAAGGCAACATTGACATCTTTTATGTTTTGTAAAAATAATGACATATGATCCATACTGCAGTAGAAAAGTAGAAATCTAAAAAGAGTATCATTAAAGTAGAAATCTAAAGAGTATCAATAGTTCAGTATAGTTTCAGTAGTCTGCAGATGATTTATTTACTTTCAAAAGTTGAGTCACAGATAGGTCAGTGAGAACTTTGAGGAAAAGCAAAGCATTGAAGACACTTAAAAAGTTCATAGTGCCTCATAGTTCTTTTCAAGTATTACATTGTTTTAATGGAATCTTGGAATGGGAGCTTTAGCCCATTGAAATGTCGCTTAAAGGACATGTTCTTCTGTCACTTGCTGAAGCTGTGTGGATGAAATGATAACAATAGAGTGTTGTGATGCGTTTTAAAAGTGTGAGAAATCAGTTTGTCTAGACTGAGTGTGTGCCTACAAGGACTAGGAATTTTAGAGCTTCTGTGCCCTTTAGGTGTCAAGTATGTGAGAGATGCCAAGCCTTTTTATTCTGTCTTTGGCAGCAGTTCAACTCTCCAGTACCTTACATGTCTTCTGCCGGCAAAGGGCTTCTATGTCAGAACAACTTGGACTTCAAAATTCAGAAACTCATTTGTTTGAATGCCAGTTTTATTTGGAGAAGATACCAAATAATTGCCATAATTTGAGAAGGCATGGAAGCACTTGCAGCTAGGAGCTTAGCAACTTTTGTAGCCACTGATTTTAAAGTGGTTTTCCATCCTTAAAAGATCATGCTGTGCCTTTCTGCTTTGATAGTACAAATCAAGAAATACTCTTTCCATTTTACTAAAGCTTTATTGGTTTTTAAATTTTGCATATGCATACAATATAGACATTTATTAAAAAAAAAAAAAAGTAAGTCTGTTTCCTGAACTAGTATTGAAAAAGTGAGTCTGTTTCCTGAACTGGTATTAAGAGATTAATATGCTGTCTTTTCTGTAAGTCTTAATCAAAAGAATAGCCAACTTATAGCTTCAGCTTTTATGAGCTCAGCTCAGAATGGAGGTGTTGCTATGGAATTTGACAAGGATGCCTCATCCCATAAATTTGTAATATACTTAACTGTTCATTTATACTTTGCTTCAGCTATAACTAGATTTTTTAATGTGAAAATATATAATATTAAATACTAAGTTAATGTGAAAGATTACCAACACTGTAGTGAATTCAAAGGGGGAAATAAACATTAGGAACTTTCCAGGAGCTGAGTTTCTATCAAGCTCTTGAGTAGAGGAATATTCTTTAGAAAGTTATTGAATGTAATAATAACCTGAAATTACTTTTCTTTGAGGATGAATTTGACAGTTTGTAATAACTTGGCATATTGATGCCTTTAAAAATTATGTATCAGTTGTACTCGTTTAGCTTTTATTTTATCCTATAAACTTTAAAAATGTAGGCGTATACTAGAAGTACATTTTTGTGTAAATATTTATATGGATCATTTTAATAGTTTCTCCAAATAGACAAACTGTGACAAAGTAACCACACCTAATTATTGGTATAGGTGAAAAGGTATAGTTGTCAGCTAAAATAACTTTAAGAAATTGTTTCTTTAATCTGTGGGTAGAAAGATTAGTTGAGTCAGAAATATATTTAGTTTTTTCCCAGTATATATTGCAACTAAGAACTCCGAGTATTTCTTTGGTCTAAAGCATTGATTAGAGTGGAACTACAAACAAACATGAAATTAAAATTAACTAAATGTTTTCTAGCTTTCACAAGTTTGATATAATCATTTACATGTTAAACCTGTTGTTTTTAATCAGTTTTTTTAAATTTTATCTTAGTAAGGAACCATAATTTTAAAATGCTTTAAGAGCATAATATAGTTGACCGTAAAATGATTTTACATTGCTAGAATGAAGTATTTTACCATTACTAAATGGAGACTTAAACTGTAAATTACTTTGTTATTTTCTGTCCTGGTTGCTACTATAGTTTGAAATGTATTTAATCAGGGAGTCAAAATTGTATGTATTCATCAGTTGACCTTTTGTTATTGGGTAGAAATATAGAAAAAGAGAGTCAAGTTATCATTGTTTTCCTCTAACGTTTCTGCAAAAATTGTGCAGATTTTTTTATCTTTGCAGAATAAGTTTGACATCTATTTGATATCCTTTTCTCTTCAGTAGGTTTCATTAAAGAGATATAAATCAAAATGGTAATTGAGTTGTTAATTGATTTTAATTGTTTACAAAAAGGGTCAGGCCTTGAAAAGAATGCCTTGTAAGCAGCTTAACACAGAAACCACTGGTAATAGATATATTTTTCTATTTAAAATTTAGTCACTTTTTATATTTGTTTACTTTTAATATCCCTTTACATTCTTTCTCTGCTAATTATACCAGCTCATGAAATCAGTCTACTCAGTACAGGCTTTTCTGCCAGCAGACATCAGTACCTTGTTGTACAAAATGGGCCTAAATTTTTTTATGAGCCCTTTCGCACTGTACCCTAACATTTCCCCAATATATCTTTCCAAATATCAAAATAGTAGTTTACATGGTAAAATACACAAAGAAGTGAAATAAAACTTAAAAAAATTATAAATAAGTATGTATTGTAAGATACAGAAAGCAATAAGAATACATTAGGGTGTAAGTGGGCTGTTAGCAACACATTTGTTTGTTTTTCTGTAGGATATTACTACTTTAACTGGTGTTCCAGAAGAGCATATCAAAACTAGAAAAGCCAGGATCTTTGTTCCTGCTCGCAATAACATGCAGTCTGGAGTAAACAACACAAAGAAATGGAAGATGGAGTTTGATACCAGAGAGAGATGGGAAAATCCTTTGATGGGTTGGGCATCAACGTGAGTATTTTGGTTTAATTTGAATACTCTTTTCGGCTCTTTTTCTGTGTAGATTTTTCTTTTTAAACACACTGATTTTTAGGCTCTTTTGTATACAGGATGCCTTATGACAAAACTTTTTGAGACAGTTTTGCATAGATATCACCATGTTTAATGGTACAGACATATACATTCCACATAGGTAACATATATATAAGAATATATAAGTGTGGCCCAGCAAAATATATTGTAAGAACAGTTTTTTTCAGAGTACTATATATTGGATAAAAATGGCTGACATTGTGAGCACTCTTAACATGGTCCCCAAGATGTAGATACTAGTTTAAAATATATTGTGAATAGTGTTAATAATGACATTTATTTTAAAAATAAAATTTCTTTATATTTTTATTAGAGATTAGATGAGTTTATAAATTTTGATAATTCATTGTTAGTGTATAGAAATGCAATAGATTTTTGTATATTAATCTTGTATCCTGCAACTCTACTAGATTCAACTCTTACAGTTTTCTGATGGTATCTTGAGGATTTTCTATAGATGGTATCATGTCATCTGCAAACAGTGACAACTTTTCCTTTTCAGTTTGAATTCCTTTTATTCTTCCTTCCAGTCTGGTTGCTGTAACTAGGAGTTTCAGTACTGTGTTGAATACAAGTGATGAGGGCTCGTGTCAGCCTCCTGGTGTGCTGGCTGGATCCTCATAAGGCAGGCTGTGGGGCTGCAGTGGTCCTGGGATTGGTGACCACCTGCTGGTGGACAGGGTCTGGTCCTGGAGCATCTTGAGGCTGATTCCTCCCACCCCTCCCACCTGTTGCATGAAGCCAAGTCTAATGGCCTCTTGCTTCAGGGCCCAGGGGTTCTAGAGCTGGTGTCTAATCACTGGTGGGTAGGGCCAAGGGGTTCTGGGCCTAGTGATGGTTCACTGCTCTGCAGAGGTAAATTGTGGGACCTCTGCCTCCAGAACCCCAGCAGTCCTTGAGCTGGTGTGTTGGCCCACTGACTGATGTCTGCAGTGTCTCAGAGCTGGTTTTGTCCATCTGGTTGGCAGGGTCAGGGCCTGGGCCTGGGCATATGGGGTCTTGGCTAGTGCTAGCGTGTTTGTAGGTGAGTTGGGTTCTCTGTGGCAGGCTAAGGGTCTGCTGGGGTGGCTGCAGGGCCCTCTGGTGGACAAGGCTGTTGTTTCCTGGAGCAGCCCATGGGCTCAGGAGTTCTTAAGGCAGCCTGCCTTCTGGTGGGTAGAGCTGTGTCCATACTGCTAATGGTTTAGCCTAAGATGTCTCAGGAATGGTGCTTACAACCCCTCCGGTGGTTAGAATCTATTGAGAAGATTCCAAAATGGCACCTTATGGTGGAATGAGCTCCCCCAAATGGCTCTTGCCAGTTTTCTACATCCCTGGGCTTCAGTTGTCTCCTGACTTTCTAGGAGACTCTCAAAGATCAGGAGGTGGATCTGACCCACGCTTCCTTCAAATTACTGCTTCTGCCCTGGGTCCCGAAGTATATGAGATTTTTTGTGAGCCTTTTACGAGATAGTCTCTGTTTCCCTCAGCCCACTGGGTCTCCTGAAACTAAGCCTCATTGGCCTTTAAAGCCAAATGTTCTGGGGGCTTGTCTTCCCAGTTCAGGATCCCCAGGCTTGGGAGCTCATTGTGGGGCTTGGACATACTCCTCCTTAGGGAGAACCTCTGTAGTTGTTGGAGAAGGAAATGGCAGTCCACTCCAGTATTCTTGCCTGCAGAATCCCATGGACAGGGGAGCCTGGCAGGCTACAGTCCCTGGGGTCTCAGAGTCAGACACGACTGAGCGACTGACTTTCTGCAGTTGTACTTACCTCCTGTTTGTGGGTTGCCCAACTTGGTATGGGTCTCTGCCTCCTGTCTGATTGTAGTTCCTTCTTTATACCTTTGATTATAGAAGATCTTTTCTGCTAGATTCTAGGTTTTCTCAGTTGTTGCTGTGTAAACAGTTGTAGTTTTGATGTCTTTGTGAGAAGAGGTGAGCTCAGGGTCTTTACAATTTTACCAAGCTCTTCCTAATTATGATGAATTTATGAGGTGTGTTTAAAGAATAAAAACAAACCTAAGAGGATTCTCATTCATTTTCTTTTTTTTAAAGCTTAATAAATGATTTTTACTAGAGACTAAAGATTGCTGAATGTCTTGCTGCTGTCTCTTTAGTCATGTCCGACTCTGTGTGACCCCATAGATGGCAGCCCACCAGGCTCCGCCATCCCTGGGATTCTCCAGGCAAGAACACTGGAGTAGGTTGCCATTTCCTTCTCCAATGCATGAGAGTGAAAAGTGAAAGTGAACTCAGTCGTGTCTGACTCTTAGCGACCCCATGTACTGCAGCCTACCAGGCTCCTCCATCCATGGGATTTTCCAGGCAAGAGTACTGGAGTGGGTTGCCATTGCCTTCTCTGTAATTTAACACAGGAAAACATATTCAGATAGTTAACAGTTTTAAAGAAATTATTCAAAATAAGTAATTTTCAGTCACAGAATAATGTTAAATCCTGGGAAAAAAAATTGTTTCTTACAGGGCTGATCCCTTATCCAACCTGGTTCTGACTTTTAGTACTAAAGAAGATGCAATTGCCTTTGCAGAAAAAAATGGTAAGTGTGATTTGCTTTTGTTTTGACAAGTAAGATACAATTTTATGTTCTTAACCTACATTCTGTAATTAAGTTGAAGGAAATCAATGTATCTAGTCTAGTGGTTTTAGATTTTTTTTCTTTTTACACCATGANTAGCCCATCTCAGCATTTGGCAATTTTCTACTTGCCGTTTCACATACCTCAGCCAACATAGGTTTTCTGTCACATTTGGATAAGACAAGGTTTTAGAGTGGTCGACTGCTATGGGTTTAATCGTACCCCCATCAAATTCACGTGTTGATATTCTAACCCCCAGGACCTCAAAAAATGAAAAATCTGAAAAATAAATGCACATGTAACATGTGAAAGTCAAACTGCTCTAAATTTGAAGTCAAGGCTTGGAATAAAACTACTTCTCTAACTCCTATCTTATTTATGAATGCCTCTGCAAAATCACTAACATTAAGTTTAAAACATTAAACATCTTATAAGGCAACCTATTCCAGTTTTGACATCTATTATTTTCTTACTTTGAAAAAAAATCTCATGTCTGTTACTCTACCTAATAGCTTTTCAGTTATTACAAATTGGTTATCATGTTTCCTCTAAAATGTCATGTGAACATAAATGTCTGTTTACCACTTCTATTGATATGTTGGGTCTGTAATTATATTAATACAACCTAAGAGTATATTAGTAGCTACCTAAAACTCTTGACCTATGTTAGTTTTTCTTTCAGCAGAAACACAGAATAGAATGTCTTTTTTTTCTCATCATTCTTCTGCTGTTAAACCATGCAACACAGTAGTGTTGGTATGGGTAGTGAAAGAAAGCTTTGGAGCCAAATCATGATGAATTCTAATCGTTATTATGCCACTCGAAGCTACATGATTTTGGATTCATTTCATCATGGACTTAATGTTTCTTCATTGTTCAAATAATGGTACTTACTTATCTAAAGGTGTACTTAGGCAAGTACTTGAAACCTAATGGGCTTCCCAGGTGGCGCAGTGGTAAAGAATCCGCCTGTCAGTGCAAGAGGTGTAAGAGACTTAGGTTCAATCTCTGGGTCAGGAAATGGCAATCCAATGCAGTATTCTTGCTTGGGAAATTTCCATGGATAGTGGAGCCTGGTGGACTACAGTTCATGGGGTTGTAAGGAGTTAGACACAACTGAACACGCACACACACACACAACTGGCCATTTGGAAACTATTAGTCCTTTCCCTTACCTCCCTCCATCTGTTATATCTTCTGTTTCTCTCAGGTTTAAATGCAATACTGTGCATTTGTACCTGATGCATTCTATTGTTCTAGTTGATCAAATTGAATTTGAATTTAATTCAGCTGTCTATTTGAATGAGATCATGTCCATTTAAGTGTGTTATTACTATAAGGCAATATAAGTGTAAATGATTATTAGTGTTTTTTCAACCTATTTGACATAAATGTAAAAGTGTTATAAAGATTATTCTTATCTGAAATATTTGCTTTTCATCCTAAGTTCACTTTATGTTATACCTTAAGAATCTGAAGCCAGACTGTCAGATTTGAGTCTATGTCAGATCTCTATTTGTCTGGGTTTGTACAAGAAGAAAATGCAAATACAATGGGAATTGTTGTGAGGATTGAATAAGTTTATAAAAGTAAAGTACTTAGGACATAGCTAAGTATATAATAGTACTTGTTTATCTTATTAGTAGACTTTAAAAATAAAAAAATTTTCTGAAGTATTCTATATTACTAAGTTTCCAAATTACATATTTGTTCTCAAAGTGGTCATAGTCTTTAAAATATTATTTTGATGTAACATTTACATTGCTCTTTTAAAAATTAAATTGTAATGTAGCTCATCAACAACAGTTCTGTTAATGTTTTTCATCATTGTAGCTTACCATATTTCATGTCTGACGCCTCAAGTAGTCTATCATGTGCATTTAATGACAGGAAGTCTAATTAAGCTCTTAAATCTGACTACTTCCTGCGTTGGGCACAAGGACTGTTGGACTGTAGTTGCCATGTGAGTTGAACTAACCGCTGCTACTGTTACTAACAAAATCAAGTGCCTTTCCAATCTGATTTCTACTCCCCACACCAGAATGAAAATTGAGGAGCGTTACCAAAGTCAATAGACAGTATAAGTTGAAAAAGCTTAGAGAATATTACCATATAAAACTGTAAGCTAACTGTGCATCTGGGGGCTTACCTGGTGATCGAATAGTTAGGATTTGGCACTTTCACTGCCATGGCCCGGATTCCTTCTCTGGTTGGGGACCTGATATCTCAGAACCATCTGGCGCAGCCAAGATAAAACAAAAAGAAAAACAGTGACTCAGGAATTCTTACCTCTAAGTGCTTGCATGCTAAGTTGCTTTAGTCATGACTCTGTGGACTGTAGCCTGTCAGGCTCCTCTGTGGGCTTCTCCAGGCAAGAAAACTGGAGTGGGTTACCATGCCGCCCTCCAGGGGATCTTCCCAACCCAAGAATTGAACTCCCGTCTCTTTCATCTCCTGCATTGGCAGGTGGGTTCTTTACCACTAGCATCAACTGGGAAGCCCAAAGGACTTATAAAAGTATGGACAAGGTATAGGAAAACCACAGGACATAGTGGGACAGTGAGATGGTGTTACCAAACTTATGGAGCAAGACCAAGAGAGAGCTGCATGGGAAGGATCGTGTGTTAGGATGAAGTATGATTTACAGGGAGAGAACAAACTGACCAGAAAACCTAGGTTATCTGTTGTGCCCAGGCTTCTCGGTTCATGGGATTCTCCAGGCAACCATACTGGAGTGAGTTGCCATTTCCTACTCCAGGGGATCCTCCTGACCCAGGGACCGAACTTGTCTCCTGCATTGGCAGGTGAAGTTTTTACTGTTGTGCCACCTGAGAAGCCCTGACAACCTTTAAGGTGGTAGGTATTCTGTTGATATTATTCACTTCTTTGTTTCCAGTTGTTGTTCAGCCGCTAAGTTGTGTCCAACTCTGTTTCCAGTGCCTGACACAAAACCTATATACTGGACACTGGCCATCTGGTGAAATTATTGCCTTTCTAAAATATTTTCCCTACTCAGGAACTTGAAGCCTCTTTCATCTCCAAGGGAAGAGGTTATTTGTCCTTCGTCAGTTACTTAACATTTAGTATTATATATCTTGGCTCCTTGGTGGCCCGTGGTTAGGAATTCACCTTCCAATGCAGCAGACACAAGTTCAATCCCTGTATAGTCGGTGATAACTCTGCAGCTCTAACAGTAAAAGTAAATAGTTGTAAGAGAGGCAACATGGCCCCCATAGTCTAAAAATATTTTGTATTTGGCCATTTACAGTAAATATTTACTGACCTCTGGTCTAAACAATTATGTACTCCGTCAATACTGAGACCCTTTCTCCTCTGACATTTTTGTTAATCTGAAATACTCTTAATTCAAACACTTTCAAAAGGCCTATGCTTAATATACTCCTCAGCTAATAATTCAAGTTCTTGACAATATAAGCACTAACTTATCACTCTAATAGTAGCCTGTCACTCAAACAGTAACCTAACTTTACCTTACTGCGCCTCAGCACTTCTTCCTGCCCTTATCTCTGCTTTAGTTTTATCTCTGCTTTAGTTTCTTCCTTCTGCAGTCTCTTCCTCATTCTGTTCCCTTTCTCCTTTTTCCCTGCCTACTCCAACCTACTCTTCAGAATACATTTTAAATGTTACCTCCTTCCTGATCGTTTTTCTTACTTCCCTTTCCAACCTGCAAACAGATGTGCTCTCTCTTCCTTTTAGCTTCCACATTGATTTATTCCTTTTTTATAACTGTTTTACTGTGGTATTGTATTTTACTTTTTTGCATGCATTCAGTCTTACATATGTTGAGCACCCTGTCATATGCCAACACTCCTGGCTTAGGTTCTGGGGATCATTCTTAAAATAAGACATAGTCCTCTTACTCAAACTATAATACTTTATTTGCTGAATTATGAGCACCTCCCTGGTGGCTCAGACGATAAAGAATCTGCCTGCAGTGCAGGAGACCCAGCTTTGATCCCTGGGTAGGTAAGATGATCTGCAGAAGGGAATGGCTACCCACTCCAGTATTCCTGCCTAGAGAAACCCATCGATAGAGAAGCTTGGCAGGCTACAGCCCATGGGGTCGCAAAGAGTGCCAAATGATTGAGTGACTAACACTTTCTCTTTTTTCACTTTCACCAGGGAAACGACCCAATCATCTTAATCTTTTTATATGCTCAATAAAAATTGGTAAATTTGAACAGTACATTTAGTGATGCTGTAAATTACTCTCCAGATCATGTTTTAAACTTTTCCTTAAATCATTTTAAATTTATTTGGCTACTTGTTAGACCAGTGTCTGTCACATAGCTCCCAGCTGATAGGGCCCAAGTTTCTAGGTTCCAAGTCCGGTGTTTTTTTCCATGATACTACTATGCTGCTGTAGATGTTACATCCGTCGTCTCAATCTGCATGGTCCAGTATGGTAGGCACATGTGGCTGTGTAGCACTTGAAATATATTTAGTTAGAATTGGGTTGTGCTGTTAGGTGTAAAACATACACTGGGTTTCTGAGACTTGGTATTCTTTTAAAAAGCATTAAATATCTAATAAATTTTACATGGATTACATATTTAAATAATAATAGTTAAGATGTGTATTAGGCTAGGAACCTGAATGATGAAAGGCTTACTTTTTCATTTTAGACATTTTTAAAAATGTTGCTAAGTAATTTAAAATTATCTGTCTGGTTCATATTATGTTTCTGTTGGGTACCACTAATCTATAATACTTCAAGCTATATAAGACATACATTACATACATATTCTAGATATATCATTTCTATATATTCTGTAGTGAATATAAGAAATAGGAAAACCTTACCCAATTTGAAAAGTTACATTACTTAAGAAATGCAGAGAGTTGCTTGATAGTCCAGTGGTTAGGACTCTGCACATTCACTGCCAGGGGCCCTGAGTCAGTTCCTGGTTGGGGAACTGAGATCCCACAAGCTGTGTTGCATGGCCAAAAAAATAAAAATAATTTTTTTTTCAAAGAAATGCACTTCTGTTCTTCAGACACTTACCTAGAATCAAGGGTAGGTGTAAACTTTTATATTACATACAATAGTAAAATAAAATAGCTAAAAAATCTGTTTGAGTGCTTAGTCGCTCAGTTGTGTCCAACTCTTTGTGACCCCATGAACGGTAGCCCACCAGGCCTGTCTGCCCATGGGGATTCTCCAGGCAAGAATGTTGGAGTGGATTGCCATGTCCTTCTCCAGGGGAATCTTCCCAACTCAGGGATCATTGCAGGCAGATTCTTTACTATCTGAACCACCAAGGAAGGGCAAAAAAATCTGCATTACCTCACCTAATCCCTGTTTACACTTATTTTCAATTTCTTAAATAAGGCATTATGTAAAGCCATATATTTACATAAGAATGCCCTCCTGTCTGAGATTAAACGTTTTCTTCTTCCTGCTATTGATAATTTTGCCTCTGGTCTCCCTTCTCACCATACCTCACTTCCTGTGGAAGCCTGGTTCTATCACCTGCTGAGTGGGGTAGAAGAAAGACTGAATGCTCTTTCTTGGCTTCTTTTTCCCCTGCTCACCTCTCACTTCTCCCTCTATTAGCATACACTAAGTAAGTTATAAATACCCTTGTGTCTTTTTATCACCAGAGCCTCATCTTAAAGATCTCCCTTTGAACTCAGCATATATCCCAGAACTCTTCAAAGATGCTTTGTGTTTTTATAAAGAAAGTTAATCTGTGGTTTTCTCAAATGTTGATGAACCTTTCTTTTTTCTTTGTGTACAGAAAAGACCCACCTTTCTCACTCATGTGGCTTTTGTCTTTTCTTGTAGTGGGCTAGGATCCCTACATTTACATGCTAATAAAACCAGAAATGGTTTTATCCCCTTTCCCTTTTGATCTGATTTGAAACTTTGTGACTTCCCTTTGGTCTGTCATTTTACCCCTTGTTTTCCTCATTTCTGTTAGCTGTAACAACTTACTAAAATTCTCCAATAGAGGAGGGTTTTCTTCAGAAGTAAACAGGATGCCAGAGAATAAGCAGTGAAACTTCTATCGTGATGTATTGGGGAGGAAAACCCCACCTCTAAAGTTACAGAAGGTGGAAGCACTGATTCAGGAAAATATAGAGTTAATTTGGGAGTTGCAAACCAGAACTTAGAATTATCTCAGAAGTGGACACCATCAACAAGGTCTGGATTTCCACCTATATTTAACCTTCTCATGAGGGTCTCAACCTTACATCCATCTATTTATTAAAAAACAGCTTTCAGAAACTAAAATGAACAAAGACAAATTTCAAAACAAAAGTATGTCATGACTCAATACATATAAAATTCTTCATAAAGTATTTATTTTACTCTATAGGGGAGAATTTTCCACCACAAAATGTTGCTTTGGCATATTAATTAAGCTGATTTTTTTTTCCTAAGAAATTGCAGATTTGGGGAAAACTCTCAAAACAAAGTAGGAGTTCCCCTTTTGTAAGAAGTATTTATATAAATAAGGGAAATTTCCATTTGTAAGGGTATCTCTGGAAGCACCTGAAAGAGGAGGATGACCTTATCTCTAGAAACTCTTATCAATTGGGAAGTGACTTAAATCTGCCTAATAATCTCACCCTTATTTACTGTTCTTTTTCCTGGTAATCTCACAGAATTGACTCCCTATCCCAAGTGTTCTCTTTTGTTTTTAGCATTGGATAGTATTTCAGATGAGGGCTTTGGCAATTTTGGTGAATTACTTAGTTCTCCTGGGTCTCTTCCATGTACTTGGAGAAGGCAAAAAAATCAAAATCAGCCTCTTGGTGAAAGTGAAAGAGGAGAGTGAAAAAATTGGCTGAAAACTCAACCTTCAAAAAGTGAAGATCATGGCATCCAGTCCCATCACTTCATGGCATATAGACGGGGAAACAATGGAAACACTTACTTTATTTTCTTGGGCTCCAAAATCACTGCAGATGGTGACTGCAGCCAAGCTACAACCAACCTAGACAGCATATTAAAAAACAGAGACGTTACTTTGCCAAAGCTATGGTTTTTCCAGTAGACTTGTGTGGATATGAGAGTTGGACTATAAAGAAATCTGAACACCAAAGAAGTGATGCTTTTGAACTGTGGCATTGGAGAAAACTCTTGAGAGTCCCTTGGACTGCAGGGAAATCCAACCAGTCCATCCTAAAGGAAATCAGTCCTGAATATTCATTGGCAGGACTGATGCTGAAGCTGAAACTCCAACACTTTGGCCACCTGTTGTGAAGAACTGACTCACTGAAAAGACCCTGATTCTGGGGAAGATTGAAGGCAGGAGGAGAAGGGGACGACAGAGGATGAGGTGGTTAGATGGCATCACCGACTCAGTGGACATGAATTTGAGCAAGCTGTGGGAATTGGTGATGGACAGGGAAGCCTGGCGTGCTGCAGTCCATGGGGCTGCAAAGAGTCAGAGATGACTGAACAACTGAACTGAACTTCCATGTATAACATTAGATAAGTTTCAAAAGTGAAATGTGATTGGGAGTTCATAACAAGAATAATGCAACTTAAAGGCATTCCAACAAGTGTTACAAAATATCTGTACTCAATTTGTTAATAAGCCTGTTTTCAAAGAAGAAAGCAAATGTTCACCTAATTTATAAAAATAAACATACTCTTTACAGAGAAAAAAAATTTTTTACAGTAATCCTGAGACATAACGTGAATTACCAAACATATAGTTAAGAATATACCCCCCAAAAATCAAGTTGAAAGATTCAGTTATTCTAGGGTAGGACCTGTATGTCTATATATTAATAAACCTCCATAGATATGTAGTATGAATTTCTAGTTGGCATATACTGGCCTAGAAGATACAAGAAGTAAACTAAAGAATATACAAGATACAAAGTAAAGAACTAAAGATGCAACCAAGTTAATATTTTTTAAAATAACTGAAATTCTGAAAGATAACCTATACTATTTTCTGATATCAGGCACCAGAGCTCAGATAAATAAAACCCATTATAAACAGTGAAGGTATTGACAAATCACTAAGCTTAGCATATAGCTTTTAATTTGAGAAATATCATTAACATTTATCCAAACAGAATTAATCTCATGATGNTTGTCTTTTCTTGTAGTGGGCTAGGATCCCTACATTTACATGCTAATAAAACCAGAAATGGTTTTATCCCCTTTCCCTTTTGATCTGATTTGAAACTTTGTGACTTCCCTTTGGTCTGTCATTTTACCCCTTGTTTTCCTCATTTCTGTTAGCTGTAACAACTTACTAAAATTCTCCAATAGAGGAGGGTTTTCTTCAGAAGTAAACAGGATGCCAGAGAATAAGCAGTGAAACTTCTATCGTGATGTATTGGGGAGGAAAACCCCACCTCTAAAGTTACAGAAGGTGGAAGCACTGATTCAGGAAAATATAGAGTTAATTTGGGAGTTGCAAACCAGAACTTAGAATTATCTCAGAAGTGGACACCATCAACAAGGTCTGGATTTCCACCTATATTTAACCTTCTCATGAGGGTCTCAACCTTACATCCATCTATTTATTAAAAAACAGCTTTCAGAAACTAAAATGAACAAAGACAAATTTCAAAACAAAAGTATGTCATGACTCAATACATATAAAATTCTTCATAAAGTATTTATTTTACTCTATAGGGGAGAATTTTCCACCACAAAATGTTGCTTTGGCATATTAATTAAGCTGATTTTTTTTTCCTAAGAAATTGCAGATTTGGGGAAAACTCTCAAAACAAAGTAGGAGTTCCCCTTTTGTAAGAAGTATTTATATAAATAAGGGAAATTTCCATTTGTAAGGGTATCTCTGGAAGCACCTGAAAGAGGAGGATGACCTTATCTCTAGAAACTCTTATCAATTGGGAAGTGACTTAAATCTGCCTAATAATCTCACCCTTATTTACTGTTCTTTTTCCTGGTAATCTCACAGAATTGACTCCCTATCCCAAGTGTTCTCTTTTGTTTTTAGCATTGGATAGTATTTCAGATGAGGGCTTTGGCAATTTTGGTGAATTACTTAGTTCTCCTGGGTCTCTTCCATGTACTTGGAGAAGGCAAAAAAATCAAAATCAGCCTCTTGGTGAAAGTGAAAGAGGAGAGTGAAAAAATTGGCTGAAAACTCAACCTTCAAAAAGTGAAGATCATGGCATCCAGTCCCATCACTTCATGGCATATAGACGGGGAAACAATGGAAACACTTACTTTATTTTCTTGGGCTCCAAAATCACTGCAGATGGTGACTGCAGCCAAGCTACAACCAACCTAGACAGCATATTAAAAAACAGAGACGTTACTTTGCCAAAGCTATGGTTTTTCCAGTAGACTTGTGTGGATATGAGAGTTGGACTATAAAGAAATCTGAACACCAAAGAAGTGATGCTTTTGAACTGTGGCATTGGAGAAAACTCTTGAGAGTCCCTTGGACTGCAGGGAAATCCAACCAGTCCATCCTAAAGGAAATCAGTCCTGAATATTCATTGGCAGGACTGATGCTGAAGCTGAAACTCCAACACTTTGGCCACCTGTTGTGAAGAACTGACTCATTGAAAAGACCCTGATTCTGGGGAAGATTGAAGGCAGGAGGAGAAGGGGACGACAGAGGATGAGGTGGTTAGATGGCATCACCGACTCAGTGGACATGAATTTGAGCAAGCTGTGGGAATTGGTGATGGACAGGGAAGCCTGGCGTGCTGCAGTCCATGGGGCTGCAAAGAGTCAGAGATGACTGAACAACTGAACTGAACTTCCATGTATAACATTAGATAAGTTTCAAAAGTGAAATGTGATTGGGAGTTCATAACAAGAATAATGCAACTTAAAGGCATTCCAACAAGTGTTACAAAATATCTGTACTCAATTTGTTAATAAGCCTGTTTTCAAAGAAGAAAGCAAATGTTCACCTAATTTATAAAAATAAACATACTCTTTACAGAGAAAAAAAATTTTTTACAGTAATCCTGAGACATAACGTGAATTACCAAACATATAGTTAAGAATATACCCCCCAAAAATCAAGTTGAAAGATTCAGTTATTCTAGGGTAGGACCTGTATGTCTATATATTAATAAACCTCCATAGATATGTAGTATGAATTTCTAGTTGGCATATACTGGCCTAGAAGATACAAGAAGTAAACTAAAGAATATACAAGATACAAAGTAAAGAACTAAAGATGCAACCAAGTTAATATTTTTTAAAATAACTGAAATTCTGAAAGATAACCTATACTATTTTCTGATATCAGGCACCAGAGCTCAGATAAATAAAACCCATTATAAACAGTGAAGGTATTGACAAATCACTAAGCTTAGCATATAGCTTTTAATTTGAGAAATATCATTAACATTTATCCAAACAGAATTAATCTCATGATGGTTAAGCATCTGTTCCAAATTGACAGCTTGTCCCGTGTAGCTCATCAGTTGTAACACATCAAATAAATCTATTTCTAGCACTTATTTTTACAAAGTTGAAAGAATACATCTTTGAGATTTCCCAGAGAGCCTGTGGAATATCACAAAGATAGTTTTAGGTGCACAGATACTCTGTTTTATTTTATATTTAAGATTTGATTTGGAGGAGGCAAAAATCAAAAATTTTCAAAAGATTTGAACATTTAGGAAAGAATAGGATCAGAAGTGGCTGATAAACAGTATTTGACTGCTCAGCTTGGTGATACAATTTACAAACAAAAGAACTTAGCCTAACTATAAAGAACTTTAGCTCTTAGATAAATTATCAAGTACTTAAAGTCAACACAAGCATATAAAGTTATTCTGGTAAGCCACAGAATCTTTGCAGTCTTGGCAGATTAGACAGAAAGTAGAACGCTTCTTATTGTAGGTGAAGGCAATAAACAGTAACCTAATGAAACAAGCCATCAAAATGGAACAAACTTTGGTAAGATTTTAACACATTTCATAGCCTCTCAGATGATGCTGTTAAAATGCTGCACTCAATATGCCAGCAAATTTGGAAAACTCAGCAGTGGCAATAGGACTGGAAAAGGTCAGTTTTCATTCCAGTCCCAACAAAGGGCAGTGCCAAAGAATGTTCAAACTGCTGCACAATTGCACTCATTTCACATCCTAGCAAAGTAATGCTCAAAATCCTTCAAGCTAGGCTTCTATAGTACATAACTGAGAACTTCCAGATGTACAAGCTGGATTTAGAAAAGGCAGAGGAACCAAAAATCAAATTGCCAGCATCCATTCCATCATAGAAAAAGCAAAAGAATTCCAGAAAAACATCTGCTTAATTGATTATGCTAAAGCCTTTGTGTGGATCACAACAAACTGTGGGAAATTCTTAAACAGATGGGAATACCAGACCACCTTAACCTACCTCCTGTGAAACTTGTGTCAAGGAACGACAGTTAGAACTAGACATGGAACAATGGACTGGTTCCAGATTGGGAAAGGAGTACATCAAGGCTGTATATTGTCATCTTGCTTATTTAACTTCTATGCAGAGTACGTCATGCAAAATGCCAGGCTGGATGAAGCACAGTTGTCAAGATTGAAAGGAGAATTATCAGTAATCTCAGATATGCAGATGATACCACCCTTATGGCAGAAAGTGAAGAGGAAGTAAAGAGCCTCTTGATGAAGATGAAAGAGGAGAGTGAAAAAGCTGGCTTAAAACTCAACATTCAAAACACTAAGATCATGGCATCTGGTTCCATCACTTCGTGGCAAATAGATGGGGAAACAATGGAAATAGTGACAGACTTTATTTTCTTGGGCTCCAAAATCACTGTGGACAATGACTGCAGCCATGAAATTAAAAGACGTCTACTCCTTCAAAGAAAAGCAGTGTTAGTCTTTGGCAGCATATTAAAAAGCAGAGACATTACTTTGCCGACAAAGGTCTGTATAGTCAAGCTATGGTTTTTCCAGGAGCCATGTATCGGATGTGAGAGCTAGACAATAAAAAAAAGCTAAGGACCGAAGAATTGATGGCTTTTGAATTGGGGTGCTAGAGAAGACCCTTGAGAGTCCTTGAATGGCAAGTAGGTCAAACCAGTCAGTCCTAAAGGAAATCAGCCCTAAATTGGAAGGACTGATGCTGAAGCTCCAATACTTTGGCCACCTGATGTGAAGAGCTGACTCACTGGAAAAGACCCTGCTGCTTGGAACGGTTGAAGGCAGAAGTAGAAGGGGGACAACAGGATGAAATGGTTGGATGGCTTCATCGACTCTATGGAAATGAGTCTGAACAAACTCCAGGAGATGGTGAAGTATTGGGAAGCCTGGCATGTTGCAGTCAATGAGTCGCAAAGAGTCGGACATGACTGAGTCACTTTGAACAACAGCAACATAGATTTTCAGACTTATTTTCCAGATAAAACTGTAATCTAAGGGACATAAAACTTACTTTTTATAAATCTTGTATAACTTTCTGTACCCATTCAGGTTTTGTCCTTAACTGTTCCTTTCTCATTCTGGAACAGACTTTTTACTTTAGAACTATTATCTTTTCCCCTTCTCTGAGTATGCTAAGTCGCTTCAGTCATGTTCAACTCTTTGTGACCCTATCAATTGTAGCCCACCAGGCTTCTCCATCCGTGGGACTTCTCAGGAAAGGATACTGGAGTGGGCTGCTATGCCGCCTCCAGAGAATCTTCTGGATTTGGGGATCCAGCCCACAGCTGTCCCCTGCATTGGCAGCCAGGTTCTCTACCACTGCCACCACCCTTAGCAAACCAAAAACACAACTCATTACTGTGTGTACAAGGTTACACCCCTTTTCCACCATCACTCCCAGTAGTGTTTCATTTATGTACATTTAATTGTATCTTTTGGCCAAAGTTACTTTGATTTCATAGAAAAAGTAGAGATGAAAACTGTTACACACCAGCATTTTAGTAGACTGGCAAAGCTGATAAATACACACAACACAGCTTTCCACAACTGTGTGCATTCTTTATAGTCCATCTTATCCAAATGGCAAAAATGAACATGTCCATTAACAAACCCAAAGATGCAGCCTCCCTGTAGCATTAAAAAAAAAAANCTCTTTCATCAAGAGGCTTTTTAGTTCCTCTTGACTTTCTACCATAAGGGTGGTGTCATCTGTATATCTGAGGTTACTGGTATTTCTCCCAGCAGTCTTGATTCCAGCTTGTGCTTCTTCCAGCCCAGCGTTTTTCATGATATACTCTGCATATAAATTAAATAAGCAGGGTGACAATAAAATGGGCTGTTAGAATTTTTAAATTCTAATTCCTTTAGAAGGTACTTTAAGGACATTTTAGTGTGGACATAAAACAATCCTGAGAGGTAAAGAAGCTGGTTCTTACTAACCATAGTTCACAAATTAGGAAACTGAAGTCAGATCAGTTAAAGGCTTGTATGGGGTTGCAAAGAGTCAGATACGACTGAGTACATACACATCCACACACACACACACGATGTCCTAATTAAAATACCCAGAGTTTGTTTGGCCAAGCAAAAGGTTCAGCTTGATCAATAGTTTAAAATGGATTGTATTATTTCACCTTATTACAAATTTACATAGGTTTATTTAAAATGCAAAGTGTTAAAAATATATTTCTCTGCAGGAAGGAATGAAAAGCGATCTGCAATCTCCCTTTGAGGATGGCCATCATCACAGGCTTTAAACTTCCTCCATTGCCTTTGAAGCCGCATATATAATACATGTACAGATTTAAGTTACTTTTACAAAAAGAGGATCATGTGACACATTCTATTTTTTATTTGCTTATTTATTTACTTGTTCGTCTCTGTCGTGTCCCGCTGTTTGTGGCCCCATGGACTGTAGCCCAAAAGTCTCCCCGTCTATGTGATTCTCCAGGCAAGAAAGAACACTGGAGTGGGTAGCCTCTCCCTTCTCCAGGGGATCTTCCTGACCCAGGCATCGAACCCAGGTCTCCTGCGTTACAGGCAGATTCTTTACCATCTGAGCCACCAGGGAAGCTCTAGTTATTTGTTTAAATGTTTTTATTGTAGTAAGAATTCACATAATACAAAGCCTCCTGTTTTGTAAGGTTTCTATGTGGACCTTTTTTAAAGTCCTTATTGAATTTTACGATACTGCTTGTTTTCTGCTTTGGTTTTCCAGTCATGAGGCATGTGGGATGTCAGCTCCCTGACCAGGGATCGAACCTGCACCCTCTGTACTGGAAGGCGAAGTCTAGACGATGGACCACCAGGCAGGCCCCTAAAACATCCTGTTTTAATCATATTTAACCACATGGTTCAGCGGCACTGAGTTCGTTCACGTTCTATTTTCAATCACATATCAATATGACTGTTCTTTCCTATCAGAGTACCTTACTATACAATGCATAATTGTACATAATAAATTAATTATAAAATGTTTTAAAAAGGATGGTCCATGTCCTTACAGGCTAAGCTGTAATAAGCATACACACACAGGCCAGTCAGGACCATTGTTCCTCTAAGTGTACCCCTGCTCAGACCTCCAAGTCTGGCATTAGGTGGCATTAGTTGGCATTAGTTGCCAAGGAGCATGGTGCAAAAAGTAACACTGAGTGCAAGAAGCAGGAGGAAGAACCAAGTCTACGTGGACTTGGGAGCAAGCNCTTCAGTCATGTCAGATTCTTCGTGACCTCATGGATTGTAGCCTACCAGGCTCCCCTGTCCATTAGATTCTCCAGACAAGAATACTGGAGTGGGTTGCCATGCCCTCCTTCGGGAAATCTTCCTGACCCAGGGACTGAACCTGCATCTTTTATGTCTCCTGCATTGACAGGCAGGTTCTTTACCACTAGCGCCACCTGGGAAGCCCCATATTTGGAGGTAAGGTCCTTTTAAAGAGGGGATTCATGGTATGGGGGTGGGTCCCAATCCAATCTGACCGGTGTCCTTATAAGAAGAGGAGAGTAAGACACAGACACGCAGGGAAGACAGCTGTCTACAAGCTGAGGAGAGAGGCCTCAGAAGAATCCATCCCTGTAGACACTTTGATCTCAGACTTCCAGCCTCCAGAACTGAGGGACTTTCTACTGTCTAAGCCACGCAGCCTGTAGGACCCATTGTGGCAGCCTGAGCAAGTGGGTACACCAATCTGTGAGCCTTGATCAGACACCGAGATCAACCCCCACTGCGGAAGCAGAACATGCCAGATCCAAGTCCTCAATTGGTCTAACAGAGGCCTCCCCGGGGACTTTAGGTGACACAGAGAAGCAGGTCGGTGCAGGTCAGTGCGGTCACAGGAACGCTGCCCAGTATACAGCTGCTATGAACATCTTTCTGCTGGGGACGCAAGTGCGCTGATGTACCTGGTCACACTTCGGTGCTTCCCCCAGAACACCAATGACACAGCNTCCTAAATCAAATCCCTTATGATTATACAGTGGAAGTGAGAAATAGATTTAAGTTACCTAAAGATCATGGAAATTAATTTTCATGGTGACATATTTCAAAATGTAATTAATGTTGAAATAAAACTGTCAGAACAGGGAATCATTGTGGATAAACAAAAATTGCAGGATTGTAAAACATTAAACAGAAATAATGTTAGCTTATTTGATCAGAAAACATGTGCTAATTTAGAAAGAACATGGCCATGTAGAATAAAAATCTATGCTTGTGTTATATTAACACTGATAAATTAGAGAAAATGTAATTGTTTTTATTAAAGAAAAGATTAAATTTTCCATTTGCCAAACATTTACCAATACTACCTGAATTTAAATTCTTAAATGTTTGTTAGATCCTATAAGAATACTTTTTAAATTTAGCATATTCAAAGTATTAGAAATTCCATTTTCCTGTTTTAGGAATATTCCACTTATAGAAGCATGTATTTTCTTTGTAAGAGAATCAAAACAGAACCCATTCAAAATATTTTATAATCTTAATTCATTAATTATACTTGGAGGTAGAAAAAACATTACCTATACACAGAATGAGCAGTAAACACATTTCTGAATTAATAGGTATGTAGACGGAATCCCAGGGACGGGGGAGCCTGGTGGGCTGCTGTCTGTGGGGTCACACAGAGTGGGACACAACTGAAGTGACTCAGCAGCAGCAGCCGCAGACAGACATAGTTGTCACGGTGGTAAAGAATCTGCGTGCTTGTGCAGGAGACACAAGCTGTGCGAGTTCTGTCTTTGAGTTGGGAAGATCCCCTGGAGTTGGGCATGGCAACCCACTCCACTATTTCTTGCCTGCAAAATCCGATGGACAGAGGATCCTGGTGGGCCACAGTAAGTTGGATTTGACTGACGTTACATGCAGACAGATGGGAACTTATTTCACTCCTATAATTTAAGCCATGGGTTAATGGCCACAGAATTGTAACATTCACTGGCCCATACCATACTAAAGAGCTATTTTCTACTCAGGAAGTACTTCATTAGACCTTAAATACAGAAAAAGACAAACCAGATTTTCTTTTTTCCTCTGAGAAACCATTAATCCATTTTAAAAGAATCTTAAATGATCAGACCTTAAAAAAATCAATTCCCCAGATTGGTGGAGAACAAAATTGAAATTTGATAAATAAGAGATTAAGCAAAGTTCTGACATTCAGAAGCCAAGAAAAAATTATCTTGGGCTTAAAATAACATAAACCATTTCTGGTAAGGAAGCTTTCCTGACTTTGGTTGCTGTTAGCCATCTTAGTAGCACCTCCAAAATTATTAAAAGAACGTCCGAAAAAGATAAGATCATGACTTAATAGAGATATAAATGAACACATGTTGAAGATTTATTTTACTAACGAAACCAGGGACCCATGCTGGTGTTATAACCAGTTCAAAGGAAGTGAAAGAATGCTGAGATGACTTGCATATGGAGACAAACTGGTTTTTCTGAGGCTTGGGGAGTCACGAGCCAGGACAGAATTTCTGTACCCCTCAAGTACAGTTGAGTCTCATTACTCATGGTAGTTATGTTCTCTAAAGTCACCACAAACACTAGTGAAATCTGAAAAAATTGCTCCTAGGGAAAAAGATTCCTGTGGGCCTCTGATCACAAAGTTTTGTCAGCTGATCAATACATCATCTTGTTTTTTATGTGTGTTTCTGTTTAAAGTGCCTTATTTAATGTATATTGATGATTCATGAACATCGAACTCATGGCCAGCAGTTATACTTTATCCTGGATGATGCTTATCTAACCCAAGTTAGCATATCACAGCCTTCTTGAACTTAGGAACACTAAATAGCACTAAACCACTACTCATGGGGGTCATTTCAAACAGTGAAATTACCAACAAAAGGCAAAAAAATGAAAAAAAAAAAAAGTGCTGTTAATAGACTACAAAAAGGACACTTGTTTGCAGTGTGAGAGCCGAAACAAGAAGGCATAGCATTACCTTGTCTGACCTCAGCTGGAGCATGTGTGCTGGGTGACTCAGAAGTCACTGCTCTGTGCGTGTCACGAATGACCATGCAAGCATCACCCACAGGCACCGTTGCGGCCCACAGGGAGTCTCAAAGAGATGCCAGCATCAGAGTTCCCAGGTTGGAGGAGCCCTTGGAGGATTTTGTATTTACAAATGAATTTTAGTTAGTAGGCAAATCACAAATACAGAATCAGCAAATAAGATTACTTGTACATACAACTTTTGGAATTGCAAAATAACTCAAAACAAACAGGGTATGATCTGGTGTTCTGTAAATACTGCATAGTCTCTATTGAAGCAGAAAATTTTTTTTTCTACATAACTGTCTTCCCAATCCCCAGTCCTGGTACTGTCTGTTTTTCGGCTGGGGAAATGTTCAACTTGACTACTAAGGAGACAGACATGAATTCCTTAGATTCCCAGTCAGAAGTCTGAAATAATTTTTCTTGTAGTGTTATAATATACATGGCGGCTTAGTAAGGTTCTAATATATTATGGGTTACATAGGATTGTGGAAATCCCTATGCACAGACCATACCCAGATCAATTATGTCAAAATCTCAGTGATTTTTAGATCTCTACCATTGCTGTATAGTTTTGTTTTCTAGAAAAATGATTTCTAAATTTCTAATGACTAATTTTCAGTTGTACTTTTGGAACACAAACCAGTTTGTTCTGTGGCAAATTCTGAATAATGTGGCTCCAAAATAGTAATACCATATAGCAACTATATTATTTGAATAGATAAAATTTATGGAGGCATTTGCTATCATAGCAAAGGTTCTTTTTTGTGGGGAGGGGGTGTTGCAGGTGTGGCAGGTATAGGGTGTTAATCCATCTTATATAATTTTCGTGGAAAGAATTGCTTTGTCAATGTGTCCAAAATACATCTACTCTCCATAATAGTTTCTATAAGACGATCTAAGATATTTTTAAATTATTCTGATCTGAACCTCTCCTCTCCCCCAAAATGAAATACATGAGAATTTCAAATAGAAGTACTTCTTAAAAATGAATGCTTATAAAGCTACTTTTCCTCCTCGTTACCTTCCCTCCTTAAAATATAATTTATGTTTATGCTATGTTTTCACCTAGGCATATTATGGGCACATAGCGTGGTGAGGAATCTTGAAACTTTGCAAGTGCTAACAAATATCAGTGTGGCCTCCCAAAGCCTTTGCTATCCTTAGCAGCGCCTGGCAGTTATGTCAGTCTGTGCCAGATTATGTGGTTGTTCTTGTTTTGTACATAAATGCACAGTGGGAAAAATCATTAAACCATTCACTTCTGAGTATTATCAGAGCTTGCCATTAGGTTACTGGAGGGGACAGACCTTTAACAGGACTTGAATCAAGGTTACTAAAGGTAACATATTTCACAAGCAGTAAAAATACCGATGAATGTTTCTCTGTATTTCAGCTTTACTGAACATAAGTGAAATGGTTCTGAAATTTAAATGAATGGGATTTTATCTCATGCAATACTTGGAATTCATAAATTATTGGGATCTAGTTTTGTTCAGGGGCTTTTGTTTTTGTATTTTAGTAGTATTTGAAGAGATTATACCAGACATTCATGTTATAGGAAGTAGAATATCCCAGCCACAGTCTGGAGAACAGCAAAATAAATGGGTGAATTTCTGAAAAAGAAATTGAGCATGGGATATTACAGATCACATTTTAACTTTATTGGCACATTTGCCAGAGGTATTTCTCAGATACTAGGGCTTAAAATTCAAAATATCTTTGTGAAAGCATTCCAGTGTGTGAAACAGCCAAGGGAGTCAGCTTCTCATCATGTAGGTGCCGGTGGTTGGATTTGTAGCTAATCCATGCCATATGCTGCTCTCCTCAGTGGGAAGTGACGGCAGCCCTAGGAGCTTTACCCAGTCCCTGGGGCAGCTGCCTTGGACTCAGTTGCTTTGATCATCTTCTGTTGCACAGCTGGGAGGAGCACGGGCTGGTTTTCAGTGTCGCAGAAGAACAACACATGAAACCATTGTCACAGACTACACACACCTTGATTTTATACAAGCATTCTTCAGAGGATGCGTTTTCACTTTCCTGATCTCATTCAAAAACTCTCAAGTTTGAGTTATTTCTTTTAAAAAAAGAAAACTTTCAGGCTGAAAAAGAAATTCCTATGGAAATTTAAACATTTCACAAATAAGACTGCATTCTTAAATGTCTGTTGTTTTATTCCCTGCAAGTTATATTATCTTTCTAAGAAGTTTCAAATAGGATGTAGAAAAGATGAGTACAATTCATGTAACATGCTCATTAAGAACAAATGTTTGATGTCCTTTCAAGTGCTGTTACTCTAACAGTCATTTTGTCTTTTTAGCTAGAGCTCACCGCTTCCTCCAATGTCCTTTATATTGCCACAATATCACAAAAAATGTGGGGGAGACTATGGTAGGAAGTTTTTAGTGGGACCAGTAAATTTGTTCATCCAGGCACTATAAGGTAAACTCTTTGGAAAAGGATGATTGGAAATGTGGTCAGATTCTTAACAGGGTTCCANTCCATTTCCTTATAGCAGATGGGCTTTCTTCAAAGAGTTATAGCAGTGGAGTTATTAAATTGCTTTCCCTTTTAGAACACTGAAATAAGAAACTCTAAAGTATACTGCTAGTGTGCCTAAGTTTCACTTTTATGGCAAAATGAATTCTAACTAAGATGCTTGTTGAAACGTAAGCTTTGTGGTAGCAAATACTATACTCACCCAGAGGCACTAGAATTCATGATAACTCCTAAGATCTAGAAAGTTACTTAATTAGACTATGATATTCAGTTTGGACATTTTATATATGACTACATGATTCAGCCATGAATCAAATGTTTCAAGATGAATTATTTGAAGAAAGTTCTGGGAGAGAAGAATGATAAATTACAGGGATGGAAAATGGATCTAATGAAGAAAAGTGAATTATGTAGATAGGTTGCTTAGACTGGGGAATAGAAGGATGACATAATTTTCAAGGAGGAGTGTTTATTTGGTTTAATAGAATAAGGTATACTTCTGGTTTAAGCATAGTTCTTCAAAGATACAGAGAAAAACCCAAGGCAGAGGTATAAACATATATGGGGCTTCCCAGATGGCACTAGTAGTAAAGAACCCACCTGCCAATACAGGAGATGTAAGACTTGTTTGATCCCTGGGTCAGGAAGATTCTCTGGAGGCGGGCACGGCAACCCACTGCAGTATTCTTGCCTGGAGAATCCCATGGACAGAGGAGCCTGGCGGGCTACAGTCCATAGGGTCACAGAGTTGTATATGACTGAAGCCATTTAGCATAGCATAGACATATATAAACCCAGTTTTCAAAATTGTAAAACACTGAGAAGGACTTTGGAGAGAAGGTATGACTCTCAGAAGAGAATAAACAGATTAGACAAGTGGTAGGGCTTCCCAGGTGGCTCAGTGGTAAAGACTCCACCTGCCAGTGCAGGAGATGCATATTTGATCCCTGGGTCAGGTAGATCCCCTGGAGAAGGAAATGGCAACCCACTCCAGTATTCTTACCTGGGAAATCCCAGGACAAAGGAGCCTGGCAGACTGCGGTACACGAGGGTCACTGAAGAGTTGGACACAAGTTAGGGACTAAGCAGAAACAACTCAAATTTCTATGCATAAAAATTTCCTGGAATCAATTAAGTGCAGATTCCCAGGTCCCCCCAAGAGCTGATCCAGTGGACCTCTGGTCAGGCCTGAGAATTTGCATTGTTACCAGATATTTGAATGGGATTCTAATGTTGACAGCCCTTGAAACAAATGTTGAAAAACTTCTTAAGTTTAATCAGTAGCCTGTCATAGTCAAGGGAGCTGAACCAAGTAATCTCTTATTGTCTCCTCCAACTCTGATTTATATAGTTGTGTACATGTTTTTCTATAATCACTTCAAGTGAGCTCCAAACTGTCATAAAGGCACCAGCTCTTAGAAAGCACTGAGATGGGTTGTGGTGTTCAGTGCTCCTTATTTCAGTTACTGAAGTCACATATTAAACCACAAGGAGGAATGTAAATTTTTACATAATACATAACCATCAAAATTGAACACTATTCAGCAGAGAGAAATTAAATCATGGCTTGAACCTTTAAGATATGGTAAATCATCTTCAGGCAATAGTTAAGACCCTCTTGTCACATAGGATTAGAAAGGAACACATTATTGTTTATACTTAAGTTGTGTTGACACATACTCCTGATAAATGAACATTAAATTTATGAAAGTTAGCCTCTGCTTGCTGTGTTCTTCAGGAACCCTCTTTAATTGTCTTCTTGTGGGTTTATTATTGTCTTTGTTTTCTAGGATGGAGCTATGATGTTGAGGAGAGAAAGGTTCCAAAACCTAAGTCCAAGTCTTATGGCGCAAACTTTTCTTGGAATAAAAGAACAAGAGTATCCACAAAATAGGTTGGCACGGACTGTATCTCTGTGCTTGACTGTGAATAAAGTCAGCTGTGCAGTATTTATAGTCTGTGTATAATACACCTCTTAATCTCCTAATAAATTTGACCTTTAAACTACAGAAACATTTTTGTGGTGTCTATTTTAAATGTTTTTTGATGTCCCAAATTAAACGTGTTATAATTTGCTTTACAGGTGATCATACCTCTAGGAAATTTCAGCACTTAAAAAATCTATTAAAAAAAGCATTTGAAATGCAACATTGAAGTTTTACACTTGTTTTTTATGGCCATTCTCAAGTTAATAGTGTTTATAAATTACCAGCCATCATTATCAAAATACTATCTTACAAATTTTCCGGTTATCACAGGTAAAGAAATTCATGATTACTTTGCAGTCTGATAAACCTAAGCCCAAATCTCCTTATTATTGACATTTGCTTCTTTATTTAGAACTGTTTCGCTAAGCTTCTTTGAACCTGAATGAATTGTGTTCCATACTAACCTTTGCCCACTAATCAGTACATCATGATTGTGATGGTTCAGGTAAAGATTTTATTCTCTTGTGAATTAAAAGACTCAGAAAATAAAAACCAATTCTTTGTTAGCTATGGCTAGTATTCACTGTTTTTAGAAAATGTAAGTAAATACATGTCTTTGTTATGTGCTAATCATTTAGATCATACAGTATGGGTTACCAAGCACATACTTTTGTCAGGTATCTCAATAAACACTATATACTAATCTTCATAATAATTCACTGTGTGGATCACAATAAACTGTGGAAAATTCTGAAAGAGATGGAAATACTAGATCACCTGACCTGCTTCTTGAGACACCTGTATACAGGTCAGGAAGCAACAGTTACAATTGGACATGGCACAACAGACTGGTTCCAAATAGGAAAAGGAGTACGTCAAGGCTGTATATTGTCACCCTGCTTATTTAACTTCTATGCAGAGTACATCATGAGAAACGCTGGGCTGGAAGAAACACAAGCTGGAATGACGATTGCCGGGAGAAATATCAATAACCTCAGATATGCAGATGACACCACCCTTATGGCAGAAAGTGAAGAGGAACTAAAGAGCCTCTTGATGAAAGTGAAAGAGGCTTAAAGCTCAACATTCAGAAAACTAAGATCATGGCATCTGGTCCCATCACTTCATGGCAAATAGATGGGGAAACAGTGGAAAGAGTGGCTGACTTTATTTTCTGGGCTCCAAAATCACTGCAGATGGTGATTGCAGCCATGAAATTAAAAGATGCTTACTCCTTGGAAGGAAGGTTTTGACCAACCTAGANCATGGCATCTGGTCCCATCACTTCATGGCAAATAGATGGGGAAACAGTGGAAAGAGTGGCTGACTTTATTTTCTGGGCTCCAAAATCACTGCAGATGGTGATTGCAGCCATGAAATTAAAAGATGCTTACTCCTTGGAAGGAAGGTTTTGACCAACCTAGACAGCATATTGAAAAACAGAGACATCACTTTGTCAACAAAGGTCCGTCTAGTCAAGGCGATGGTTTTTCCAGTAGTCATGTATGGATGTGAGAGTTGGACTACATATAAAGAAAGCTGAGCGCCGAAGAATTGATGCTTTTGAACTGTGGTGTTGGAAAAGACTCTTGAGAGTCCCTTGGACTGCAAGGAGATCCAACTAGTCCATCCTAAAGGAGATAAGTCCTGGGTGTTCATTGGAGGGCCTGATGTTGAAGTGGAAACTCCAAAACTTTGGCCATCTGATGTGAAGAGCTGACTCATTTGAAAAGACCCTGATGCTGGGAAAGATTGAGGGCAGGAGGAGAAGGGGATGACAAAGGATTAGAGGCTTGGATGGCATCACTGACACAATGGACATGGTTTGGGTGGACTCCGGGAGTTGGCGATGGACTGAGAAGCTTGGCGTGCTGCGGTTCATGGGATCACAAAGAGTCAGACATGACTGAACTGAACTGAATAATCCACTGTTTTCCCCATTTTGCAAACACATAAATTAAGGGTTAAAATGACTAGATAACATGCTCAAAATCACACAATAGCATTAGAACACATTTCTGTCTTCAAAGCACATACTGTTAATTAGTTACAGAGAAATAGGTTTTATTAATGGCAAATAATTTCTTTGGATTGTTGATAAATTCTTTGATGTTTCAAAAATTATATACTAAATATACAGTCTCTCACAATCGCATTTCATAAAAACACTAATAGCACATTGACCTAGCCCAATAAAGAAAACAGAGTATAAATTTTTATGATATTGTTTTGAAGAGCCTATTGGAAGTCTCTTTTCAAAATGTTAACTGTGTATTCCATTTAATTCTAAAAATTATCTTCCAGACAAATAGTCTGTGAATGTACACTAAAGTAGATGTACCAAGGATATTACAGAATTGTTTCTCATAGCTAATAAGTGGAAATAATCTAAATGTCTATTAAAATGGAATAAAGTTAAATGGAGTGTTAATACAGCTATTGTAAAGAACAAGAAATAATCTGTATGAGCTGTTTGGAACGATATTCAAGATATAGTGCTAAGTGAAAGAAAAGAGTAGTAAATAATATCTGGGGTGAGGTGGGCAGCATGTGCTATTATACATGCACCTAGAATATTTTGGGGAAAATATATAAGAAACTAGTAACTTGATTTTACTGGTTAACCACTGTTTGTGGGAGAAGAGAGTCGTGGGTCTTTCACATTTACCTTTCAATGTGCTTTTTAAATATACTACTGTAAGGATGTATTATTTGTATGCTGCTGCTGCTGCTGCTAAGTCGCTTCAGTCGTGTCCGACTCTGCGTGACCCCATAGACGGCAGCCCACCAGGCTCCCTCGTCCGTGGGATTCTCCAGGCAAGAACACTGGAGTGGGTTGCCATTTGCTTCTCCAATGCATGAAAGTGAAAAGTGAAAGTCAAGTTGCTCAGTCGTGTCCAAGTCTTGTGCAGCCTACCAGGCTCCCTCCACCCATGGGATTTTCCAGGCAACAGTACTGGAGTGGGGTGCCATTGAAGTATACATAATTATAAATGTATCTTTTATACTACAATTCATATCATGCCATCTTACCTTTGCTTGAAAAATTATACATTTTAATTACTACCAATTTGAGATTTTAAGTGGGTGGTAAACTCTACAAAATGATAAAATATAACTGTTAAGTTCCACAGATACTTCAGTGAATATAAGGTTAAATTTCAGTTTTTTTAAAAAACTACTTACACCCCCTACAATAAGGCAATATAAGACTAGCATAAAGGAGTCCCCTTTTGTTTTGGGGGGTGTTAAGTATGACAGGTCCTAAAAGAAAGAAACCAGACAGCTCTCGTTTTTATAGAATCTGTCTTATGCAACGCTAAAGGATCCTGTGATGTAAATTTTCTAAGTCAAAAAAGCAGATATTTTGCCAATAATCCTGAAATAGATGTTTTAGTGACTTTTAACATCATTTATTAATATCTTATTCTTTTACACTATTTTAATTGTAAAAATTTAGTATTATTTTGATCGCAGATACAAAGTTTATTTTTATTGACTGATTCTGAACGCCAGTTTTAAGTTTTCCAGTTACCTATAAACCATAATGACAAGACTGACAACGTCCCCCTGCCCGTGTGTTACAGACCTACAGAGGGAGCTTATATTCTGCTAGTAACTGCCAATTTAGTATGAGTAAAGACTGAGTTAGACAACTTGGACTTGAATTCTGGTTCAGCCATTTACTAGCTCGGTGATCTTTACAAAGTCAAGTAAATTTCTGTTTCCTCATCTCCAGAATGGGGTGTTATCGACCTAATGGGGTAGGTAAAAATTAATATAATCTGAGTGACTTTATTAAGCACTCACTCTGTCATGCACAGGGCACTGTTACAGCTATGTGGGCATTCTGTCCCTTCTAGGAAGATATCCTGGGGCACCCCAGCCCTATGAAGTTGATGTTGCAGAACTAACTTTTTAGGACAATTAGGTGCTTATAGTGTATATTACTTTGTATTTTTACTGATGTCTTTAAATTATTTCTTTAAAATATTTGTGCTTTGGTTATAAGTGTTGTAAAAATATTTGATATAGAAATCAAAAAATATTTGATACAGAAATCAAAGAATCATAAATTCCACCACTCTTAAGATAACCATAGTTGTATACCTGGTGTGTGTGTTTCTGGTATTATTTTTCTTTATAACACATGTTGCTTTTATAAAACAAACAAAAGTACATTTTTAAAACCCAAACTGCACTGTTACCACACTTTCCACTGACTATAGTGTTTTCCCATGACATTTTTTATAACATGGTATGTAATAAACAATTTAAACATCTGAAAAACAGAAGTTTAAATTGTGTATTGATTTGATTTTCTGGGTTTTTGTTTTTATGTTTAAAAACATAACTCCTACCTCCCCAGCTACACTGCAAAAGACTAGAAGCGTTAAGTTCTGAGATTTCTTTCTCAATGTCTTCTTCAAAGCCTCACTCATGGGAAAATTGGATGAAAAATGGTTACTTTGATTGTTTAAATGATTCTGAATACAAACCAAACCTAATCTGTCCCAATCTCTTCTGGCTTTCAGTTGATATCTCTTTGAAACTGTTAGTGGATATTTACTGGAACTCTATTCAATCAATAGCTGCTCAAGTGTTGACTTTATTTATACTCATCTAAGAATTATACTGACCACTCAAGAATTAATTTTATTTTAAATGGATTTTTAAAATTTTAGGTCTCAAAAGATTTTTTTTTAATTTTATAAATCTTGTTTTATCTCAATGTTAAAACGATAGAAAAGTTAATGTAGTTATTACATTACATTACATTGGGTTTCATTACAGTGGGTTTCTTTGGAAAATAAATATTAACCCTACATGGTTAATGAAGATTAAATCACAAAATTTGGAAAAAATAGATTTTGGATTGTGANTATAAATCTTGTTTTATCTCAATGTTAAAACGATAGAAAAGTTAATATAGTTATTACATTACATTACATTGGGTTTCATTACAGTGGGTTTCTTTGGAAAATAAATATTAACCCTACATGGTTAATGAAGATTAAATCACAAAATTTGGAAAAAATAGATTTTGGATTGTGATTTAATTGATTCCCTATAGATATAGACATGATTACACCTGTTGTTTGGACTCTGGGAACCTCATGAGGAACTTCAGTGTCTCTCCAGTTTAACAAGAATAAGTCCAGGAGATTTCATTACTTACTCCAGGAAACTCATGATGTTGTTTTTTGCGACCAAAGACTGCCAGCAATGGTATGTGATGATAGTTATCATAATGTAATAGATTTTCTCCTAAAGATCAGTAATTATATTTTTAAGCTTTTTTTTTCCTTTTCGCTGGGGTTTTTTGTAAACTTTTATTATAAGAAAAAAAAATACTCATATACCCTTCACTTAAGTTTACTAGTTAATATTTTTGTCACATGCATTTTCCTTCCTCCCTGCAGCCTACATTTAAAAGGTTCAGGCACCATATTTCTACATAATTTAGAAAAAGACGTTCTATATTCTACAATAGCATTGTCACAATTTTTAAAAATTCAGCTGTTAATAGTTTAACAATTGTCCATATTCAGACTTCACCAGATTGCCCCAATATTGTTCTTTACAATGATTTATTTCAATCCTATATCCAGTCAGTAATTGTATATTAAATTTAGTCTCCTTTTATTTTGCACAGTTTACTTGCTTTTTTGTTTCTTNAGCTGTTAATAGTTTAACAATTGTCCATATTCAGACTTCACCAGATTGCCCCAATATTGTTCTTTACAATGATTTATTTCAATCCTATATCCAGTCAGTAATTGTATATTAAATTTAGTCTCCTTTTATTTTGCACAGTTTACTTGCTTTTTTGTTTCTTCCATAGCATTTGTTTTTGAAGAATTCAGGCTGTCCTCAAAAAACTGTTCCACAATATGGGTTTCTCCCAGTGTTTTCTCAAGTTGAGATTTGAGTTAAATATTTCCTGTAATGATCCAAAGAATGCTAACACAATGGTGAAATTTTGTTGGGAAACAGATTTATGCAATCTCAAAAAGTGCCAACCCATACATTATGTACTAACAGAGATAAAAGTATTTATGATGGAAAAATTGGGCATGTACCTCCTCAACCAAGTGTTCAAACTTAAAATCATCAATTAATAGTAATTTTATGTTTTTGTCAAAGAATCAATCAAAGTCACTGTCCAGTTACTGGTGATGCCAGTGTGATCACTTGGTTAAGGTGGTACATGCCAGGGTTTCCATCATAAAGTACTTTTATCTCTTACTTAGTAATCTATGGGTTGATACTTCAAGATTGCATAAATCCTGTTTCCCAAGAAAATTTTACCAAATTGTGTAAGGATTTTTGGACCATCCTTACCCAAATGAGGTACTATACCAGAGATTGCAAATGGTAATTTTTTAGTTCTTTCAATTCCTCCATTTACTAGATTATCCCCACCAATTTATTATTGACTTTTGGATTCTTTTTTATTTAGTATTCATTACTGTCCTATGGGACTTCCCTGTAGCTCAGATGGTAAAGAATAAAGAATCTGCAATAAAGAGTAAAGAATCTGGAACAATATATAATATATATTAGGTTTACCTTGTACATTCCCTCCTTAGACCTGGAATCAGTCATTTCTTTAAGAAGTTCTGTTTCCTTTTAGTAGAAAGTAATATTTTGAAACCAGTGTTAGGGTGTTATTCCTGTGTCCATAGCACTATTTATGATAGACAAGACATGGAAACAACCTAAATGTCCATCAGTGGATGAATGGATAAAGAAGATGTGGGTATACAATGGAATATTACTCAGCCATAAAAAGAATGAGATAATGCCATTTGCAGCAATATGGATGAAACTGGAGATTATCATACTAAGCAAAGTAAGTCAGAAGGAGAAATATTGTATGATATCACTTACTGTGGAAGCTACAATATGACACAAATGAACATATTTATGAAACAGAAACCGACTCACAGAGAACAAACTTCTAGTTGCCAAAGGGGAGGGAAGGACTGAGAGTTTGGGATTAACAGATACAAACTAGTATATATAGGGTAGAATAGATAAACAAGATCCTACTGAATAGCACAGGGAACTATATTCAATATCCTGTGATAAATCATAATGGGAAAGAATTTGAAAATATGTATGTATAACTGAATCATTTTTGCTATATAGTAAAAAGATTATAAATCAACTATACTTAAAAAAAATTTTTTTAATTGGGGTGCTATATAGGCCCATGTAAGTGGGCAAAGTTTACACATATACACACATTTTATAATATCTTGATAACCCAATTCCAGTCCAGTGGCTCAGAGTTCTTTCTCTGCACCTTCCCCTTCCACTCCTCCCACCCCCATTTAATATTTTAACACCCTTCTCTCAGAATCCTGGTTTGTAACATCAGTGTATTACTCTTTTACTCTCTTAAAATACAAACAAAATGGTTTTAAAATCACTAAACGAGGTAACGAGGTAAAGTACAAGATTTCTTCAACAATTTCTTCAGAAAAACTGTTTCCTGGGTTATTGAATTAACTCTCTGTTATCTATTTTCATATACAACTAGGTTCATTTGTTCTTTGTATTCATCTATAGGAGTTTTTCTTTCTTGTTGATTAATCTAAAAGTCAGATTTTCCATTCCTGCAGCATTTGCACCATTACTAGGATGGTCCATGTGAAACAAAGCAACATGAAGAAATATTGGAAGAAATATTACTCAAAACTGACATCTGCAAAAACCAAAAAATTAGATACTTTTCTAGTTTTCCGTCATTGTGTAAAACAAAACAAAATTCTTAACATTCCGTATTTGGTGAAACATTCATTTTTGGTGTGATTTTGTTTTCTGTTTATAAATCTACATGTGGGAAGATGAACTCAGTTTTATTTATAGTGAGTACAGGATGCCTAAGAGCTATCAGTTAAAGATTCATAGCCCTCCATTGGAAATGTGAGTCTGGAGCTTAGCATACAGACCAAAAGCATTGGCTGTACTGTAATAATGAAAGCTCTGGTGATGAAGAGAGTAGTGGCTAGAAGATTATAAAAACAGGAGGGTCCATGACAATTCCTTAGGGAAATTACTTTCCATAAACAAAGAGGAAGAGGTGGTAAGTAAGGAATGCATGCATGCACGCTAAGTCAGGCTCTGTGCGACCCTATGGAATATGGCACACCAGGCTCCCCTGCCTGGGATTTCCCAGGCAAGAATATTGGAGTGGATTGCCACGTTGTCCTCCAGGGAATCTTAGCCCAGAAACATGGCATTCTTTAAACTGTTAAGCTTGTTTGGCAGTACATAGTTATGGGTATTTACAAGAAAGATGAGAAGAGCCTTCAAAGATAATAGTAGATATAATTGAAGTTGTGGAACAAGGACTAACTTACAGAAGTTGTCAAAACCAGTCTTAATCACAATGATGCTTCATAACTGTCTCATTTTGAATAGTTCCTAGAACAGTCACTTGCTGACTATGTTCAGTTCAGTTGCTCAGTCGTGTGGAACTCTTTGCGACCGCATGAATCGCAACATGCCAGGTTTCCCTGTCCATTACCAACTCCTAGAGTTCACTCAGACTCGTGTCCATCGAGTCATTGATGCCATCCAGCCATCTCATCCTCGGTCGTCCCCTTCTCCTCCTGCCCCCAATCCCTCCCAGCATCAGAGTCTTTTCCAATGAGTCAACTCTTCGCATGAGGTGGCCAAAGTACTGGAGTTTCAGGTTCAGCATCATTCCTTCCAAAGAAATCCCAGGGTTGATCTCCTTCAGAATGGACTGGTT
>SJYV01011252.1:506648-537053 GCA_006410875.1 Neotragus pygmaeus | reverse complement strand
TTAAAATTCTCACCTTTCCTGAGTTAACCCATCTCTGTACAGGTATATACATGAATGTGCCATTTATATTCAACTTGCTTTATTGGGATGGATGAGTATAAATAGGATAAAGATGAAAGCTGGTAAAATAAAATCAAAATCAAATGACAACTTTATAATAGTAATTGTACTCAGTTTATAATGCATATCTGAATTAAAACTTCGTACTGAACAGTATTTGCAGTTATATCTTTGAACCTTGTGTGGTATTAGCTATAAGGTGTTTGAAGGAGAAAAGAAAGTGAAGTCTACCAGAAAGTTTGTTTTCTCTCTTCAGAGGGCTTTCGTAATGAAATTGCCTATACTCTGTGTTTCGGTTTCAAAGACCAACAGCAGTGGTAATCTCTGCAGTGGCTAAATAACATTTCATTACCAGGTTCTAACATCCTGGTCATCCATTATGACCAATTCAAAAGGCGTGCTTTTTGCTTTCAAAAGGATTTTACTCTTCAACCGGAAAGCAAAATACCTTTGGCTTTATTCAAATATACCTGAAGGGATACTTCATTACTTGAGGATTCATACCTTGTTGTCTATATGTTATTTACACTTATTAACAAATACCCACCACTCTAAATCCTAGCTATAGTCATAGGCTCAATATAATTTCATTCATATTATGTTAAAAGATATTAGCTTAAAATTATAAAAATAATAGTGATGAATACCGTTCTAAGCGATGGCCCATCTAATAGTAAATATTTTGCTCCTTTAAAATTTCCTGCCTCAGGCTTCTTTTATCAACACCATATGCTATAATATGGGCATCCCAGGTGGCACTAGTGGCAGGGAATTTGGGTCGGAAAGATTCCCTGGAGTACAAAATGGCAATCCATTCCAGTATTATTGTCTGGAAAAATCCCATGTACAGAAGAGCTTGTCGGGCTACAGTCCATGAGGTTGCAAAAGAATAAGACATGACTGAGCAGCTATACAGCAAACAACATGTTATGATAAGGAAGTACAATGAAAAAGACATCAGAATTTGAGAGAGAGAAGATTAACTAAATGAACATCATTCCTTTAAAGAGCAGGGCGTTTTCTTTGGATTTTAGTAATTATTATAGAATAAGAATCTAAAAGGTTTGGAAGAAGAGAAATCTTAGAAATCTTCATCTTCATCTTATTGCTTCTCAAAGACATGAGAGATAGGTTGTGAGGTCCAGGTTGGGAACAGATATCCGTAATTCTCTGAAGCTTCTATGCCCAGAGCTAGTCTCCTGGAGAACCTACAGGTCATTGGCCTCTCTGAAGCAGGCATCACTAAAACCCACACTTTAAAATGTTTTGCTCCACATTGTTCTCACCCTTGCTGACAGTCCCAACCTCTTTCTTGTGGAACAATTCTGTTTCATTTATATGTTTTGCTCAAATAAAATGGTTTACAGTAAGTCATTTTGCCTAGAGTCCCTTGGACTGCAAGGAGATCCAACCAGTCCATTCTAAAGGAGATTGGTCCTGGGTGTTCTTTGGAAGGAATGATGCTAAAGCTGAAACTCCAGTACTTTGGCCACCTCATGCGAAGAGTTGACTTGTTGGAGAAGACTCTGATGCTGGGAGAGATTGGGAGCAGGACGAGAAGGGGACGATGGAGGATAAGATGGCTGGATGACATCACCGACTCGATGGATGTGAGTTTGAGTGAACTCCAGGAGTTGGTGATGGACAGAGAGGCCTGACATGCTGCAATTCATGGGGTCACAAAGAGTCGGACACGACTGAGTGGCTGAACTGAAGTGAACTACCACATATGGCCTTTACTGTGTTGAGGTAGGTTGCTTCTATGTCCATTTTTTGAAGACTTTTCATCATAAATGGGTCCTGAATTTTGTCAAAGGCCTTTTCTGCATCTATTGAGATTATCATATGGTTTTTATCTTTCAATGTGTTAATATGGTGTATCACATTGATTGATTTGTGTATACTAAAGAATCCTTGCATCCCTGGAATAAGCCAAAGTTGATCATGGAGTATGAACTTTTGATGTGTTGCTGAATTCTGCTAAACTTTTTTTGAGGATTTTTGCATCTACATTTATCAGTGATATTGGCCTGTTACTTTCTTTTTTGTGTTGTCTTTGTCTGGTTTTGATAGCAGGGTGATGGTGGCTTTGTAGAATGAGTTTGGAAGTGTTCCATCCTTTGCAACTTTTTGAAAGAGTTTTAGAAGGATACTCATTAGCTCTTCTCTAAATGTTTGCTAGAATTCTCCTGTGAAGCCATCTGGTTCTGGACTTTGGTTTTTAGGGAGATTTTTTATCACAGCTTCAATTTCAGTGCTTGTAATTGGATTGTTCATAATTTCTATTTCTTCCAGGTTCCATCTTGGAAGTTTGAACTTTCCTAAGAATCTGTCTATTTCTTCCAGGTTATCCATTTTTCTGCCATATAATTGTTCATAATGGCCTCATAATCCTTTGTATTTCTGCATTGTCTGTTGTAACTCCTTCTTTTCCATTTCTAATTTTGTTGATTTGATTCCTCTCTCTTTTTCTTGATGAGTTTGGCTTGTCAATTTTGTCAATTTTGTTTATCTTCTAAAAGAACCAGCTTTTAGTTTTATTAACCAGGGCCTAGATCTGACAGATAGAGTGCCTGATGAACTATGGAGNAGCTGACTGTGGCTCAGATCATGAACTCCTTATTACCAAATTCAGACTTAAATTGAAGAAAGTAGGGAAAACCGCTAGACCATTCAGGTATGACCTAAATCAAATCCCTTATGATTATACAGTGGAAGTGAGAAATAGATTTAAGGGCCTAGATCTGATAGATAGAGTGCCTGATGAACTATGGAATGAGGTTCATGATATTGTACGGGAGACAGGGATCAAGACCATCCCCATGGAAAAGAAATGCAAAAAAGCAAAATGGCTGTCTGGGGAGGCCTTACAAATAGCTGTGAAAAGAAGAGAGGCGAAAAGCAAAGGAGCAAAGGAAAGATATAAGCATCTGAATGTAGAATTCCAGAGAATAGCAAGAAGAGATAAGAAAGCCTTCTTCAGCGATCAATGCAAAGAAATCGAGGAAAACAACGGAATGGAAAAAACTAGAGATCTCTTCAAGAAAATTAGAGATACCAAGGGAACATTTCGTGCTGACTATGACTTATGAATAAAATTAGGCTGGCCTGAGCCAAGAAGTTTAAGTAAATAAAACTTGTAATAAGTAAATAAATAAACTTATTGGATTCAATACCTCCTTTGAAAGAGAAAAAAAGCACAGTATTCTTTAGTAAGACAGCTATTAGGTCAAATGTCAGATATGTCACTTACACTTGACCTCTCTAATGCCTTAGTGCCCTTATCAAGTGTCACTGAATCAATCAGCACTTAGTAGATACTTGATAAATATTAAATACTTTTCTTTCATGAAAATTCACATCATTTATTAAATATTATTTGTGGCCAGGCATTTGGCTAAATTGATGTGTATTTGCTAGGATCTCTATTTAAGTAATTTTTTAAAACCTTAATCATAATGTAAGATAGATAAAGCAGGATGCCTACAGATAAAAATAGAACTTATAAAATAATGTTCAGTTTCATTTTTAAATTTGTATTTATAATCGAGAATAAACAGTAAGCAATGGAAATAATGTATTTGAATACAGTGATTAAGCATATGTTACTATCTAACGAATATACTCTTTAATGAATATTTCAAGAGAAAATAATAGTAGGTTATACTGTAATATCTGCTGATGTTTTTCTTTATGAATACACACACCATGATCATCAGTAACCCTTTCCTTGAACCAGTTCTGTAAAACTCCTCACCAAACCCTCTTAGGTTGTGATACACAGTTTTTGAGACATGAGCCTGCTGTGTCCTGCTTTGTTAAAGCAACAAAACTATTCTATTTCACCCAAAACTCTTTCTCTAAGATTCAGTTCAGCATCGGTGCACAGCGGCTGGGTTTTCAGCATTAATACAAATTTACAATTCTTAAAATGAAGGAAATATTTTGGACATATGATTTTTACAAAGGGATTTCCATGTGAGTCTGAAGTAATATACACCACAATTAAAGCATGCTTTACTCTCTTAAAAATGGCAGTTCACCTAAGGGGACACAGTAGTACACTTGTGAAATATAGATTATACATTTGCAAGACACATAATAATTGACCTTTAAATTAAAAGATTACTAACAATGAGAAGGAGATGAACAATTATAGAAAACCATAAGATAAAGAGGAATCAAGTAAGTATGATAGTGAAAGACAGGGAAGCCTGGCATGGCTGCAGTCCGTGGGGTTACTAAGAGTTGGACACAACTGAGTGACTGTTAACAAAGTATGTAAAAATGTGGAAGGACCTGGGGTGGACATACTGCAGTTTTGCTGTGTATTAAAAGATCAGTCACCTAGAGCCAGACATCCTGGANGACACAATGGACATGAGTTTGAGCAAGCTCCAGGAGATGATGAAGGACAGGGAAGCCTGGCGTGCTGTAGTCCACAGGGTTCACAAAGAGTCAGACATGACTGAGTGACTGAACAATGAACAATAAATTCCAATAAATTTGTACATGGATCTAGGTAAATTCATCCTAAAGTTTATGCATGAAATCAAACACAAGAGAATAGCTAGGAAAATACTGAAAACAAAACAAGACTCTGAGTGGAGTCTACCCCTTCCAGATACCTAAACATATGAGAAAGTCTCTACTAAAACAACTTGGTACTGAGCATGACATACCAGTGGGCATGATAATAAAGGTGATACCTCATGTCAATTGGGACAAAAATTATGTTTTTAATAAATGGTATTGGGAGAACTGAAGAAAAGAAAACTTGATCCATTCTTTATTTCATACTCAAGAATAAACTCCAAGTAGATCAGAGATCTGGAAAGAAGGAAAGGAGGGAGAAAGGGAATTGTATAAGTTCTAGAAGAAAACATGAGCGAATTTCTCTATAGCTCCAGCAGAAAAGTTTTTAAACTATGATTCAATTTTTATTATTACTCAAAATCCAAGTGCAAGAAATGGTTGATGAATTTGACTACATAAAAATACAAATCTTTAGAATGATAAGAAACCATAAGAAAAATTCAAGGCAAATAAATTGGGAGAAAAGAAGATACTCGCAAACCTATCACAGTTAAAGGGCTCCTCCCAATTATTCTAAGGACTTTTAAGAACTGAGGGGGGGAAAAGACCAAAATCCTATAGAAAATGGGCAAAAATCATGAACAGACAATTCAGAGAGACAAAAATGGCCTAGAAACATATGCAAAAATGTAATTTCAAGTATAGTATGGGGAAATATTGGTACCAAATAAAAGCACACCATGATAGCATGTTTCACCCATCTGATAGGCAAAAGTCAAAGTTTGCTAATTGACTTTACTGTTAAGGCTGTGGAGAAACAGGCGCTGCTTACAGTGCTGAGGGGATGTTACATGGTATAACCACCATAAGGAGGAACCCAGCAATATTTGATAAACTACTTAAGGATTCAAGGACCCAGGAATCATATTTCTGAAAATTTACCTTGAAGATCCACTGAAACAAATATAAAAATACATATGCCCAAGGTTATTAACCTTAGCCTTAATTGTAATTTTTAAATGTTAGAAACTACATAAATATCTAGGTACAAGAAATTTAGTAAAGTACAGAATATTCTCACAATTAGGTATAGTACAGTTGTTGAATGAGGAAAATTTGTATGAACTGATATGGAGTGATGTCTAGGAGATATTGTTTACTGAAACAATAAGTACAAAATATTTTTATAGTTAAGGCTGTAATTAATAATCTATATATGTATACACACACACATCCATTTTTTTAAAAAGAAGAGAAAACTGGAAAACAATGAAGTGCTTTACCTACGAGGGGTAAATGAAAACCATAGCCACACTAAAGGGGGAAAAAAGAACTTATCTAAGTTACTCTGAACACACTATTTGATCATTCTTGGATGGGTGGAATGGTGGGAACAAATTGCAAACAAGTCTTTAATTAAATCTTTTTCTTTTTTTGGTATAACTGTTTTACAGTGGGTTATGGGCATTGAAATTCTGAAACAAATTTTGATGTATTAGAAAATTGAACAAATGAACAAATACACTTAATGTTAGTTTCACTGAAGAACAAAGGACATACAAATACGGAATGAAGAAGGGCAAGAAATAACTTTGTAGGATGAACAGGAGATATCAATGCAAACTTATGACTTCTAAGATATGTATATGCTTATGCATGTATATGTGTGTGTGTGTATATTTACATGTACAGAAATTTCATTGTTTTGCCAACTGAAGGATAAGAAGCAAAGACACTCCCATATCAGGGAGCACATTCAGCATCAAGATTTTGGTCTGTAAGAACATTTAATAATGAAATATATTAGGGCTTCTCAGAAAAATGACTGAGTTCAGGACTGGAACAGGGTAAGTGAATCTAGAATACCTTGCTATCCCAGTGAGTGGGAAAACATTATGACCAAATAATCCACAAAATGCAGAATCCAGTTTGAAGGGACTCCCACTGGTCAAATCTGGGCAAAGTGAGCAGAAAAATTACTTATTAAGTACAGTAATGAAGTATAAACTGTTTAAGTACAGTAATAAAGTATGCAGAGTACATCATGAGAAACGCTGGGCTGGAAGAAGCTGGAATCAAGATTGCTGGGAGAAATATCNTATGGATGAGTTTGAGTGAACTCCAGGATTTGGTGATGGACAGGGAGGCCTGGTGTGCTGCAATTCATGTGGTCACAAAGAGTTGGACACAACTGAGCGACTGAACTGAATAAAGTATAAACCATTAGAAAAAAGAATAGCAACTCAAAAAAAACAAGAATAGCAACATATGTCTCCATACTGATAATAAATACAGATGGGAAGACACGGAAGGGTCTTACTTATAACAGAATGCCAAGTGGTAAATTTGGAGAGAATGCTGCTGGAGTTGGAAGATCAGCAGATTGCAACCATTATAGTCAAGATTTGATTAGATAGAGGGACTTCTGAAGTGTCTACATGAAAAGCTGAACAGATTTTCTTCTCAGAGAAACAGTGATGAAGCTAAATAAACAAATAAATAAATATTTATTAAATGTCTCTAGAATTTGACCAAAGGACATATAACCAATTGAGAAGCATTTGACTCTGAAATCCATGCATCTCTGTAAGTCTCTGTAATTTCAGCCAGGAGATGCTCCCATTTTCTTCATCTTTATGGTTTAGAAATTCTGTACTATGCAGTTAGGGCAGCCCATGAGGATTGGTAGCTCTATCTTTCCTCACCAGTTCCCAATTATGGGACACAGATTCCACTCCAGGAAAGGGTGAGGCAGCTTGGGAGAACCAGTGGCTCCTATCCCCACCCCCAGGCTCTGGTCTTGTGTTGTGGAGGTTCTGCTCAGAGTTGTCATAGCACGTCATTGGGCTGGTAGCTGCTTGCCCCTTCCTTCAGGGGCTAACTTTATTTGGAGATGAACACGGAAAAAGCCATACCCAGGAAATTGTTAAAAACAGAGATCAGTGACAAACAATCAAAGGTTGGTATCTCTGTGCTACTAGTAAGGTAAACAAAGTGGTATTGTCAGAAATTTAAAAGGGATATTGAGGGAAAGAGATAGCAAAAAAAAAAAAAAAAGCCTTGCTAAGACTGCATAATCCCCCATCATTTGACAATCTATATACATGAGCAAGACTGCATCCAAGTAACCAGAGAAGTTGCTACTTCTTGGCTGAACAGGGGGGTCAGACTTGTAATTTTGACTACTGAACTTTAAAAGCATTCCCAACACTATATTCAGATCCACCAACATAAAGTGGAGGGATTACTGGCTCAGGAGGCTTAAAACAACCTCTGATCAATCATCAAACACTAAGCTATGCTGACCCAGGGGTGATGCCTAGGAAGCCTAAAAATAAAAAAGGAAAACAAATGAGAAGTGACATACGTCAGAGACGGCACACTGCAGAGGAAACAGACTTCACTGAGTTTGTTCCATCAAAGCACTAAAGAAACAAAGGACAGTAACAAGCCTGGAGTGGGGGTACAGATTAAGAACTAAGAGTTGCTATATTATATTGTCTAAAATATCCAATGATCAACAAAAACAAAAATGATGAGACATGAAAAGAAATAGAGAAGTGTGCCCCATACATAGGGGGAAAAATCAGTCAACAGACATTGCTTTTGAATATACCAAGATGTTGGAGTTAATAAAGACTTCAAAGCAATGACTATAAATATGTCCCAAGAATAAGAGGAATCCATCTAAATGATTAGCACATAAAAGGAATCCATATTGAGCTTATTAAATGAAGGTATGATAATAATGACTCATCAAATAGAGAATATTAGTAGAGACAAAATCATTTTTAAAACACCAAGCAGAAATACTAGAATTAAAAAGTACAATAAAAAATGAAAACTCAGTAGAGGGGCTCAAAATTAGATTTTACCTGGCAGAAGAGATCAGTGAACTGGAAGGCAGATTAATAGAGATTATCCAGTTTGAAGACCAGGAAATTTAAAAGAAGGAAAATCTATCAGATTATCTGTGAGGCACCATTAAGCATAGCAATATATGCATAATGGAAGTAGCATAAGAAGAGAAAGGATCAGTATTGGTTTACTATAGATGTCACAACAAATTACCACAAACAGAGGCTTAGGACAACACAGACTTTTATTCATTCATTATTTTACAATTCTGTAGGTTATTACATCTAACAAGGGATTCAATGGGTTAATCAAGGTGTTGGCAGGGCTGCATTTCTTTCTGGAGAATCTAGGTGAAAATCTGTTTCCTTTTCCTTCCCAGCTTCTACAGGATGCTCACATTTATCAACTGATGAGAAATTATAGCCAACAATATTGCATCTCTGACCATTTTTTGTAGTTCCATCTCATTCCATCTCAGCCAGGAAAGGTGCTTTTTAGGACTTGTGATTAGATTGGCCTACCTAAATAATCTAAAATAATCTTCTCATCTCAAGGTCTTTAATTTTAATTACATCTGGAAAATCTCCTTTTCCATGTGAGGTAATATATTTATAGGTTCCATAGATTATGACATGGATGCCTGTGGGGCAGTTAGTTCAGTTCTGTCACTAGGTCGTGTCCAACTGTTTGTGACTCCATGGACTATAGCATGCCAGATTTCTCTGTCCTTCGCCAAGTCCTGGAGCTTGCTCAAACCCATGTCCATCGACTCAGTGATGCCATCCAACCATCTCATCCTCTGTCATCCCCTTCTTCTCCTGCCTTTAATCTTCTCATGATCAGGATCTTTTCCAATGAGTCAGTTCTTTGCATCAGCTGGCCAAAGTACTGGAGTTTCAGTTTCAGCATCAGTCCTTCCAATGAATATTCAGGACTGATTTCCTTTAGGATTGACTGGTTTGATCAGTAGGGGAATGCATTATTATACCTATCATCATAGCAGATAAAAATATTCAAACAGTAATGGCTGATCACTTTTAAAATTTGATTAAAAACCCATCTAAAAAACAATCTAAATAAGAAGCAGCTCAATAAACTCCAAGCAAGATAGAAAGGGAAAAAAAGTAAAACAGCACCAAACTTAGACACATCATAGGCCAACTGTTGAAAGACCAAAAGCGAAACCATGAGAGTAAAATACATCAGATATTAATACAAAAAGATCACAAAAATATTAACAGCTGATTTCTTATTTTTTAAAAAAACCTCATAGAGGCCCTAATACAGTGGAATGACATATTTAATGTGCTGAGAGAAAAAAAATCCAATATACAGCATAACCATCCTTCAAATGTGAAAACAGACATTCCCAGATAAAAACAGAATCCATTGCTACCAGACGTGCTTTAAAAGAAATATTAGAGGAAGTTATGTCAAAATGATGGAGGCATAGGTTATTCTTGATGTTGCTTTCCTTCACAAGAAAAACTAACAAATATTCATGGACAAGAAACCACTGAGAAATCCTAGAACCCTGGGAAGAGGCTGAAGCACACCTGGCACCACAGAGAACAAAAGGGACTACATTAGAAAGGTAATAGGAGGGTTACATGCTGACCACATTGCTTCTCCTCCAGGCTGGTACAGAACCATCCTGAGAGGTCTCCCAAGAACCTATGGTTCCTCCAATGGGAAAAGAGAGTATTGGGTGGATATCCATTTTCTCTAGCATTGTGGGTCACTTCTTGGACACCCTCACTCCACTCTAGTCTCATGAGTTTGCAAGGGAATCTGCAGGACTTGACCACTGGGACTCTGAGATGGAGAAGGGGTGAGGGGCTCATAGCAATCAGCACTTAGATCTTGGCAGATCAAGCTTTCACTTGCAGCCCCCAGGTAGCTGTCCCAATGAATACAGTCATCTGGAGAACCAAGCCTGACCAGGGAACTCAGGAGGGTGCTAGTCTGCTTATTTGGGTCTCCCAAAAGACAAAGAGATTGCTAGCCCTGGAGCTTGGTCTGCTCCCACCCAGCCAGGGGAGCTAAATTATAAACTTGATAACTGCTGAGTGTAGATCCTTGCCCAATCTGACTAAAAAGACTGGCAAGAATACCTGGATACTACATAGCCCAGTAACACTCAAGCAGAGAGTCTGGCAGGCAGAGCTGATTAACTGTGGAGCAAAGCCAGTGCTGGGCTTAGAGGGTTCCCTTCATTCACCCACGTAAGGCAGTTAATTCATGGGGCCACTCACTCTGAGTGAAGCTCCTAGACCTGGCCAACCAGAAAATGTGTCCAGAACAGCTGGAAAACTGTGTAGTCCAGTAATGCTCAAGCAGAGATTTTGGCAAGCAGAGCTAATAGTCTGCAGAGCCAAACTAGTACCCTTGTTTGGCCGGGTTACTTGGGGCACTGGTCAGCTTGAATCAAGACCACAAGCGAAAAACCTAGTGGTCCAGTGGCTGAGACTATGCAGTCCCAACATAGAGGACCTGGGTTTAATCTCTGGTCAGGAAACTAGATCCCACATGCCTCATATAAGACCTTGCACAGCCAAATTTAAAAAAAAAAAAAATTTTTTTTTTAAAGACCACAGCGAAAAAACCTTTCTGACTTGGAGCTGTTTCCCCTGCCTTGCCTGGGCTACAAAACTAATGTGTAGCCCCACCCATTGCTAAATACAGCCTTCAGCTTGCACAAGCAGCTTGCTTGAGCAGGGAACCTAACCAGAGCACATGGAAAGCTATGTAGTACATCCAACACCCTTCCTTATAATGCCAAAATGTTTTTTACAAGAGAACACATGAATTTCCCTGTCTACATAGCAAAACTAGGGGTCCTGTTTGGCCAGAGAACTCAGCACAAACAATGCGCTGGATAGATTCTGGGGCCCATCTTGCTTCTCCACCAGGACAGAAAAGCTAATTCATATTACTATACTGCTGAATGTACTACCCGGTCCTGATCATCTAGTCAGTCTGACCCAAGAACCCAGGCAACTGCAGAGACCATCCTACAGCCTCGTTTAGCCAAGGAAATAAACCAGCAGTCCTATCCAACTTTTCTCAGCTTGTAGCACCTTCTTCCCAACTCAGAGCTTCAGCAGGGACCTCACCCCAAAACAGAGCCTGATAGCAAGCCCCACTGCCAAGGACATTACCAGCAGACATGTCAAGAAACCCAAACTGAGCTGACTGGTGAATAACTGTCATTGCCAAAATGAATTTATAAAGTCTGGAAGAAGAGACCCGACCCCCTCACTGAAATGTGAAATACCTATGTAAGGAATCAAGAATCACACACATGCAAAATCTGGTAAGCATGACACCAAAGAAATCAAATAAAGCTCCAATAACTGACCCTGAAGAAATGGAAATCTGTGAGCTGTCAGAAAAGAACTCAAAATAATCCCCTTGAAGAAGTTTAATGTACTACAATATCACAGTCTACAAAATAAAGTTAGGAAAACAATACATGAACAAAATGAATTCAAAAAGAAATGGAAATCATTAAAGCAAAACAAATCCTAGAGCTGGAAAATATAATGATTGAACTGAAGAATTCAATAAATCACTTCAAAATCAGACTCAGCTATGCAGAAGAAAGAAAGAATGATCTAGAGAAGAGGACACACTGAATTATCCAGTCAGAGGACCACACAGAAAGAAGAGTGAAAAAGAGTGAATAAAGCCTATAGGACTTATGGAACATAATCAAAAGTAATAATATCCACATTATGGGAATTCCAGAAGACAGAACAGGACAGAAAGTATATTCAGAGCAAAAATGGCTGAAAATATCTCAAACTTGGGAAGAGGAATAGACATCCATGAAGCCCAAAGAATTCCAAACAGGTTCAACCCAAATAAGACTACATTGAGGCACATTAAATTATCAAAAGTCAAAAAACAAAGAATTTTGAAAGCAAAAAAAGAGAAAATTAATACAAGAGCCCCCCCGCCCCATAAGACTATGGTTATTTTCTAAACAGAAATGATACAGGCCATGAGAGAACAGGATGACATATTCAAAATGCTGGAAAAAGCAAGTCAACCAAGAATTCTATTCCTTGCAAAACTGTCTTTGGAAATAAAGCAGAGAAAGACTTTCCAAACTATAACTGAGGGAGTTCATCACCACTAGACCTGCCTTACAAGAAAAGCTTAAGAGTGTTGAGTGGAAGTAAAAGGACATTAATTAAAATCACAAAAATACTAAACATTAAAAGTAATATAAAATTCACTGGTTATAGTAAATATATAGTCAGAGTTAGAGTCTCTAATAAAGTAATGGTTGTGTGTAATTCACTTACAACTAAAGTTTAGATTTAAAAAAGAAACATAACCATAATACAATAATCAGATATCAGTTACATAATATAAAAATATTAATATGTAAAATGTAACAGTAATAACATAAAATGTGAGAAGGAGGAAAAATTATAGTTTAGGAATCCTGTTGAAGTCAAAGATTGTTGTCAGGTTAGAATAGGGTATTATAATTTTAAAATATTTTATGTAAATTTAATGATAATCACAAAAGAATAATCTGTAGGAAATACAGAAAAGAATATGATAAAGAATTCAAATCATACTGATACCAAAATATATCAAAACACAAAAAAGATAGAAAGATAAGTGATAAAGAATAATGAATCTACAAAATGACCAGAAAATATTATCAAAATGGAAATAGTAAGTCCCTGGGCATGCATGCTAAGTTGCTTTAGTCGTGTCTGACTGTATCTATGGACTGTAGCCTTCTGGGCTCCTCTGTCTATGGGGATTCTCCAGGCAAGAATACTGGAATGGGTTGCCATGCTCTCCTCCAGGGGATCTTCCCAACTCAGGGACTGAACCTTAGTCTCTTAGGTCTCCTGCACTGGCAGGTGGTTCTTTATGATTAGTGCCACCTGTCTCCTATACTGGCACATCAGTTCTTTGCCACTAACTCCACCAGGGAAGCCTAATAAGTCGCTGCTACTGCTAAGTCACTTCAGTCGTGTCTGACTCTGTGAGATCCCATAGATGGCAGCCTACCAGGCTCCTCTGTCCCTGGGATTCTCCAGGCAAGAACACTGGAGTGGGTTGCCATTTCCTTCCCCAATGTATGAAAGTGAAAAGTGAAAGGGAAGTTGCTCAGTCATGTCTGACTCTTCGCAACCCCATGGACTGCAGCCTACCAGGCTCCTCTGTCCACGGGATTTTCCAGGTAAGAGTACTGGAGTGGGTTGCCATTAATAATTACATTAAATATAAAATGATAAAATTCTCCAAAGGGCATAAAATGGTTGAAAGAATTAAACAAAAAGATCTAATGTTATGCTGCCTACAAGGGACTCACTTTAAAGATAGAGTCTTTTAAGACAGAGTGAAGGGATGGATCATGGCATCTGGTCCCATCACTTCATGGCAAATACATGGGGAAACAATGGAAACAGTGACAGGCTTTATTTTTTGGGGGGGGTCTCTGAAATCACTTCAGATGGTGACTGCAGCCATGAAATTGAAAGATGCTTGCTCCTTGGAAGAATGGTTATGAAAAATCTAGACAGCACATTAAAAAGCAGAGACATTACTTTGTCAACAAACGTTTGTCTCATCAAGGCTATGGTTTTTCCAGTAATCATATATGGATGTGAGAGTTGTACTATAAAGAAAGCTGAGTACCAAAGAATTGATGCTTTTGAACTGTGGTGTTGGAGAAGACTCTTGAGAGTCTCTTGGACTGCAGGGAGATCCAACCAGTCCATCCTAAAGGAAATCAGTCCTGAATATTCATTGGAAGAACTGATGCCTAACCTGAAACTCCAATACTTTGGCCACCTGATGTGAAGAACTGACTCATCTGAAAAGACCCTGATGCTGGGAAAGATTGAAGGTGGGAGGAGAAGGGGATAACAGAGAATGAGGTGGTTGGATGTCATCACCGACTGAATGGACATGAGTTTGAGTAAACTCCGGGAGTTGGTGATGGACAGGGAGGCCTGGCGTGCTGCAGTCCATGGGGTTGCAAAGAGTCAGACATGACTGAGTGACTGAACTGAACTGAACAGATGGCGAAAAAATATTTCAAAACATTTTAATATATAAAAATCAAGACTAGTTACACTTAAACAAAATAGATTTTAAAAATGGTAAAAAGAGACAAAGGAGGTCAGTATATAAGGAGAGAGGGGTCATCTATCAAAAATAGATTTCAATTTCAAATATTTACTCACCCAATTTAGGGTCATTTAAATATACAGTTGGCCCTTCAACAACACTGGGGTTAAAGGTGTTGACCTGCCATACATTTGAAAATCCATATACAACTCATAGCTGGCCTTCTATATGTGTTCAGTTCAGTCACTCAAGTCGTGTCTGACTATTTGTGACCCCATGGACTGCAGCATGCCAGGCTTCCCTTTCCATCACCAGCTCCCAGAGCTTGCTCAAACTCATGATTATTGAATCGGTGACGCCATCCAACCATCTCATTCTGTACCATCCCCTTCTTCTCCTGCCTTCAATCTTCCCAGCATCAGGGTCTTTTCTAATGAGTCAGTTCTTTGCATTAGGTGGCCAAAGTATTGGAGCTTCAGCTTAGGCATCAGTCCTTCCAGTGAATATTCAGGACTGATTTCCTTTAGGATGAACTGGTTGAATCTGCTTGCAGTCCAAGGGACTCTCAAGTAAGTGTCTTCTCCAACACCACAGTTCAAAAGCATCAATTCTTTGGTGCTCAGCATTCTTTATGGTCCAACTCTCACATCCATACACTACTACTGGAAAAACCATAGCTGTGACTAGACAGACCTTTGTTGGCAAAGTAATTACTTTGCTTTTTAATACGCTGTCTAGGTTTTTCATAGCTTTTCTTTCAAGGAGCAAGCATCTTTTAATTTCATTACTACAGTCACCATCTGCAGTGATTTTGGAGCCCAAGAAAAGAAAGTCTGTCACTGTTTCCACTGTTCCTCCATCCATTTGCCATGAAGTGATGGGACCGGATGTCATGATTTTCATTTTTTGAGTGTTGATTTTTAAGCCAGCTTTTTCCTTCTCCTTTTTGACCTTCATCAAGAGGTTCTTTAGTTCCTCTTCTCTTTCTGCCATAAAGGTATCTTATGCATATTATCCTATCTGCATATCTGAAGTTGTTGATATTTCACCCAGCAATCTTGATTTCAGCTTCTGCTTCATCCACCCTGGCATTTTGCATGATGTACTCTGCATCTTAGTTAAATAAGCAGGGTGACAATATATAGCTTTGACATACTACTTTCCCAATTCTGATCCAGTCTGTTGTTCTATGTCCAGTTTGAACTGTTGCTTCACGACCTGTATACAGGTCTCTCAGGAGGCCAGTAGGTGGTCTGGTATTTCCATCTCTTTAAGAATTTCTATGGCCCACTTGACTTCGCACTGCAGGGTGCCTGGCTCTAGGTGAGTGATCACACACTGTAGTTATCTGGGTCATTAAGATCTTTTTTGTAGAGTTCTGTGTATTCTTGCCACCTTTACTTAACATCTTCTGCTTCTGTTAGGTCCATACCATTTCTGTCTTTTATTGTGTCTATCTTTGCATGAAATGTTCCCATAGTATCTCTGATTCTCTTGAAGAGATCTCTAGTCTTTCCCATTCTATTCTTTTCCTCTATTTCTTTGCATTGATCTCTTAGGAAGGCTTTCTTATCTCTCCTTGCTATTCTTTGGAACTCAGCATTCAGAGGGATATATATTTTCCTTTTCTGCTTTGCCTTTTGCTTCTATTCTTTCCTCAGCTAGTTCCTTTGTACCCATGATTCCTTCATATCATCATTCTGCATGCATGTGTTCTACTAGCTGCAATCACGTGAAGTGAAAGTCACTCAGTCGTGGCCGACTCTTTGCAACCCCAGGGACTGTAACCTGCCAGGATCCTCTGTCCATGGGATTTTCCAGGTAAGAATACTGGAGTAGGTTGCCATTCCCTTTTCCAGGGAATCATCCCAACCCAGGGATCGAACCCAGGTCTCCTGCATTGCAGGCAGATTCTTTACCATTGGAGATACTAGGGAAGATCTGCAGGTCATGTAGTATTTACTATTTTAGAAACCTGTGTATAAGTAGACCCTCACAATTCAAATCCATGTTGCTCAAGGGTCAGCTGTATTAAACAAAAGCTACCATGGTTAAAGGGCTTCCCTGGTGGCTCAGCTGGTAAAGAATCTGCCTGCAGTGTGGAAGACCTAAGTTTGATCCCTGAGTTGGGAAGATGTATATAGTCCAAGGGATAGCAAAGAGTCGAACACAACTGAGTGACCTTCACTTCACTTCAACATTGCTAAAAGAAGAAATAAGCAATAATACTAATAGTTGGGGACCTTAATACCCCACTCTCAAGAATGAATATATTATTCAAGTAGATATGCAATCAGTTCGGACAAATATAAACACTAAAGATTGCACAGATCTAAAGGATATATACAGAATATTCCATCCAATAATAGCAGAACACATATTCTTCTCAATTTCTCTTTTATTTTTTCTTAGAAAAGGTACATTTTCTAAGATAGACTGTATGTTAAGCCACAAAATCTGTCTTCATAAATACAAGGAGACTGAAATCATACCAAGTATGCTCTCAGACCATAATGATATGAAACAAGATATCATTAACAGAAGGAAAATGGGAACATTAAGAATATGTGGAAATTAAGATTCTCCTGGACAAACAATAATTTTTTTTTTTTAATCAAAGGGGAATAAAAAAGTATCTTGAGACAAATGAAAGTAGAAATACAACATACCAAAACTTTGGGGATGCAGCAAAAACAGTTGTAAGAGGGAAGTCCATAGCAATAAATGCCTCCATTAAAAAACAAGGAGGATCTCAAATAAACAACCTAACTCTGTCTTAAGAACTAGAACAGACTGAACCCAAGATTAGCAGAAGAGATAATAAATTTTAGGACAGAAATAAATGAAACAGAGAACAGGAGAAACAATAGAAAATACTAACAAGACTAAGAGTCAGTTCCTCGAAGAGATAAAATTGACAAACTTAGCTAGGCTAATCAAGGGGGAAAGAGAGGATGCAAGTCAGCAAAATTATAAATGAAAAAGGAGGCATTACAACTGATACTGCAGATATACAAAAGCAGCATCTATGGTATACAAAAGAGGTACATATGTCAACAAACTAGACAACCCAGAAGAATTGGAAAAATCCTTAGAAATATCCACTCTGCTGAAACTGAATCAGAAAGAAACACAAAATCTGGATAGACCAATTATTAGTAAGGGGATTGAATCAGTAATCAAAAATCTTCCAAGGAAAGAAGCCTAGGATCAAAAGACTCCATTGGTGAATTTTACAAAAGATTAGAGAAGAATTAAAGCCAATACTTCTCAAACTCTTCCAAAATGCCTAAGAGGAGGGAACACTCCCAAACTGATTTTAGGAGGCCAGCATTACCGTGACACCAAAAGCCAGATAAGGAAACTACCAGAAAAACTACAGGCCGATATCTCTGGCAAATGTAGGTGTGAAAATTTAAGAATCTCAATTAAAATTTTAGCAAACCAAATTCAGCAACTCCTGAAAAGGGTCATTCACCATGATCAAATAGAATTTGTCCCTGGGATGCACGGATAGTTCAATATATACAAATCAATCCATGTGATACATCACCTTGATACAATGAAAGAAAAAAAATCATATGGTCACTTCAGTAGATACAGAAAAAGCACTTGACAAAATACAACATTTGTTCATGATTAAAAAAAAAACAACAACTCAACTTTCACCAAATTACAAATGAGAAGAATACGTAAACATAAATAAGGGCCATATGTGACAAGCCCTCACCTAATATCATACTCAGTGCTGAAAAGTGAAGGCAATTTCCTCTAACATCAGGAACAAGTAAAGGGTGCCCTCTCTCGTGACATCTATTCAACATAATACTGGAAGTCCTAGCTAGAGCAACCAGCAAGAAACAGAAATAAAAGAATCAGAATTGAAAGGGAAATAGTAATATTGTCTCTATTACCAGAGGACATGAATATATACATACATATATATATATGCATATGTGTGTGTGTGTATATATATATAACCCTAAAGATAAAATCAAAGATTGTTATGTATAACAAATGAATTTAGTAAAGTTACAGGATATAAAATTAACATGAAAAAATTGTAGCAATTCTCTACACTAACAACAAGCTACCCCAAAAAGAAGTAAAATAATCCCTTTTACAATAGCATCAAAAACAATAAAATACTTGCAGATGGAAGATCTGTACACTGAACACTACAAGATATTGATGAAATAAATTAAAGAAGAGGAAAATAAATGGAAAGACATCCTGTGTTCATGGACTGAAAGATTAATATTGTGAAAATGTTCATCAATACAACCAAAAGCCATCTATAGATTCAATAAAATTTCTATCAAGATTCCAATGGTATTGTTTACAGATGTTGAAAAACAATTCTAAACTTTATATAGAATCACAGAAGATCCTCAATAGTCAAAGCAATCTTGAGAAAGAAAACAAAAAGGGAGGCATCACTCTTCCCGATTTCACTCTGGCTATACTGTAAAACTTGAGTAATCAAAACACTGTGGTACTGGCATAAAAACAGACAAACCAATGGAACAGAATTTAAAGCCCAGAAATAAACTCAGTTATATATGGCCAACCAATTTGTGACAAGGGAGCCAAGCATACTCAATGGAGAAAAGATAGTCTCTTCAATAAATGGTGCTGGGAAAATGGATATTCACATGTAAAAGAATAAAATAATGTACCTATCTTACCATCCTTACAAAACCATGAGCCATAAAACTTATAGAAGAAAACATAAAGGAAAAGCTCCTTAACATGGATCTTGGCAACAAATTTTTGCATATGATACCAAATCACAAGCAACAATATCTAAAATAAGCAAGCAGGACTATATCAAGCTAAAAAGCTTCTGTAAAGCAGAAGAAATGATCATAAAAATAAAAAGTCACCTTAAAGAATGGGAAAAAATATTTGCAAACTATATGTCTGAAAGGTTAATATCCAAAATATACAAAAAACTCATACAACTCAATAGCAACAAAACAAACAACCTGCCCCTAATAATCCAATGTTAAAATGACAAAAGGCCCTGAATAGGCATTTTCATATAGACAAAGATATATGAATGGTTGACAAGTATATAAAAAGATGCCCAATATCACTTGTCATGAGGGAAATGAAGATCAAAACCACAATGAGTTAACAACTCATGCTTGTTGGAATGGTTAGCATCAGAGATAATAAATTCTGGCAAGGATGTGGAGAAAAGCAAACACTTGTGCACTGTTAATGGGATTGTAAATTGGCACAGTCACTATGAAAAAATAGCATGGAGGCTCCTCAATAAACCAAAAATAGAGTTTCCATATGATCCTGCAATCCCACTCCTGAGCATATATCCAGAAAATTCTAATTCAAAGAAATACTTGCACTCTATGTTCATATCAGCACTATTTATAATAAATAATCAAGACACGGAAACTTAAGTACCTATAGATGGATGAATGGATAAAGAATTTGTGGGATATATACACAATGGAATATTATTCAGCCATAAAAAGGGGGGAATCCTGCCATTTGTGACAAGAAATAACCTTGAGGGGATTGTGCTAAGTAAAATCGGTCGGACAGAGAAAGACACATACTTTATGAGCTCTCTTATATGTGAAATCTTTAAAAACAAACAAAAAGAAATTCAAAGGAAAAAAAATTAGATTTCTGGTTACCAGAAGCATGGCAGGGAGTATTGAGAGAATTGCTGAAAATTGTCAAAAGGTACAAACTTCCAGTTATAAGATAAATAAGTACTATGGATGTAAAATATATCATTTTGATCATAGTTAATTTGACACTGTTGTGTGACACACATGTAAATTGTTTACAGTTAATCCTGAGTCCTCATAAGGAAAAAAATATGGTTTTTTTCCTTTTTTTGTATCCATATGAGATGATGGATGTTAGCTAAACTTATCGTCATAATCATTTCACAATATATATAAGTCAAATTATTACATTAGACACTTTAAAGTTATATAGTGCTCGTGCTGAGTTCCTCGAGTCATGCCTGACTTTTTGTGACCCCGCGGACAGTAGCCCACCAGGCTCCTCTGTCTATGGGATTATCTCAGCAAGAATGCTGGAGTGGTAAGGGGCTTCCCTGGTGGCTCCGATGGTAAAGTGTCTGTCTGCAATATGGGAGACACGAGTTCACTCCTTGGGTCGGGAAGATCCCCCCTGGAGAAGGAAATGGCAACTCTCTCCAGGATTCTTACCTGGAAAAATCCCATGGATGGAGGACCATGGGGTCACAAAGAGTCAGACATGATTGAGTGACTTCACTTTTGCCATTTCCTCCTCCAGGGGATCTTCCCAACCAGGGATTGAACCCACATCTCCTGCATTGCAGGAAGATTTTTTTTTTTACCACTGAGCCACCTAGGAAGCCAAAGTAATATAGTGCTATATGTCAATTAAATCTCAATAAAACTGAAAATACAAAACTAAACTCAACTCTGAAGTTGACAGATATTTTTTGCCTCAAAAAAAGAAAAAGAGGAAGAAATATTAAAGATAGTTCTCCAGGCTGAAAGGAAGTGATACCAGATAGTGGTTCAAACCTAAACAAATTAATAAAGAGCATCATTAAAGGTAATTTTAAAAGTAATTAAAAAAAGCAGCATAATTATGTGTTTTCCTCCTCTTTTTCTAATTGATCTTAAATATCAAGACAAAATTGTAAGTTATGAAATTGTATTTTTGTCATTAAAGATTATATAATATATATGACAAAATATCACAAAGGAAGGGGCAGAGACTGAAGTTACACTGGCACAAGGAAATGACACTGGTCAGTTACTTCAATCTATGCAAAGAAATGAAGAGTACCAGAATGATAAATAAGTATATTGTAAATAAAGTATATTGCAGAGCTGTAGAGCAACCACTGAGAAAATGAATCAGAATATCTTTTTTAAGTGAATAAATGACTTAAAATTCTATCCTGGAAAATAACCACATGATATAAAAGAAAGCAGTAGAGGAATAAAACAATGAAACTACCAAAAGCAAATAGCAAAACAGTATACATAAACTCAACTATATCAATAATAGCATTAAATGTGAATGAGTTAAATACTCCAAAGAAAAGGCAGAGATTATCAGAATGAATAAAAAACAGGTGCAACTAGATAATGTTATAAGAGACACACCACAGATTAAAAAATACATGAGTTTGAAAGCAAAGAAATGAAAAAAAGAAATATCAAGTAAACAATAAGTGTAAGTGAACTGGACTGGCTATCCTACTATTAAACAAACTAGACTTTAAGATGAAAACTATTACCAGAGAAAAACAATAACATCTTATAAAGGGTCACTTCGTTGGGAAGATATAAGAACAAATATATGTTACTTGTCTGACAACAAAGCTCTAAAATACACAAAGCAAAAGCTGACAGAATCAAAGGGAAAACTAGATAATTAAACAATAATAGATGGAGACTTCAATACTTCAATCTGGCTAATGGGCAAAACAACTAGACAGAAAATTAGAAAGACCTGAACAACACTATTAACCTATCAGAGCTAACAAACATCTGTGTCACATGTTACCAACAACAGAATGCAAATTATTCTCAAGTGAAGATGGGACATTTTCCATGATAGACCATATGTTAGTCCATAAAATAAGACTCGATTTAAAAAAACTGAAACCATATCAAGAATGTTCTTTGATCACAGTGAAATTAAATTACAAATTAACAACACAAGAAAAATTGGGAAACCTACATATATGTGGAAATTAAACAACACATATTTTAATCATGGGTTTCCCTGATATTTCAGTTGCAATGCAGGAGACCCCAGTTCGATGCCTCAGCCAGGAAGATCCGCTGGAGAAGGGATAAGCTACCCTACTCCAATATTCTTGGATTTCCTTTGTGGCTCAGCTGGTAAAAGAATCCACCTGCAATGCAGGAGACCTACGTTCGATCCCTGGGTTGGGAAGATCCCCTGGAGAAAGGGAAAGGCTACCCATTCCAGTATTCGGCCTGGAGAATTCCATGGACTGTATAGTCCTTGGGGTCGCAAAGAGTCAGACACAACTGAGCGAGTTTCACCACATTTAAATTATCCATGGATCAAAATAGAAATGACAAGAGGAATTAGAATGTATTTGAAACTGGATAAAAATAAAAATACAATGTGCCAAATGTATGCGATGCAGCTAACACACTGTTTAAGGTGAAATTTATAGCTATAAGTGTCCACATTACAAATTAGAAAGATCTCAAATTAATAACCTTTCTATCTTAAGGAGTTAGAAAATGTGAAAAATGTTATGTGTCATCAAATATCAATTTAATAAAATCAGAGTAAGATATTAAATAGATTATGTAAAATATTTTAATTAAAATTAAATTTACTAATGTTGATACATGGTTCTATGGTAGAGAAAGAGAATATTCCTATTTATTGTGGGTACAGATTGAACTATTTAGAAATGAAAGTTCAGAAACAACCAGTCAATCTCTCTCTTCCTCTCTCACCATCTCTTACATATACACAATGTGTGTGTGGGTGGGTGGGTCTGTGTGTTTGGATGTATGTACATGTGTAGGGAAAAGGAGGAAGTAGTAAACCAATTGGGATAAAATGTTAATAAGTTGAATTTATATAATGAATGCATGGATATAGTCTGTATTAATGTCATTCTTACAACTTTCAGTAAGTTTAAAATTATTGAAAACATTTTAAAAAGCAATAGAAAAAAATCAACGAAACTAAAAGCTGGCAAAGGACTTATACTCTGAAAACTGTAAGATGCTGATGAAAGAAATTAAAGGGATAAACAAAACTGATAAACCTTCAGCTAGACTAATCCAGAAAAAAAGGGAAAGGCCTGAAATCAATAAAATCAGAAAAAAAATTTACAACCAACACCACAGAAACACAAAGTATCATAAGAGACTACTATGAGCAACTACAGACTCATAAAATGAACAAAGAGCCTAGAAGAAACAGACAAATTCTTAGAAAGGTACAATCTTCAAAGACTGAATGAGGAAGAAATAGAAAATATGAGCAGGCCAATTACTAGTACTGAAATTGAATCAGTAGTTAAAAATTCCCCCAAAACTAAAGTCGAGACTTCACAGGTGAATTCTACCAAACATTTGGAGAAGAGCTAACACCTATCCTTCTGAAACTATTCCAAAAAAACTACAGAGGAAAGAATGCTTCAGAACTTTATTCTATGAAGTCACAATCACCTTGATGCCAAAACCAGACAAAGATGTCACAAAAAAAGAAAATTACAGGTCAGTATCACTGATGTACATAGATGCAAAAATCCTTAACAAAGTACTATGAAACTGAATCCAACAATACAATAAAAGGATGGTACATCATGATCAAATGGAATTTATCCCAGGGATGCAAGGAATTTTCAATAACCACAAGTCAATGTGATATACCACATTAACAAATTGAAGAATAAAAACCATATGATCATCTCAATAGATGCAGAAAAACTTTTGATGAAATTGAACATCCATTTATGATAAAAAGTCTCCTGAAAGCAGGCATAGAGGGAATGTACCTCAACATGATAAAGGTCATATATGAAAAACCCATAGCTAACATCATACTCAATGGTGAAAAATTGAAAGAGGAATAAGACAAGGATGTCTATTTTCATCATGTTCATTCAGCATAGTTTTAAAAGTCCTAGCCATGGCAATCAGAGAAGAAAAACAAAAGGAATCCAAATTATAAAGAGAAAAGTAAATCTGTCACTGTTTGCAGATGACATGATACTGTATGTCCTGAAGACATTATCAGGAAACTGCTAGAGATCATCAATGAATTTGGTAAAGTCATAGTATACAAAATTAATATACAGAAATCTGTTGTATCTCTAAACACTAACAACAAAATATCAGAAAGAGAAATTAACAAAACAATTCCATTCGCTGTCTCATCAAAAAGCATAAAACACACAGGAATAAACCTATCTAAGGAGGCAAAAGAACTATACTCTGAAAACTGTAGGATGCTGACAAAAGGAACTGAAGGCAACACAAACAGATGGAAAAACAAATATTGTATGACATCATTTATATGTGAAATCTAAAAAAATGATACAAATGAACTTACAAAATAGAAACAGACTCACAGGCATAGAAAACAAATTTTTGGTTACCAAAGGGGAAGGGGAGGGAATAAGTTGGGAATTTGGGATTAACAGATGCATTCTACTATATATAAAAGTTATCCAACAAGGACCTAGTGAATAGTACAGGGAACTATATTCAGTATCTTGTGTGTGTGTGTTCTCACAGTTGTGTCCAACTCTGTAACTCCATGGACTGTAGCCCACCAGGCTCCTCTGCCCATGGAATTTTCCAGGCAAGAATACTGGAGTGGGTTGCCATTTCCTTCTCCAGGGGTCAGTATTTGGTAATAACCTATAATAGAAAAGAACCTGAAAAAGATTATGCATGTAAACCTGGATCACTGTGCTATGCATCTGAAGCTAACATGAGATTGTAAAGCAACTATACTTCAATAAAATTTTTAAAAAAGAAAAAAAATAACTATCCTATGATCCAGCAATTCTATTTCTGAGTATTTATCAAATGAAAATGAAAACACTAATTAGAAAAGATGTATCCCCATGTCCACTGTAACATTTACAATAGCCAAAATATGAAAACACCCTAAATATCTATCAATGGATGAACAGATAGAGAAATTATCTCACACACACACACACACACACACACACACACACCCTGAGAGAAATACTACTCAATCATCAAAAAGAAAGAAATCTTGCCGTTGACAACATGGTTGGATCTCAAGAGTGTTATGCCAAATAAAATAAGCCAGACAGACAAAAGCAAATACTGTATGATATCTCTTATATATAGAAGCTAAAAACAAAAACAAACAAACAAAAGATACAGAAAAGAAATCAGTTGTTGCAAGAGGTGGGGGGAAAGAGGTAGGAGGAGTCAGTGAACTTTATATAAACTGAATAAAAGTTAAAAAATAAAAAAAACCATAACTAAAATGATATTATTTGATGCATAATTAAACTAATTCTTTTGCCAATCATTCTACCTTTCTTGAAAAAAAAGTTGCCATACAAATTGACATCACAATTTTCTTTTATCATTGTTTATCATTGTGTCTTCATTAGTTTTTTGACAGTTAATCTAGCAGATTAGAATTTCTTTTCGATTTTATTTTTTCATAATTTTAAGAATACATGCTTACTTTAAAAATGGAAAATATATAATCTTATTTTATTTACAAATGGTACAATAAGGGGTTTTTTTTGTTGTTGTTGTTGTTAATTGTGACATCTGAATATGCTTCTCTATTTGGGAAATCTCTTTTAACACTTTGTCAAACAATAATTTCAAGGAAACCCAGGGGTCTATGGACCACTTGTTTCAAGAACCACAAGTTATAAGAGGACTTGCTCTATATTTAAATGGGAAGCAGGATAAAATGTAATGAGTATAAAATTTAGGTTATATGTATTATAAACCATTAAAAAAGTCCAAGTCCATTTTCAAATAGACTATCCACATTCTAGATTTGTCTCATAGTTGCCAAATGGTGTGACCTCCTTCCTCGGGTTTTAATATTTCTTAGAAATTAAAATTTGACCTTAAGATCTGGTAATATTCAAATTCAACATTTTTAGCAGGAATATATCATGGTAGTACAATCATAAAGACTTTTACAAAAGAAAGGAAACATCTAGTACAAGTAGGATTGCACAGATTTTCTTGTTCAGAACCTATACAGCCCAATCATAGAGGTGAAATGATATGAAAGAGTACCATAGCCCCATGGTCGCCTGTTAGAACTAGAAAACACTTTCAATAGAAATCTAAGCAAACTGGCTTTCCCAAAGGCATGCAGTCGTTTAGAGGAATTTCACTAGCAGCTTTGCCCAGCTGTGGCCATTAAAAAAAAAAAAGAGCAAAGAATGATTTTCAAAATCAAAGTTACTGTTTTCTTAAAATCACTACCCTACCCAAGCATCCTAAAACAATGATAATTGATGATTTCCCACTTTATTAGGAAATATCTTTCAGTGATGGATAAACTGAGGAACTTCAAAGTTTGGTAATTTATTTATAGAGCATTTTAGTATCACTGCATGAAAGATTCTTTACCTATGTTGTGACTGTGGTTTTTTGTGAGTAGAATGTTCAGAAGTCTCTGAATTAATGATCTTGGTTAAAATAAATAGAAAGCAAAACCAACAAAGTGACAAATAGAAAGCAGGATCAAAGACTATTTATGGCATTTCCTGGTAACGTCAGTGTAATTAAGATTCTTTAGTTTTAAGATTTAGTTTAAGATTCTAATAGTTTTCTCAGAGGTTAATAATTTCATAGTGAAAATATGCTCACAGCTGAAAATTGGCATACAAATATTCCCTGAGTCACCAGGGAAGCTCCTGTACAAATATTTAACCCAGAGCAATTCTTTTTAAGGAAAATCTAATTAAGTTAGTCAGTGAAGGACGGTTAAAAATGGTTGATCTGAAATCACAGAAAGAATTTTTCTATTTTAGAAGTCTTGTCATGTCTGGCAGTGGTGACAAGGTAAGCGAATTCTTTGGAATTTACTACTAGAAAAAAAAGAAAACCATCATTTCAGTCTCCCCTTCCTGTACCAGTTTTCATTCCCCCGATAGAATGTGGGCATTCATGAATAGTACTTTTCGTGATAAATTTGAAAGATGTCAGCAAATGTTAACTGGGACCTCGGTGATAGGAGCAAAGCTTTTGTGGTGGTTACAAATAATTTAACTTGAGAATTGCACTTTGTAGGGGACAAAAAAATAAACAAGGACTTCATCACAAAAGTATCAAAGTGAAAAGAAACACCATCTCAATGAGACTGAAAAATTGTCTAAGATTTCTGTGCCACTCATAGTTTTAGCTTGTCTCTTCCACTTGGAGTTTTGGCTTAGAGCTGAGTTATCCGGCTTTAGGGTTTCAATTCTAGAAGCAGTGATGTGCTTCCATGAGCACACTGAGTCACAGCCTGGTTTAAGATCAGGAGGAGGGCAAACTTCTGGCCAACAGTCTTGCAATATCATAAGCAGAATTTCCTGGGCTGTAGGGAAGATGAGTGAGTTCATAGAAACTAAGTGCTTCTGTTTCATTCTGGAATCATTGAATCTGGATTCACTGGCAACAGACACATATTGGGTTGCCCAAAAAGTTCATTTGGATTTTTCCGTACTACTAGGCAGCAGTTAGCCCTGAGCAACCAGAGGCTGCTGAAAGTCCAATAGCCATCTACTCCTGCCAAGCTATTTACCAACACCTAACACGCTCCTATCACTACTACAAAATGGTCAAGGGACTGGAAAAATCCCCACTGGCTCACTGGAGGGACTTTCTCCACTCCAGCACAAGTGCACACCTCACGATGATTTGTCCTTAGATAACCTCTGGCAGCCATTGGACTCAATAAATGTTCATAGATATTCTATGAATGTGTGTGTACGTGTTAGTTGCTCAGTAATTTCTGGCTCTTTGTGATGCCAAGGACTGTAGCCCACCAGACCCCTCTGTCCAGGCAATAATACTGGAGTGGGTTGCCATTCGCTTCTCCAGGGGGATCTTCCCAACCAGGGATTGGACCTGAGTCTCCCACACTGCAGGCAGATTCATACAACTAATTATAACAGACTGAATTATGGGAAAGACGAGGGCAGCAGAGTCTCTTGTTATATAACCTGTAGCTGTCAGTTAAGTCTGTCAACCAAGGATACCCTGGATTATGCAAAAAAAAAACTTGCCTGAAAAATTCTTCACCCCAGCTCTCTGGGGCCACTGCTTTCCTTGGTTTGACCCACCTCCTTTGAGGTGTTCTATCTGTTCTTTCATCTTCAGCAAATTCTCCTGCAACGGGTAAGACCTCAGATTCTTCTTTGTGAAGAACCAAGGCCCACGAGAGGAGGGGCTCCAGACTCTTGCACTAACACATACTATCTTACAGAAAATCCTGAATGAACTTTCTGGCCAACCCAATACTGTAAGTACAAAGAGAGGTCCTCCCAGGTCCCTGCTTTGCTTAACCTTTCTTGGTAACCCATACAGGCGGAAGTTAGTGACAAAAAGAAACTTACCATTCCAGAAAATGAGAAGAATTCCTTTTCTGAAAAACTCGATCTGCTTATATTTACTCAATTTTATCAGCAGGTGGAATGACATTCCTAGTTCTTTATATAGAGAGATTCAAGTACAGAGATAGAGCGGAGGGACAAGAGATGGAACATTATGCCTGGATCAGGACTGGGGCACAAGCCCTAGGGTGAAAACAGTCTGGCCAGTACCCTTTGCCAAATCCTAACCTTTCATTCTCTGTACCTCTTCTCACCAGCCCCACCCCCACACAGAAAGAAGCAAGCAAAACAGGGAAGTTCACACCATTCAAGGACAATGAAAACTGACGTCTGTTGAGTAAAATGTGTCAAACATTGTTCTAGATGCCTAAAACGTAACAAATTATTTCATTCTTGGACCACTCAATGATTTACAGGTAAGGGAAGTGAGGCATGAAGAGGTTAGTTAATTTGCCCAAATTCAGAGGTAACCAGCTCAGGGCCAGGCTTGTGAATTTAAGCCTCAATGTCTTCTTCGTCACCACAACGCACCATGCACCCTGGTGAAGTGCTTCATCAGCGTCCACTTGGCCTCTGGAGTCCTCTTCTGTACCTTCTCTAAGATCGAAGGTGTTTTATAAACTATTCACACATCTTTCTTCAGGAATAATGAATGTGTTACATTTCAGAGTACTGCCCCAGACCCTGCTGAAGGCACTATGTGATGTATTATATATGCGTCCTATTACATTTCAAGGACTTCCCTAGTGGCTCAGATGGTAAAGCATCTGCCTACAATGCGGGAGACCCAGCTTCGATCCCTGGGTCAGGAAGATCCCCTGGGGAAGGAAATGGCAACCCACTCCAGTACTCTTGCCTGGAAAATCCCATAGACAGAGGAGCCTGGTAGGCTACAGCCCATGGGGTCGCAAAGAGTCGGACACAACTGAGTGATTTCTCTTTCTTTCTTTCTATTACATTTCAAAACAACAACAATGAATTTAAAACCTATTTGGCCCCAGGAGTTTCTGAATTGTGGACCCCATAGAATGTGTTTTTTTCACCCTCATAACTTATGAAAAANCAACTGAGTGATTTCTCTTTCTTTCTTTCTATTACATTTCAAAACAACAACAATGAATTTAAAACCTATTTGGCCCCAGGAGTTTCTGAATTGTGGACCCCATAGAATGTGTTTTTTTCACCCTCATAACTTATGAAAAAGAGATGGTTAAGACAAGATCTGGAAGATATATTCTGACTTATGCCCTCATCAAACACACAAGAAAACTTGTCCAGAAAGAAATTTAAGTAGTTAACTAGCTAGTTAGTGGCAGAACAGGAAACAGAGGCCCAGATCAGGAAACTGTTCTCCAGAGCTCCTGCTAACACACCTTTGTCAAGGGCTTCATGCTTCCCTGATTTGGGGCAAAACATCCAATGGCTGTGGTGAGTTGACCAGACACTGGGGCAGGCCATGCCAGACCTGATCCCCAGAGTGGAAGCCTAGGACTCTCTCATTTGCAGCTCTCTTTAGGGGCAGGAGGGAACCAGCAGATAGTAACTTCACCTAAAGGTAGTTAGCATGTTTTGCCAGTATGCTCAAGAATTAACTCTGATCCCTCTACTCTGTCTCATACGGTATGAATTTGCATTTTAACAAGTGATTCCAGGCAGAGTCCTCTGGCCAAGCTTTGTTTAACACAGTCATTCTCCATCGGGGCCTGCTTCCCAGAGGTGCCAAGTTGCAAAGCCCCACAGGC
>SJYV01011252.1:482418-505059 GCA_006410875.1 Neotragus pygmaeus | reverse complement strand
TCCTGGCTATTCTCCATGAGAAGCAATTCACATTGCCTGGGGTGGGGAGTGGGAATGACTCATCATTCTGAAGAATAGGCAAGTGTTGTTCTGTGGTGAAAAATGTTCCTTAGTGGTAAGCTGAATGGACAGAATCTATACACCTCTGATTTGAGAGGGGAAATACAAATGTCTGTAGATATGTTAGGTCTAATGTCCATGACCAAGGACAGGTTAGAAGTCATCAGATTCTTGCTCAAATCAGTGCTATTCAGTCGTTGCTATCAGCTGTCCTCACTGGTACTCTGCACCCAGTCTGCAACCACCTGTTGTTATAAAATTTTAAATGTGTTAAATGGTTCTCAGTGACTTAATTATTTTAATTTCTACAAATGTTGAAAATTGCTTAAATTTATTGTTTCAACCCTTTAGAATAATTATTGCTCAATGAAGGTTTTCTGTGTGATCTTTAAAACAGAGAAATAATTGAAATGCTTTTAAACATATCTGGCTAGCATGTGGATACACTCCACCTCAAAAGCAAATCTGCTCACAGTGTATATGGAGAGTTCAGGCTGATTAGTAAGGCAGTTCCTTTCTGGTGTTTATTTGCTTGAACTGTACTTTGATTACTGAGATAAAACATTATGGGAAGATTCCCTGGAAGAGGGAATGGCTACCCACTCCAGTATTCTTGCCTGGAGAATTCCACGGCCAGAGGAGCCGGGAGGGCTATTGTCCATGGGGTGGCAAGGAGTCAGACATGACTGAGCAACTAACATTTTCACACTTTTCACATTAACTGATAAAATATTTTGGGAAAAAAGAAGGGGTTNCCAGTATTCTTGCCTGGAGAATTCCACGGCCAGAGGAGCCGGGAGGGCTATTGTCCATGGGGTGGCAAGGAGTCAGACATGACTGAGCAACTAACATTTTCACACTTTTCACATTAACTGATAAAATATTTTGGGAAAAAAGAAGGGGTTGTATTAGTCAGCTAGGGATGCTACAACAAACACCACAGACTGGATGGCATGATAGAAATGCATTATCTGTCAGTTCTGAAGACTGGAATTCTAACGTCAAGGTGCTTGTGGAATTATTTCTGGTGAGATCTCTCTCCTTGGCTTGCAGATAGCTACCTTCTCACTGTGTCCTCATACGACCTTTTCTCTGTGCATGAACTAATGGTGTCTTTTTCTCTTCTTAGAAGAACATCAGTCCCATCAGGGCTCACCCTTATGACCTCATTTTATTCTTAATTACCTTCTTAAAGGTCCCATCTATAAATGCAGTCACATTGAGAATTAGGGGTCAACATGTGAATTTGGGGGACGGGAACACAATTCGTTTCACAATAGAGCTACAATAACAAGTGTATCTAGATTTGAGATTATCAAATGCTTGAAGACCTGCCTGCTTTGTTTCTATGAAACTAAACCTTAATCTCAACTGTAATGTCTTAGACTTAAACCAAAGGAAAAAAATTATGCCCATTTTCCAGGGAAAAGGAANTTGTCAGAGGAAAGTTTCAGGCCTTACTTCATGTAAGGCTGAGCAGAAAGCATACAAACCACAAGATAAAACCTGATTATCTGGGTTCCCAGAAATTAAGCTCTGCTTCTAGGACATAGGCTGTTTGCAGAGAAATAACACATTCAATTGAGAAGGGCTGGGTTTGATTTTGTTTTCACTATCTATTGTTTCTGTTGGGCATGGGATACCCCAACCCTCCATTTTCTCATCCATAAAATGGGAATTTTAATTCCCACCCAACTGGGTTTTGTGCAGATTAAGTAAAAGATGATATGTGGAAAGTGTGGGGAATACAGGAGATCAGTAAATGGCAAGTCTTATTAACTGGCTCTGGTCTCCAGTTTGAATACTTGTTAGATAGAATTGTCTTTAAGTCCATTTGTGGCCAAAGCATCTCTAGACTTGAAGCCTGTTCCTAGTTGGTCTATAAGAAATCTTTTTGGAGTTGAGGTGGAGACTCTAGTAGAGGTAATAATGATTATGATAACAAAAGAACTTTTAGCAGCTGATATTTATTGAGTGCCTATTATAGACTAGTAACCATACTAAGAGTCTCTTAAGAATTATTGCATTTTATTCCAACAAAACATATACAGCCATCAAAACAACTAGTACTGGTATTTGGGCTTTTTCACAGGAATTTTCTTGGAAGAAAGTATGTCAGGATCTCAGGAATCCCTGTCAATGGAAATACAGCAGAAGCCAGAAGAGTGGGTCCAGGGGCAGTGAAAAAGCACACCAATTCAGAGGCTTACCCTGACAATTGGAATCCAGGATACAGTAGTTAAAGGATGTGGTAATCTCATGTCTGATTCAAGCAGGCCTCTATCCCAGGGACTCCAGTCCTGCAAGCATCCAGGGTACAGAGAAAGCCAGGCAGACAGGGGGTGGCACTGTGATTCTTAATGGGACCGTTGTGGTAGCAGGACAATACAAGAAGCAAGACACAGCCTCCTTGGGAAAGGAATTTGGCAAGAATTAGGTGGGCTAAAAGGATCCCATCTCATGAATTAAGGCAAAAATGGCAAACTTTTTGTCTCTTGTACAATTTCTGAGCAAGCAAATGGTTATCTAAAGCTTTCTGTTTGAGACCAAATTTAGGCTAAGCAATAAAGAACATAAATAAAGAATATCATAATCTATTGGTGATGTCTGCCATGAGTACTAGGAGGAGAAGTGACATCAGACCAATTTTAATTCTTGGGTTTAGTAGAAGAATCAAGACAGACTTGAAGAAAAAGGAAGAAGGTCTATATAAAAAGGAAGTGTTATAAAGGGATAACTTTTAGGAGATGCTAGGAAAGAGACACTTGGGGCAAATCCATCTAGTTCTCAACTGATTAGAGGGAATATGCCCAGGTCAATTAAATCTATCTCTTTACCTCAATCTGTTGCCTTCTTAAGAATTGACTAGCGTTCTAATTGCCCAAGCTGTCCATGTACGCAAAGTAAAGGCTTGGAGCTAGGTATCCCATGTTTCCAATTTGCTATTTATAAAGATCCATGAACGTCTCAGGAAGGAATTCAATATACATTCTCAGAAGATGTGCTAAGTCACTTCAGTTGTGTGTGACCCTTTGCGACCCCATGGACTGTATGTAGCCTGCCAGGCTCCTCTGTCCATGGAATTCTCCAGGCAAGAATACTGGAATGGATTACTATTTCCTTCTCCAGGGGATCTTCCTGACCCTTGTCTCTTGTGTCTCCTGCATTGGCATGCAGGCTCTTTACCACTAGCACCACCTGGGAGGTAATGATATTGAAAAAACAAATGCACACATATATATATACACATACATATACATATACACACATATATATACATATACATACATATGTATATATATAGAGAGAGAGATAAAAGGAAGGTAAATATAAAGGAAGGTAGTAAACTTTTTATTATTTTCATAACAAAATTTGATGGTGCTTTTGTTTGAAATACATCAATGTAATGATTGTATTTTGCTGAGGCCTTTTTCAAGAACTATATTTTTTAAATTTAAATATAGTGGCATCTGTTTATTTAAATAAGAAAGAACACAAATGCCAGCAAAAAGAAGAAAACATCTCAAAAGTCTTTCAATATATACTATAGCAAATTATTCTTTTTTTTTCAAAGTGAAGAACAGAGAGGTGGCTATTTGAACTATTTTTTTCTCCTTGAAACCACATGCCTGTGGCATTACTCAAATTAAATCCTGCAGTCATTGAAAGTGGAAAGAGAAAATGACTATATTAAAACCAAACAGAAAATGAATCTGGATCTTTTTATTATATTTTTCTAGGTCTGTAACTTCCCAACCTGTTCTGTTTGTGAAAATAGACAAATATAACTCTCCACAAGAAGAAACAGCTGTCAGTCTCTCGAGCCCTGTTTCTTAAAGCAGACTTGTTTTGAGGGACTAAGAGTAAGGTGACTATATGTAGAAATGCCTATTTGAAAACTCTTGTTCTATTTGTGTGGTAACCTCCCAAGTTATGTCTTACTCAATGAGAAAAAAAGAAATCCATGTATGAAACAGGTTTTTAAATGTTCTTTTTTAGAAAATAAAAAGTCAAGTCTGAAAAGAAGGCTGTATACTTAGAATGATTGCATAGTTTTTCTAATTGTGTCTTCTGATTTGACAACTTTCGAACAATTTTTTAAAATAACTGCTATATTATTTGACATAACAATTCTATCAACATGAATAGGGCAACAAGCATGATGTACTGTCTACAAAGTGAACTTATGGATAGAAGGTAACAAAAAAAATGTAAACACAAATAGTTATTATCTTCATCTTTTGTGCATGCAAATACATATATACATAGAGTACATTTTTTTCCCTTTCATTCATTTACTCACTCATGAAGAAAGCATTTTTTTAGTGGGTTGGATTTTGTCCTCTCTCCCAAAAGATAAATCCACCCAAAATGTGTTGACTATAGCCTTATTTGGAAAAAAAGGTCTTTGCGATAAACTAGGAATCTTGAGATGAGATCATCCCAGGTTACCTGGGTAGACCCTAAATCCAATGACAAGAGACACACAAAGGAAAGAGACAGAAAGGAGAAGGCCACTGAGGCAGAGATTGGAATTATGCAGATGTAAGCCAAGGAACTCAAAGAGCTACCAGAAGCTCAAAAAAACAAGCAAAGATTTTCCCCTAGAGCCTTCAGAAAGAGTCCTTGATTTCAGACTCCTGGCTTCCAGAGCTGCTAGAAAATAAATTTCTGTTGTACCTGAGCTTGTGCTAATTTTTTGGCAGCCCTAGAAATCTAACACAGAATCTCTGAACACATTTCATGTGCCATGTATATTGTTAGGCAAGTATACATCTGTGAGTAAGATATCATCTTATCATCTTGCCCCGGAGGGAATCACAATCTGGCACGTGAAACAGTCATTTAACAATGTATATTCTAAGTGAAGTTTAGACCAAAGGATGGTGGGGGGTCTCAGTCCCTGAGAGCTTCCATTGTCCATGACTGCACTGTAAACACTCAGGTACCTCAAGATGCCAGAGATGAAAGGGTAGCTTCTGAGAGGAAATAGCATTTTAGCTGATCTTGAAGAGGTGGGTAGAAATTTTCATCATGAAAGGTTGGAAAGCAGGCTGTATTGGAGATAGAAAACTGAAGGGAAGGAAAGTCTGAAAGACACAAAAGTGTGTCAACGAATAATAGAGACATTTCAACCTTGTCATGAGCCTTCTCAGATGATGCCAATGAGCATAATCCAAAGGGTTGTAGATCCATAAGGACTCTAGAGCTCTGGCAACTTTGAAGAATGGAGTTCCCATGCAAACTGGNAACCGTGGATGAGATGGCTAGATGGCATCACAGACTCGATGAATGTGAGTCTGAGTGAACTCCGGGAGATGGTGATGGACAGGGAGGCCTGGCGTGCTGTGATTCATGGGGTCGCGAAGAGTCAGACACGACTGAGCAACTGAACTGAACAAACATTGAGATGTACTTGGGTTCTTGATTAGAGATTCACTATTGCAGACACAGATGTGTGGCTACAAAGGTGGTGTTTCATGTGAGCCATGAAGAATCTAATTTATACAATTGCTATCACAGAGGACCCCAGCCTCCAGGGTGCTTAGAGCCTTTTTTCCGGAAAGTCTTGCCTAATCTGTTCCTGTTTCAACAAATCATCAGTTGAAACTCTCGACTTATAAATGATAAATCATGGAAGTCAAAACCTGGTCTGGAAGATGCTGAGAGCAGGGATGGTTCCCAAATGCTCCCAACACATTTTATTCCAGGTGATACTATTAGGTGATGAGCCCACCAGTAAAGATGAGCATCAAATAAGCCCACTTGTAGTAGAGGTTTATTGAGTCTTGTCCAACTGGATGTTATTGCATGTTTCAATGTAATTAAAATGTAGGGGCTCTTCCTGACAATGATAGTCCTGTAACTAGAATGAAGAAAAGGTGGAAAGGGTGTCTGTATGAAATAACAAACAGAATGAAGACAGCAAATGAAGGATCAAGGTGACTCTGGATCTGGCAAAATGGGCCTCTATCCATACAACATAGACTATAGGAAGGGTATAAGGTATAATCAAGAAAGAACGAAAAATTGGAAAATAGCCCCATTTACAATTGCTTTTCAAAAAGGATGAAATAACAGAATTAATTTAACCAAGGAGGTGAAAGAACTATACCATGAAAACTATACGACACTGATGAAAGAAGCTGAAGACACAAACAAATGGAAAGAAATTCCATGCTCACGGGTTGGAACATTTAATATTGTTAAAATGTTCATATTATCCAGAGCAATCTATAGATTCATTGCAATCCCTTTAAATATTTCAGTGGCTTTTTTTTTTTTTTTTTACAGAAATAGAATGAACCATGCTAAAACTTGTATGGAATCACAAAAGACCCTAAGACCCTGAAGAGCCAATGTCATCTTGAGAAAGAAGACCTGGAAGCATCGTGCTTCCTGATTTCAAACTATACTACAAAACTGTAGTAACCAAAACAGAACGGTATTGGCATAAAAACAAAGAGACCAATGACACAGAATAGAAAGCCTAGAAATAAATCCACACATACATAGACAACTGACTTACAACAAAGGAGCCAGGATATATGAGGGGAAAGGACAGTGTTTAATAAACACTAATAAGATCTTTAATAAACAGTGTTAGGAAAAGTGGACAGTCCTATGCAAAAAAAATGAAACTGAGCCACTATCTTATATCACACACAAAAATTAACCCAAAATGGATTAAAGACTTGAAGGTAAGACCTGAAACCATAGAAATCCTATACGAAAATATAGGCATTAAGCTCCTTGACATCGCTGTTGGTGATAACTTTTTTGATCTGACACCAAAAGCAAAGAAAAGCAAAATTAAGTGGAGTTTCATCCAAATAAAATTTCTTCTGCACAGCAAAAGAAACCATCAGGAAAAAGAAAAAGTCATTATAGGAGAAAATATTTGCAGATCATACGTCTGATTTGGGATTAATATTCAAAAAATATAAAGAATATTACAACTCAATAATGTGCGTGCACACACGCAAATCAATCTGATTTAAAAATGGCCAGGGAAACTGAATAGACATTTACCCAAAGAAGACAAACAGGTGGCCAAAATGTACACAAAAGCTGCTCAACATCACTAGTCATCAGGGAAATGCAAGTCAAAACCTCAATGAGATACCTCCTCATACATAGAATGGCTATTTTCAAAAGTGTGAGAAGATGTGGAGGAAAGGGAACTCTCAGGAACTGTTGAGGAGAATGAAGATTGGTACAAGCACTGTGGAAAAGAGTATGCAGGTGTTTCTAGAAATTAAGAGCAAAACCACCATATGACCCAGCAATTCCACTTCTGGGTATTTATCCAAAGAAAACAAAAACACTAACTCAAGAAGATACATGCACCCCTCTGTTCACTGCAGCCTTAGTTACGATAGACAAGATATGGAAACAACGTAAGGTTCATCAGCAGATGAACAGCTAAAGAAGCTGAGGTACATACACACAGTGGAGTATTATTTGGCCATAAAAAAGAGACTGTGCCAATTGCAACAACATGGATGGACTTCAGTGCATTACACTAAGTGAAACAGGTCAGAGAAAGACAAATATTGTATGATCTGTCCTATATGTGGAATCCAAGAAAAAGAAGAATAGAATCTAAGAAGAAAAGAAAGATAGCATACAGACAGCAGACTGGTGGTTGCCAGAGGCAAGAAGTGCAGGTGGGCCAAATAAGTGAAGGTGGTCAAAAGGGACAAACTTCTGTTATAAAATAAGTAAGTCCTGGAGACGGAATGAACAGCATGGAGGCTGTAGTTATAGTATACCATATTGAACATCTGAAAGTTGCTAAGAGTAGATCTTAGAAGTTCTCATTACAAGAGAAAGAAAAAAATGTTAACTATGTATGGCAATAGACATTTAACTAGACTTACTGTGGTGATGATTTTTCAATATGTATAAGTATCAAATTGTTATACTGTACAGCTGAAACTAACATATGTTGATACTCAATTGAAAACAAAAGAAAAGAAAGAACAAGAAAACAAAGTAGGAGGAAGAGTAGAAAGTTAAGATCCAGAAAAGTCCGGATTCTTCACAATCACAGGGTTTTAAATGCTGGGCTGTTGAATTTTCCCTTACCACTGTATTTCCAAGCCTAACTTGCTTCCAGCTTTTTTTCTCTTCAATAATATAAAGTTAAATTACAAATCTGTGATTCATTAAGAAACACTGATTTACTGATTTTAAATCCTCATGAGTCCAGACGATGTACAAATTCTACACTGAGTGATTAAAGTAATACAAATGTCTTATTCTTTGTAGAGTATGACTGCACTAATGTTCAGTTACGGTTTTACTCCAGAAGTCTCCATGGGAAAGGAGAGAGGAGGTGCTCGAGTTCAAAGGTGAGAATTGTTTTCACCTGTCAAAGAAAATCTACCTTTGATGAAAGGAAGATATAGGTGTTTTTACCTAGACTTAGCTAGTTCTAATAGCAGATTTAAAATAATAAAGAAACAGCAACTAAACAGTCCTTGACAGTAAAATTCCAAGGTAAAGCATGGTGTTCTTCCAGTTTCTATCCTGAGGGCCTGACGATGTTCATGGGACCCGTGGTGGATGGTGTTGGGGAGGCTCACACACCACCAGCTGCTCCAAGTGCTCTGAGTCTCGTTAAGCAACACCTCAGCCTCTCCAGGTGGACCTGAGGAGGGAAGACTGTAGAAGGGAGTAGCTGGACTCTCTCTTTCCTCTGTGCATTTAGGAAGTAACTGTCCTCACTCACCACATGCACGGGGCCCTGGGGCTAGGAACTATATGCAAGGCAGACTCCAGGCCCCCCACCTCCCCCAGGGACGAGCCACCAAGGGGTCTTCTCCTCCTCCTCTCCTCCAAGTGCACACCCAATCTGGAATTTCTGCAGGAGTGCAAAGGCATACTGACACTTTAAAAGAAGCAGAAAGCAGTGGAGGTCACTCAAAAACACCTATCTTGCTGGCCATCTGTGGCGAGAAGCCACCAGCTTCCCAGACTCTCACGGGAAGCTGAGAGTCTCATGAAAGCCACTTCATCACCAGCTCTCTGTTTAGGACCTCCTCAGCCTCCGAGTTCGGCAGGGGCTAGGGAGGAGCAGCGAGAGGCACGAGCTGCTGTCCCAGCCACCCAGGCCAGACCCCGGACAGACAGGGTGATTACAATCTTCAGGGCTGGCCCTGCCTTGAGAGACTCTGATCGCACAAAGCCTCTGTTTGTTAAATTCCTAGACAAAACACTTGCCCTCAGGGGCTTAAGTTCCCGTCATGGAAGTCCTTATCTTTTTCTTAACTGTAATATTAGAGGTTGGATCATGCTGGTGCTAGAAATTTGCATTCCATACAAATACCTAAGTGCTTTGTATACCAAATGCATTAGTTAGAACATGCACATAATAAATTTACAAATTACTGGTCCTATGCTGGGCACCCTTTATTGGTGGGTGTTTCTTTGTCAAAGTATTTAATCACGGTCAATTAGGATAAATGTATCTGCATGCTACCGACAAAGGTAGTGTTCAATATGCATGCTATTCTGTGTAGATATAATTACACCCATGGTTTGTTTCCTTGGAGGTTAATATCCCTTTGAGAAGTGATATTAATATACACAACAATGGCACATCTGTTCTCTCCAGTTGAGGTGAGACTGATAACAACACAAGTCTACCTTAGCATAGTTTGATGCTCATTAACATTTTAATCTAATTAAGAAGTGCTATTAACTCTGGGTGACAGTCTGGTTCGCCAGGACTGATGTGGAGGGTGACTTCTCTGATGTAACAGAAGTTATTTAAAACCATCCAGGGACTGCACGGAAAGTTGCCCCAAAGCCAGTCATCTGGAGGTCTATTTTCTAACCCCCACACCTGGAACAGGGCTGCGCCCTTTCTGCCAGCAGCATCTGAGGCTGGGTGGGAGCTATGGGAGACACAGTAATGGAACAAGAGGACCCATCCAGAGCGTGCGCCACGCTGCTCAGGATTGGGGTTTCTGTGACCCAGACTGCGTGCGTGTTAAAACTGTATGGGCTGTGAAAGATCTTAGACGAGGCCAGAATTCCATCTCTGAGGGAAATCAGTCTATACCTGCAGGCATAAAGCACCCGCAGCTGAAGGGATCGGGCCCACCACTTTCTCAGACACCTATTCTTGTTCGGGGCAGACTGGGGCCGATGGTGAGATAAACACGACAGAAGAGGCTCTGTGAAAACCCATGTGAAAAAGGAATCTGAAAAAGAATGAATATATGTGCATGTAGAACTGAATCACTTTGCTGTACACCTGAAACAAACAATACAGTAAATCACCTATACCCCAATTTAAAACAAAAAGGGACCCAGGCCGCCTCCAGCCAGTCGTTCTCTGAGTTCCATCTTCAAAGGTAAGGGCTGGTCTTCTGAAGCCACAGGCATCACTCAGGGATCTCCTCCTTTGTTTGGGTCTCATCGCCTGATGGCCTCTGTACCAGCCCCCAGCCCTCCCCAGACGGCAGCTCTGGAAACCCCCGAATCAGCTTCTGCTTCAGCGTGGAGGACAGGTCCCTCTGCTTCTTGTGAGTGACCTCTTGCCCAGGTCATCACTTGCTTCCAGAGGGGTCTGAAGTGAGGCGTGAGGAGGGAGCATTACAAATGCAGACCTTGCTTCCCTTTATTTGCACTTTCCTCTTTCATCTTCCCCTGCATTCGCTCCCTCTGGCCTCCCCTCCTCACCTTCCATGACCTTCATGTCCAACAGACCAGGCATCCAGACGACTAAGGGGACACCCATTTCCTCCATCCTTTCGCAGGTGCCCCAAACCCCATGTCCTGTGAGGATGGCACAGCCTGTGTGTCACAGCATCCAAGGAACAGACCAGCTGTGCATGCTCAAGGAAGACGGACCCACCATGGCTTCCAGCGCTCCACAGAGCTGTAGGCTATGGGGCTGCGAGGATCCCTTCCTGACTCGGAACAGAAAGCTCCTGATGGATCAGTTCAGCAGTGAAGGGGTTACTCTTCTGGGTGCCGGACAGTCTTCCCAGCTTGTCTGATGGAGATGCGACCTGGCACCACTGAAAAGCTTCAAGATTAATGGAGAAAAGGAGAAATCTGACAGCTTTTCCGCTGGCTTCAGTCCTCCTGGGTGGGCCGACTGGTCTTGAATGTCACTAGCTACTTAATCTTGTGTATCTGAAACAGACTGGCGTGTTTGAGGAGCCCTGCTTGCTCTGTATAGACATCAATTGGAGAGGCAGATAAAAGGGAACTGCATTGAATTTCTCCTTTAAGCCTTTTACCGGGAACTATCTGACTGCAAAATAATCAGTGGCTGGTCCCGCCACACCCAGGGCAGCTAGGACTTCCCAGCCAGACTGCCCTGTTCTGCTCAGCTCAGTGCAGACACGCATCGCCCTCATGTTCTTCACTTTTTTTTTTCCTACACAGTCTTGCTTACTAATCATAAACCATGGGTGTCTGCTTGATCTGATGGCTAAGCTAATGGATCCCCAGAGATATAGTTCTATCAGCACAGATATGCACAGGGAAAAGGAAGGGGGCCAATAATCCCTAAATGTACCAAATGACCTGCTTACATGTCTCAAGCAAATAGGTTTTAACTGATATTCTAGATCTAAAGTCTCTAGCCAGGAAAAGAGATTTAAAATCAAACGATGCTTTCTACTTCCTGTTTTGTCAAACTGAACACGTGGGGGGGGAAAAAAAAGCTATTCAAAGGAGAATGAATAAATAAAATGACTGTGTTTGCAGAGGAGGTTACAATAGGTTCACTTTGTACATTTAAAAGGCAGGAATGTTTTTGTGGTTATTGCGTGAAGTAACTGTGTCTGGTCTGGTTGGGTCTGGTGCAAGAAGCCTCTGATGAGACTTATACACATTAAACTCCAAACATAATGGTTTATGAGGAGCTTGTCATAAACCTAAACAATAGCTCCAATCGGCCCTGAGCTTCTGTTGGTGTATTTCATATAATTTGCCCTTACCCTTTCATCACTTTCTGATTTCTCTAAACCCATGAGCGTGGCTGAGTGTATCGTCAAGACTAAGTGATAAATAGCCCAGGGTTGACTGAAGCCAACAGACTATATATTAATTGTCCTCAGCCTGGCATCCGGGAACAAATGAAACTCCTTTGTCTGAAATTTGCCACATTATAAGCACACAGAGGTCTATGCAGAGTATCTTCCCTGCAATGTGCATTTGGCTAGGGTGAAAGGTCTCTTTAAAGCAGAACATTTTCCAATAAACATACACAAAACTCATCATAAACCAGACTAATTCTTCTGTCTGCCTGAGGAAGATGGAAGACATAAACTGAGCCCAACACCACAGCATGTGTCACTGCCCTCCATTATGCCTTTGAAATATCACCAGATATCTGGCTATTTTTAAGTTACCAGCTTCTCCTCTCTGGCCAAGGGTGTCTGCTTTAAAAAACGCTACAGGAAGTTACTGATGAGACCTAAAATGGAAAATGAAGTGGAAAATGTCTTCAGTATTCTAAAGCAACCTCATTTCAACAATCATTTCAAAGATGAGGTCACATTTTATTTTATTTGTGAGTTTCTCTTTTAAGGACACAGCCTCACACAGTGTCAAAGCATAAGGCAAAAGCTGACTGAAATGATGCCAAGATCGAAGGCCAGTGGGAGGAGATAGGAGACCAGTGTTTCTTTATCCCTCCCAGATGTGGATGTACTCTCAAGGGACTGGAACATAGTCGGCCAGAGAGAACAGAAGGGTCTTGGGTACAGGTTTCAAAAATCTCAGGGAGGGCTTCCATGGTGGGTTCAGTGGTTAGGAATCTGCCTTCCTAGGGACATGGGTTTGATCTCTGCTCCAGGAAGATCCCACATGCTGGGGGGCAACTAAGCCTGTGCACCACAACTACAGAGCCAGCACTCTAGAACTTGTGAGGTACAGCTATTGAAGCCCACACACCTAGCACCTGTGCTCTGCAACAGGAGAAGCCCCTGCAACGAGAAGCCCGCGTACCACAATGATGAGTAGACCCTGCTTGCAGCAACCAGAGAAAAACTCATGTGTAGCAATGAAGACCCACCCCAACTAAAAATAAATCTTTTTTAAAAAAAAAACCTCAAAGCAAAAAGGAAGGAAATTCATCTGTAAACACAAGGAACCAAAATGGGAGCAAAAACTAGACTGAAGATGTCATTTTTCTGGAGATTGGTTGTGAACATTTTTCAGTCTTCATGTTTGAGATATCTATAAGAGGAAACATCTTTCCTCTTCTGAGGGATAGCCAAAAGAGGTGTGTAGCTAGGGACAAGAACCAGGTGAATCAACCAAACAGGAAACCCAAGTTCTAAGTCACAGTTTGAATGAAAGCTGAAGGTTCCCACACTCGTGAAGAGTCAAGAGATCCAAAAGGGAAAAAACAATGAAGTTGCTCCATGGCAGTAATTGCTGGTGGACTTGGAGAGGTTTCTCCACGGCAGTATTTCTGCCACATTGTTTTATTTTTAATTGCCCCTATAGCTGGCAAATACAAAAGTGGTTGAAATTATGAGATCCCCTAGAACCTTCTCAAGAGGATGAATTCAGGAATCTTGAGACAAATCTGGGAAATAAATATCATGGGACATATAACTGGGAAGTGATGGTTCAAAATGTGTGCTCGGTGGCCTATAAGACTCTCATTTCCCCAACACGGTGTGTCTGGTAGGAACCTGGAGAAGTCTCTCTGCCTGTAAATGCCTTTACCAACTAGCCTACTTGGGTATTTTGAAGTTAAAGCTGTGTTATCCAAAGTCCTCAGGCAAAGACAAATAACCCTAAGAAGGGTGCCATGTATACTTATTGAGTCAACAAATAATTTTTAGCATCTACTGAATCCCAAATACTGTACTGGGGATACAGCAATGGTCAGAACAAACATGGTGCCTGCCCTCGTGGATCTTGAACTCTACTGAGGGTGTCAGATGTTGGACTAGGAGTTAAAGTCTGAAGAACATTAGAAAAGGGGTGCTACAGGGTGCAGTGGGAGTTTAAGCCACTGGGGTCAGAGAAGGTCTCCTTGGTTACAGCTGAGTGATCCCATATTTGTGCTTCAGGAAGACCCACTGTGACTGCTTTGTGAAGCAAATGTTGGACTGAGTCAGAGAGGACTCTAAGAAACAGGTAGGAAGCTATTGCAGAAGTCCAAATGGGACAGTGGCAGACTGGACCAAGGTGGTGGTGAGATTGGAGAGAGGCCAGCATATCCTCATACCTGTACACAAATTTATAGTGAAGATACTTAGGACCCTGAGACAGAGCAGATGCAGGAGGATTCTGCAAAGACCACATTCTATCTGCTTGGCAACTCCATCTGAATCAGGTCTGACCAGTACGGGCAGTGGGAGATGAGGGGGGTAATTAGGAAGACGTGAACTGAAGATAACTTTGGCTGACTTCATAATTTTGTCTGGAATTAGTTCTAGGTATTTGTTTCAGAAAATCCGTATGTAAAAGTTCTTCTCATTACACTACAAGAAATTTAGTTAAGGTAGAAAAGAATTCTGCAAAGCCTTCCTTTAAAATGAGAGCTTGTATATACTTCAAACAAAAAATGATTTGTGAATTTTGATTTATATGTACCCAATCGTAAACTGACTACATAGCTCCATAGAGTAGCTGTACATACACATAAAAGTCAAAGCTCTATAAAAGACACTATTATACATATGTGGGGGGAGGGGGCCTGTGTGTGCATGCTCATGCATGCTAAGTTGCTACAGTTGCATCTGACTCTTTGTGACCCTAAGGACTGTAGCCCACCAGGCTCCTCTGTCCATGGGATTCTTCAGGCAAGGATCCTAGAGTAGGTTGCCATGTGCTCCTCTGACTCAGGGATCGAACCCACATCTCTTATGTCTCCTGCATTAACAGGTGGGCTCTTTATCACTAGTGCCACCTAGGAGGCCCCCATGTATGTGTGTTTATAATATAAGCATATATATGAAACAAATATATCCCATTCCTTTTTTAACACCAACAGCTAGTAGTCCTCTATCACATTTTTACTTCTGAGTGTACCAGTTGAACTGTAGGATTACTAAGCGTCCACTTTCTAAACTAGATCTATATCTTGTCTTTGTCATTGTAATATTATAATTTATTTGAATATTATGCAGGTGAACTATCAGAGAGAAATGAGAGCAGTTCTGTGAAAATNTGGAGAGGTTTCTCCACGGCAGTATTTCTGCCACATTGTTTTATTTTTAATTGGCCCTATAGCTGGCAAATACAAAAGTGGTTGAAATTATGAGATCCCCTAGAACCTTCTCAAGAGGATGAATTCAGGAATCTTGAGACAAATCTGGGAAATAAATATCATGGGACATATAACTGGGAAGTGATGGTTCAAAATGTGTGCTCGGTGGCCTATAAGACTCTCATTTCCCCAACACGGTGTGTCTGGTAGGAACCTGGAGAAGTCTCTCTGCCTGTAAATGCCTTTACCAACTAGCCTACTTGGGTATTTTGAAGTTAAAGCTGTGTTATCCAAAGTCCTCAGGCAAAGACAAATAACCCTAAGAAGGGTGCCATGTATACTTATTGAGTCAACAAATAATTTTTAGCATCTACTGAATCCCAAATACTGTACTGGGGATACAGCAATGGTCAGAACAAACATGGTGCCTGCCCTCGTGGATCTTGAACTCTACTGAGGGTGTCAGATGTTGGACTAGGAGTTAAAGTCTGAAGAACATTAGAAAAGGGGTGCTACAGGGTGCAGTGGGAGTTTAAGCCACTGGGGTCAGAGAAGGTCTCCTTGGTTACAGCTGAGTGATCCCATATTTGTGCTTCAGGAAGACCCACTGTGACTGCTTTGTGAAGCAAATGTTGGACTGAGTCAGAGAGGACTCTAAGAAACAGGTAGGAAGCTATTGCAGAAGTCCAAATGGGACAGTGGCAGACTGGACCAAGGTGGTGGTGAGATTGGAGAGAGGCCAGCATATCCTCATACCTGTACACAAATTTATAGTGAAGATACTTAGGACCCTGAGACAGAGCAGATGCAGGAGGATTCTGCAAAGACCACATTCTATCTGCTTGGCAACTCCATCTGAATCAGGTCTGACCAGTACGGGCAGTGGGAGATGAGGGGGGTAATTAGGAAGACGTGAACTGAAGATAACTTTGGCTGACTTCATAATTTTGTCTGGAATTAGTTCTAGGTATTTGTTTCAGAAAATCCGTATGTAAAAGTTCTTCTCATTACACTACAAGAAATTTAGTTAAGGTAGAAAAGAATTCTGCAAAGCCTTCCTTTAAAAGGAGAGCTTGTATATACTTCAAACAAAAAATGATTTGTGAATTTTGATTTATATGTACCCAATCGTAAACTGACTACATAGCTCCATAGAGTAGCTGTACATACACATAAAAGTCAAAGCTCTATAAAAGACACTATTATACATATGTGGGGGGAGGGGGCCTGTGTGTGCATGCTCATGCATGCTAAGTTGCTACAGTTGCGTCTGACTCTTTGTGACCCTAAGGACTGTAGCCCACCAGGCTCCTCTGTCCATGGGATTCTTCAGGCAAGGATCCTAGAGTAGGTTGCCATGTGCTCCTCTGACTCAGGGATCGAACCCACATCTCTTATGTCTCCTGCATTAACAGGTGGGCTCTTTATCACTAGTGCCACCTAGGAGGCCCCCATGTATGTGTGTTTATAATATAAGCATATATATGAAACAAATATATCCCATTCCTTTTTTAACACCAACAGCTAGTAGTCCTCTATCACATTTTTACTTCTGAGTGTACCAGTTGAACTGTAGGATTACTAAGCGTCCACTTTCTAAACTAGATCTATATCTTGTCTTTGTCATTGTAATATTATAATTTATTTGAATATTATGCAGGTGAACTATCAGAGAGAAATGAGAGCAGTTCTGTGAAAATCAGGTTGGAATCTTGGAAGTCCTTAACAAAAGTAGGTTTGTAAAGAAAAAATTCTCAAAATATGGGCAACAGTTATATGAGGAAGACAAAGGTTTGGAGGGGGGGGAAAAACTAGAAATATATTCTGTACTCAGATTCCAGATAATAGCTTTCAAATTTTGGTCTATTTCAATAAGATAAACATTAGATAAGATAAAATAAAAATTGTAGGTGACACATGATAGATGTAGCTGATGCAAAAAAAATCATTTTGGCACCCTGATCCGAAGTTCAGTTCAGTTACTCAGTTGTGTCCAACTCTCCAACCCCATGGACACACCAGGCCTCCCTGTCCATCACCAACTCCCGGAGTTTACTCGAATGCGAACACATGTCCATTGAGTTGGTGATGCCATCCAACCATCTCATCCTCTGTCATCCCCTTCTCTTCCCACCTACAATGTTTTCCAGCATCAGTATCAGGTTTTTTCCCAATGAGTCAGTTCCTCACATCAGGTAGCCAAAGTACTGGAGTTTCAGCTTTAGCATCAGACCTTCCAATGAACATTCAGGACTGATTTCCTTTAGGATGAGCTGGTTGGATCTCCTTGCAGTCCAAGGGACTCTCAAGAGTCTTCTCCAACACCACAGTTCAAAAGCATCAATTCTTCGGTGCTCAGCTTTCTTTATAGTCCAACTCTCAAATGATCAGAAGACACGTATTTAAATGAATACGTATTTTAAGTTGTATCTTATGAAAATATGATTTTAAAGGTCAGAAATAGTTAAATAGCAGTAATTTCATAGTCTTATCTATGTCAACAAAAGATAACCAATATAATGTCAAAGAGATAACTTAAGCCCATTTTAAAAAGTTACCTGACAAGCTCTCATCCTAACTATTGGGTAAGAAGGCTTTCTGCATGATGCCAAGGACCCTGGCTAGAGGAAGCCACACTCCACATGCAGACTGATGGGCTATGACTACAGCGTAGGGAACCAAAAAGATCATTACAATCCAAGCTTGTCCAGAAAAGAGACTATTTTTCAGCCATGCTTGGAAAGATTTCACCAGTAACTAGCAAGGAGGAATTGGAAACTCTTACCAGAACCCTCTATATATCATTTACAGCCTATTATATAAACATACTGTACATGTTTAAGCTTACTATATAGTAAACTGCACATAGGTCTTATTTCATACAGAGTTTAGTGATTCTCATTTAGTCTTTTTGTATCTTCATAAAGTCCTGAAAGAAAGAATCTCTGCAGCTGTTGTTAGTGATGGTGGTGTGTACCCAGAGAGTCTACTTGATAATTACTGTTAATACCATGCTTGGAGTAGGTTCCCAGGAAAGTTGTCTCCTTATGGAATACTGATTGAATAGGGCCTATTTTGGTCAGCGTAACATACACAGGATGGACAGCCCATTGCAAAGAAGTGCCATTTACCACATATTGTATGATTCCATTTATATGACTGTTGGAATAGGCAAACACACAAAATCAGAAAGCAAATCAGTGGTCGGCAGGGACCAGGGAGCAAGGGGAAAGGGAGTGACGGTTGAAGGGTATGGAGTTTATTTCTGGAGTAATTAAAATATTCTGAAACAAGTGGTGATGGTTCAAAACCTTGTAAATATATTTAAAAAAACAGAATTTTATGCTTCAAATATGTGAATTTTGCTATATCTTTATTATATCTTAAAAAGCCAATCAGTGTAATCTATCATACCAACAGTCTAAATAAGAAAAATCATATTATCCTATCAATTGATGCAGAAAAAGCATATTACAAAATCCAATACTCATTTATGATAAAAACTCTCAGAAAATGATCAATAGAGGGGAACTCCTGCACCTTGATAAAAATCTACAAAAAACCCTTTTAGCTAAAATAATTAATGGTAAAAGACTGAATACTTTCCCCCTAAAATCAGTAAAAAGGAAAAGATGTTCACTCTTACCACTCTTATTCAACATAACACTAGGAGTTTTAGCCAGAGGAATATAGCAAGAAGAAGAGATAAAAGATAGATTTAAAGGAAATATTTACTCGAAATTACTGAATATAAACAAAAAGTAGAAGGCAATCTCAGTAAAAAAATTTCATGTTTCAAAGTGAAAGGACAAAGAGTAGCAGAATTGACACCCCAAATCATATGGATCTGATTCTAAAAGGCTCAATATAAAAGAGTAGTTATCACAAATAAGTACAGTCAAGAAAAGCAACATACAGGTACCCAAAAGTTGAGAAAGGTAGGAAAAATCTAACTGGTTACATAGAGTTAAGCCCATTGAAATAGAATGACATTTCAATGTTATGACATACACCAAGTTTCAAGTTGTGACATATACCAGATAAAATAAATAGAACAATAAAAATTGATTAAAGAAAGTAAAACTAGAAACATTAAAGAAGAAAATGAAGTGCAGGTTATAGAAAACAAGGAAATCAATTCATGAAGAAAACTGGAAAATTCACAAACACATGGAGATTAAACAACAAACTATTGAACAACCAATGGGGTAAAGAAGAAATCAAAAGAAAATTAGAAAAAACTACCTTGGCACAAATAAAAATGGAAATATAACACATCAAAACTTCTAGATGTAGCAAAAGCAGTTCTAAAAGGGAAATTCATAGTGATAAATGCCTATACAAAAAAAATAAAATCTCAAACAACCTAATCTTACATCACAATGAAGTAGAAATAAAAGAACAAATGAAGCCCTAAGTTAGTAGAAAGAAAGTAACAAATATTATTGTCCAAATAAATGAAATAGAAACTTAAGAGTAGGAAAGATCAATGAAACTATGAGCTGATTCTTTAAAAAAAAATACAAAAAATGGGCACACCTTTAGCTAGACTAACCAAGATAAAAGAGAGCACTCAAATAAATAAAAACAGAAATCAAAGGAGACATTACAACTGATATCACAGTGATATAGAGGATCAAAAGAGACTATATGAATACTTTGCTGTTATTCTAAGTCACTAAGTTGTGTCCAACTCTTTGCAACCCTATTGACTGTAGCACACTAGGCTCCTCTGTCCATGGAAATCACCAGGCAAGAATAGTGGAGTAGGGTGCTGTTTCCTTCTCCAGGGGATCTTCCCAGACCAGTGATCAAACCCTTGTTTCCTGCATTTTAGGCAGATTCTTGACCACTGATCCACCAGGGAAGCCACATGAATACTTACATAGCAAATTAGATAACCTGGAAGAGGTGGAAAAATATCTTGAAACATACAACCTACCAAGACTGAATCATGAACAAACAGAAAATCTGAACAGACTAATTACTAGTAAAGAGATTGAATCAGTAACTTTCCAATACAGGACCAGATGACTTCACTGGTGAGTTTTACTCAAACATTTAAAGAATAAAAATCCTTCTCAAACTCTTCTAAAAAATAGAAGAGAAGGGAGCACTTCCAAATTCACTTTTTGGTATTACCCAGATACCAAAATCAGACAAAGATGCCACAGGAAAATTACAGGCCAATGTCCCTGATTAATATAGATGCAAAAGTCCTTAACAAACTACCAGCAAATAAAATTCAATAAAACATCAAAAGAATCACACACAATGGTCAAGTGGGATTGATCCCAGGGATGCACATATGGTTCAACACCTGCATGTCAATGTGCTATTCCACACAAAATACAGAATAAAAATCATATGATCACTTCAAAAGATTCAGAAAACTTTGACAAAACTCAATATCCATTTATGATAAAACTCTCAACCATGTGGGTATTGTTGAGAATAAATAGGGAATGTAACAACATAATAAAGATCATATACAGCAAGCTCATGGTTAACATCATACTCTATAGTGAAAAACTGAAAGATTTTCCTCTAAGATCAGGATGAGGACAAAAATGCTACTCTCACCACATTTATACAACATTTTACTGGAAATCCTAACCAAGGCAATTAGGCAAGAAAAACATAAATTGGTAAGGAAGAAATTAAAATGTTAGCCGTTGCAGATGATGTGATCAAATCCAGGTCTCCCACATTGCAGGTGGATTCTTTACCAACTGAGCCACCAGGGAAGCCCAAGAATACTGGAGTGGGTAGCCTGTCCCTTCTCCAGAGGAGCTTCCCAACCTAGGAATCGAACCGGGGTCCCATGTATTGCATGCGGATTCTTTAAAAACAGAGCTACCAGAGAAGCCCTATATAGAAAATCCTAAATCACCACCAAAAAGCTGTTTAGAATAAGTGAATTCAGTGAAGTTGCAGTGTCCCCTTCATGGATCACAACCTTGTCGTGGTGAAGGGGCTTGTGCAACTCAATGAAGCTATGAGCCATGCTGTGCAGGGCCACCCAAGACGGATGGGTCACAGTGGAGAGTTCTGACAAAACGTGGTCCATCAGAGGAGGGAATGGCAAACCACTCCAGTGCTCTTGCTACAAGAACCTCATGAACAGTATGAAAAGACAAAAAGATATGACACCAGAAGATGAGTTCCCCAGGCTGCAAGGTGTCCAATATGCTACCGGGGAAGAGCAGAGGGTAATTACTAATAGCCCCAGAACGATAAAAGACAGAAACAGTAAGGACTTAACACATCCAGAAGAGATCAAGAAGAGGTGGAAAGAATATACAGAAGAACTATACAAAATAGGTCTTAATGATCTGGACAGCCAAGATGGGGTGATCACTCACCTAGAGCCAGACATTCTGGAGTGTGAAGTCAAGTGGGCCTTAGGTAGCATTACTATGAACAAAGCTAGTGGAGGTGATGAAATTCCAGCTGAGCCATTTAAAATCCTAAAAGATGATGCTGTGAAAGTGCTGCACTCAATATGTCAGCAAACTGGGAAAACTCAGCAGTGGCCACAGGACTCAAAAAGATCAGTTTTCATTCCAATCTCATAGATGGGCAAGGACAAAGAATGTTTAAACTACTGTGTACAAGTGCACTTATTTCACATGCTAGTAAGGTAAAATCCTACAAGGTAGGCTTCAACAGTATGTGAACTGAGAACTTCCAGATGTTCAAGCTGGGTTTAGAAAAGACAGAGGAACCAGAGATCAAATTGTCAACATTTGATGGATCATAGAGAAAGCAAGTGGAATTCCAGAAAAACTACCTCATTGATTATGCTAAAGCCTTTGACTGCGTGAATCACAACAAACTGGAAAATTCTTCAAGGGATGGGAATACCAGACCATCTTACCTGTCTCCTGAGAAGTATGTATGCAGGTCAAGAAGCAATAGTTAGAACTGGACATGGAACAGTGAACTGGTTCAAATATTGGGAAAGGAATAGGTCAATACTGTATATTGTCACCCTACTTATTTAACTTATATGCAGAGTACATCATGAGAAATGCTGGGCTGGATAGATGAATCAGAAGCTGGAATCAAGATTACCAAGAAAAATATCAATAACCTCAGATATGCAGAAGACACCACCTTTATAGCAGAAAGTGAAGAGGAACTAAAGAGCCTCTTGATGAAAGTGAAAGAGGAGAGTGAAAAAGCTGGCTTAAAACTCAACATTCTAAAAACTAAGATCATGGCATCTGGTCCCATCACTTCATGGCAATTAGATGGGGATACAGTGGAAACAGTGACAGACTTTATTTTCTTGGGCTCCAAAATCACTGCAAATGGTGGCAGCAGCCATGAAATTAAAAGCCACTTGCTCCTTGGAAGAAAAGCTATGACAAAAAAAT
>SJYV01011252.1:362832-468158 GCA_006410875.1 Neotragus pygmaeus | reverse complement strand
TTTTTACAATTTCTTTCCTTCTACTAATTCGGGTGATTTTTTGTTTGTTTGTTGTTTTTTCTAGTTACTTTAAGTGTAAGGTTTAGGTATATTTGATGTTTTAATATTTTTTGTTTGTTTTCTGAGGTAGGCTTGTATTGCTATACCCTTCCCATTTAGAACTGCTTTTGCTGCATCCCATAGGTTTTGACTTGTTGTGTTTTTACTGTCATTTGTTTCTAGGTATTTTTTTTATTTCCCTTTTGATTTCTTTGTGACTTCTTGGTTATTTAGAAGCTTGTTGTTTAGCCTCCATGTGTTTGTATTCTTTACAGCTTTTTTCCTATAATTGATATCTAGTCTCATAGCGTTGTGGTCAGAAAAGTAGGTTGATATGATTTCATCCATATTCTTTCTGATAAAGAAAATAAACCAAAGATTCTATCACAAACATTCTTGTGGGAACTACAGTTGTCTTTTTCAATAGGCTAAAGAGCTTATGTATTTGTGATGAAGTTATTATATACTGAATGAAAATATGCTTGAATATGTCAATGAAATGAGACCTCAACCAAGAGAAGGTTCAAAGACTAAACAGAAGCACTTCTACTCCAGGAAAATTTCAGAGTTAAATTTAAAAATTATAGAGGATGAAGACTTGGAATGAAACTCCTAACAACAATTTCACTCAAGGTGATGGAGACAAGACTGTAAATCTTTGATACAGTCCAACATTCCTGGGTCTACAATCTGAAACAAATTCTGATCATAGTAGACTCTAATGATGCCAATGATGGTATTTATGCCTCTGAATTTCCCAAGCATCTAAAAATGATCAAAGTTTGTCAGGATCCCTATATGCAGTATGATTTATGTGAATGTGATGCAAAATGTGAATATGTTGTGATGATATGATTTTAAAATATAAAAAATAGGAAAAAACAGGCTGTTGACTGTGATTAGAAATGGGAGGCAGGGATGGAAGATGTGTGATGTGAAAAATGGTGTGCCTCCTTGAGGGCAGGAATGAATTTGGTCTTGCTCACTACTGTATTCTTAGCATCTAGAGCTGTGCCTGGCACATTGTTGTTGTTCAGTTGCTAAGTTGTGTCCATCTCTTTGCAACCCCATGGATTGCAGCGCACCATGCTTCCCTGTCCTTCACTGTCTCCCTGAGTTTGTTTAGATTCATGTCCACTGAGTTGGTGATGCTATCTAACCATCTCATCCTCTGCTGCCCTCTTCTTTTTGCCTTCAATCTTTATCAGCATCAGGGTCTTTTCCAATGAGTTGGTTCTTTGCATCAAGTGGCCAAAGACTGATGGAGCTTCAGCATCAGTCCTTCCAACAAATATTCAGGATTGATTTCCTTTAGGATTGATTGGTTTGATCTCTTTGCTGTTCAAGGGACTCTCAAGAGTCTTCTCTAACACAACAATTTGAAGGCATCAGTTCTTCAGTGCTCAGCTTTCTTTATGGTCCAACTGTCACATCTGTATATGAGTACTGGATAAATCATAGTTTTGACTACATGCGTCTTTGTTGGCAAAGTGATGTCTCTGCTTTTTAATACGCTGTCTAGGTTTGTCAAAGTTTTCCTTCCAAGGAGCAAGCATCTTTTAATTTCATGCTGCAGTCTCTGTCCACAGTGATTTTGGAACCCAAGAAAATAGTCTGTCACTGTTTTCACTTTTCCTCCTCTATTTGCCATGAAGTGATAGGATCACATACCATGATCTTAGTTGTGGTGCTAGATAAATATCTACTGAAGAACAAAAGAATGAGTGGTGCGTGAGAGCTACCTGGCTGGCTCAGCCATCCCTACATCCTCTCTGCTTGAGAGGATGTGCCCTGCAGCAGGTTTCCCTCCAATCCTCTTTTCACCCAGGGTGGGTAGTCACCTCCCCTTTCCCATGTCTCGCCCTCCTATTTACTTTCTTGTCTAGCCGATTTATGGGGTTGCTCAGCAAATGTTTTGACTCCAATTGGGAACACAAGCCCTTGGTGCCATCATTGTCACCTGGCCCAGACTCCCCAAAACAAGCCTGGTGTTGAAGGAAATGTCAATGGGGATATTTTGGTCTGCCCCTCTAGCAGATTTCACAGGGCTTAAAAAACACTTAACACGTCTGAAGATTGAATCTGAGCCTCTTCATTGCCTTTCCAGAGAAATCTCTCCTGGCCCCCCTCAGAGCCACTTCCACCTGCAGTGACTCTAGAACTCTCTAAGACAGCAGCTCCCTACTTCCTAAAACAAAACAAAATGCAAGTGGGAAATTAAGATGATGTTTATTTTTATTTTTATTTTTTTTAAGATGATGTTTAAAATGGAGTTGCTTTGTCCTGGAGCTTGAGGACAAGTACGCCAGACACAGTTCCTTTATCTGGAACATGAAAGGGTGTAGTTAAGGTTTGTGGTGTCTTATGAGTGTAGTGTGCCTTGCAGTGTGATGTGCTTCGCAGGTAGGAAGAAAAAAAGCTAACATGTATTAGTTGCCAGCACTTAAAAATCAGGAGATATAATGTCAAAATCTACATTCCCATCTTCTCTTGAAAAACTGGAAGGTCTGGCAACATGGTGCATGCATTTTCATGGAGCGATGCAGCTGGAGCCAAGTCACTCCTGGGGCAGAAGCACTGTTGGTGTGAAGGCTCTGAGCTCTTCCCCTCAGTCCTCACAGTGCCCTGATGTCCCCTGCCTTGCTTAGATCTTCGAGGCCGCTATGATCTCTTGGGGTAGTAAACCTTCCTGACTCTTTCACCTTTCTTCTTGGCTCCTGGAGGGAGACTGGGCTCTCTGAATTAAGTAACTAAGATCTCTTCCAGCTTTCTGACTCTTTGGGTCTTTGAACAGGTCACAGCTGAGAACTCGCATGGTTTGTTCCCACAATCAGTGATCTCAAACTTTAAAGCGCCCACACACGCTCTGAAGATCTTACTAAGATACAGATTCTGATCCCACACGTCTGGGGTGGGTCCTGAGATGCTGTGTTTTCCAGTGTGCAAATGCCACACTTTTGTAGCAAGGTCCCAACTTGTCTCCAAATTCCTTTCCATTAGATTAAGTGGGGATTAGAATCAGCGGAGGTGAGTTTTAAAACTATACCAATGCCCAGCCTCCATACAAAAAACTCTCATTTCATTGGTCTTGGGTGGGCCCTGGCATTGTGTTTTGTTTTCTTTTTAATGTTCCATATTATTCTAATGTGCCTCCAGGGCTGAACTACTGTACTAAATAGCACTAGTATTTTTTTCTCTTTCTTTTTAGATTCCACATATGAATGATGTCATATGCTACTTTTCTGTCTGATTTACTTAGTATAATCATCTCTAGGTTCATCCATGTTGTTGCAAATAGCACTGTTTCATTCTTTTTATGACTGAATAAAGCACTGCATGCGTGTGCACTGAGTCACTTCAGTCGTGTCCAACTCTTGTGACCCTACAGACTGTAGCCCGCCAGGCTCCTCTGTCCATGGGATTCTCCAGGCAAGAATCCTGGAGTGGGTTGCGGTGCCCTCCTCCAGGGCATCTTCCTGACCCAGAGATCGTACCCATGTCTCTTCCATCTCCTGCATCGACAGGCAGGTTCTCTACCACTAGTGCCACCTGGGAAGTCCAAATAATGTACTAAACAGAATTAATTCTCAACAACAAAAGTCTATTTCTAGGCTGCAGCTCAGCTCTAACAAGGATGTCAAATCTGTGTTACTTTAAAAGGATAGATAGCAGTGGTCACTGGGAAGATTAGAGTATGTGCAGGAGCCCTTTGGTGCCTCAGTTGTGCTCAGCGTTCACACCATTCAAAGCTCCTTCAAGCTGCCAGTCCTCAGTTTTCTACATGGCCTACTCTGCTGAGTCCCCAGAAGCCAAACCTGATTATATCGCCATGCGCCTACCCGCCCAGGTTTCACAGCTCTAAAGTGATCACTTTCTAACTCCTTCCACGTACCTTTCTCCCTGTCCCCCATGCCCACTTCCAGGGCCTCCTCAGGTCAGACACACCTTGTCAAGTTTATTCTCTTCCATGCATACTCGTGCTTCTAGGATGCTGCTTGTCCTAACCAGGTGTGCTCTTAGGGAGACAAAACGAACCTGCTCCCAGCCTGGACCTCGTTGTCCCCATTCCTCTGCTTTGGCATCGGCCCACTTCCTTTAGTGCACTGAGCCTCCTGGGCTCTTGGAGCTGCTGCTTCTTTCCTAGATGGGGAAAGAAGAGAGCAAGATGACTTGGCTCAGTTGCTAAGTTTGCGCCCATTCACTGAAAGTTTCTATTCAAAATCTTCCATCTCTCAGCCAGAATGCTAGAATTCATAAGCCTATATGTTAAGAAAAGGTTAAATGAATGAATAAATTTTAAAAAGTAAATAAATATATACATTCAAAAGGATGACAACAATTTCAGTGCATAGCCTTCCAGAAAATCCAATACATGTTTTTTGAGCATCACTACAAGCTAGGACTGGACACAAAGTGGCGAGTAAGCTGGTGTAGTCTTTCATCTCTCCCAGGGTGCATCCTTTAGTTAACCAGAGCCTTTGCACTGAAAATCAGCATTGGGTGGAGTGGAGCTGACCAATAGGGTTAAACTCAAAGGTCACTGTCAATCAAGAGAGAGTAGGAGGATGACATTTCTGTTACTGCCTCTGGGCTTCTTGGTCCAGAGTGATGCTATATGGGTAGGTGGTGGAGGCAGAAGGTAGGAGTGGTGCAGTTACTGTTATCCCAATATATTTGAAACACCATCAGAGTAGGAATTGTAAGATCTGTACTCTAAACCTGGCTTCATTAATTCCTAGGCATCCGTACTTGGGCAATCACTTTTTGTTTTTTGGAAAGACTACTCAGTATAGACTTACTTCCTCATTTTAGTAGAGCACATTCTTTTACAGAGGCTTTCTGTGAAAGGATATGGAGAGATGACTTTTTTGAGTTGCAGGATCTTTGAAAATAGCATTCATCTATTTTCAGTCCAAGAATAAATGAGTAGGGCTTCCCTGGTGACTCAGTGGTAAAGAATCTGCTTATCAATGCCAGAGACATAGGTTTGGTCTCTGGTCCAGGAAAATCCCATATGCCGTAGAGCACCTAAGCTCATATGCCACAACTACAGAGCCTGTGCTCTAGAGTCTGGGAGCTGCAACTACTGAAGCCCATGTCCCTTAGAACCTGTGTTCCACAACAGGAGAAGCCACTGCAATGAGAAGCCCGCCCACTGCAACTAGAGAGAAACCCCCACTTGCTGCATCTAGAGAAAGCCTGTGCAGCATTAAATACCCAGAACAGTCAAAAATAATAATAAAAACAACTTTTTAAGAATAAATATATAAATTTGATGTAAAAGACTGGCATGGAGATTAAAAATGGTGATGCCAAGAATTAAATCTAAATACTCATAAATATCTAACTGGATATGTGTCAACAATAATTCTTAGCAATTCTTAAGTTGCTATAGAGGTGAGACGGGTGTGGGGGCCTTCTATTGCTGTGTTTCATTTAAAACAAAACACAGATATTACAACAGGGAGGCATGGAAACTCAGAGGAAGCAAAAATTGGGCAGAGAATCATAGGGTAAACTTATGCCTCCTTCACATTATAAAGAATGCTTCCTTTTTGCTCAGTTTCCAATGTTACTTCTGGCACATTCTGATACCATTCTTACTCCCATTCTGGTATTGAACCTGGTTTTTGCTCTCTGGGGCTTCCCTGGTGGCTCAGAGGTTAAAGTGTCTGCCTGCAATTCAGGAGACCTGGGTTCGATCCCTGGGTGGGGAAGATCCCCTGGAGAAGGAAATGGCAACCCACTCCAGTATTCTTGGCTGGAGAATCGCATGGATGGAGGAGCCTGAAGGGCTCAGTCCACGGGGTCGCAAAGAGTCAGACACGACTGAGCTACTTCACTTCACTTCACTTCACATTGTTCTTTGGTAGGTCTTAGGATAACTTCTTTAGCCCTACTGTTCTGAAATTTCCCTGTGATTGCCCTAGTGTGGATTTGTTTGTTTGTTTGTTTACTACATGAGCCCCTTAATCTGTATCTTTCATTTCTGGGAACATTTCTTACTTTAGGTCTTTGGATATTTTATCCCTGTATTTTCTGCATTAAAAAATTTTTTTTTCTGGAACTCCTATCAGTTATAAATCAAATTCCCAGAAGTTGTTAGCTTTTTCTATNCCTTAATCTGTATCTTTCATTTCTGGGAACATTTCTTACTTTAGGTCTTTGGATATTTTATCCCTGTATTTTCTGCATTAAAAAATTTTTTTTTCTGGAACTCCTATCAGTTATAAATCAAATTCCCAGAAGTTGTTAGCTTTTTCTATTTTCTACCTTTTTTTTTGAGTCACTTTCTGGCAGTTTTCATTAATTTTATTCACTCCTTCTATTGAATTTTTCATTTCATCTACCCTTTTTAATTTCCAGGAGCTTTCCCTTATTTTTATAACACCCTATTATACTCAGAATATTTTCTTTTATCTTTCTGTGAAAATTAATCACAGCGCTTGAGAATTTATACAATAGTTTTCTTTTCCTCCCTGATTTTTGTTCCATCCGAGTTCCCTCTTTGCCGTTGTTCATCTCTCTCATTGTAATTATCTGTATTTGATCTTGAGGATTTCGGAATTGTTAACAATCATTGTTGACATTAATATACAAGTACACATTTATGATTATTTAGGTTCAAACCTTTGACTTTTAAAGTCTTCCAGTGTTCTATACTGGAATTTATTTCTTTGTTCTTGGGATCTTCATTTGGAGTTATCATTTAGTCAGCCAGAGTCCATCTTCAGATAAATTTCTCAAGCTGCAATACATAGGAAGTATATTTTTGGACTGTCTACGTATAGAAACACATTTCTGTTGTTTTCACAGATGAAAAGCAATTTGAGTATAATATTCCTGGTTTATAAATTTTCACTTCAAAATCTTGTAAACACAGCACCATTGGTTTTTTGGCATTTTCAGTTGCAGAAGCAAGTTGAAAGCTTGTCTGGTTTTGTTTATTTGTGGGTTTATTTTTCTGGCTAGCTGCATGCACATCTATCCATTTATCTTTATAATTCAGGGTTTTGTTAGAATATTTTTTAGAATACTTTTTGGCTGAACTAAGAAGCCTTTTCCATCTGCAAATTCAGGACTTGTTTCTTCTCTGAAAGATTTTCTTTTTCATCGTGATGTGGCTTATCACTTCTAAACTAGCTCCTGTAGTTTCTTTTTCAGGAAATATGTGGTTCTTAGGTTGGCTCTCTGTCCTCCAAATAATAACATCTTCTTGTTTGCATCTTTTGTCTCATTTAAAAGTTTTTTTTTTTTTTTTTAATCTTTTTTCTCTATTTTCTGGAGGAGTTGCTGATTTAAATTCTACCCTGTCAGGTCCGCTATTTACAGCACTGATGTAGATTTTAATTGTGCTATTGCAAGTATCACTTCTTTGCAGGGCTTTTTTTTTTTTTTTTTAACCACTCCCAACTCCCTTTTCTTCTCAACATTTTTATTTTACATTGTGTGTGATATGGTGTTTGTACCCAGAGAGCCCTTCACTTCAGAATGGTCTCATCTATGGTTTTCTGATATTATTTCATTAAGGCCAATTGTTATTGAGGATGTTAACAATTGTCTAAAATTTTTTTCTTCTTGCAAGTCATTTCTATTATTATGCAGTCCCTCTAAATCATTAGTTCTCAAAGCATCAGAATCATCTAGGGAAATTGTGGACTTGGCTTCTGGCTGCATCCTGAGATTCAGCAGGCTATGCTGGTCCATGCTGTGTCCAGCCTCAAGAGGGTCCTTAGGCCTTTGGCCAGAAGTGAGACAGACGTGGACAGCATACAGCACAATTCCTGGTCACTCACAGGCGTTTGTCATGTTGGTTTTCCCAGAAAGAGGTGTAAAGTTTTTCCCCTGCTTCCAAGGTCTTACTCTCCGACATGTTGAAATAATTAAATGCATTAAAAACTCTGGTCCCCTGCACGGCTGCCACCTGAGCATTTCTGTTCTGCCCAACTATAGTCTCTTTGTGAGGGACCTAAGTCAGCCACGCGCAGCAATGCTCAGGCAGCAGGCCCCAGCAGGCCCTCCCTGAATGAACACAGGTCACAATAAGGAGCACACATCTATGGAAGGAATGCGGGTTTCTTGCTCAGCAAGGTGCACGCACCTTGTGTCTCTGAAAGAAGAGGACCGGGCAGGCAGAGGACAATGCATGGGATCTTCCTCTTTGCTCTCAGGTGTGGAGCTGCTCTGTATTACAAGGGGAAATGCAGTTAGCTCATGGATATGCTGCTGAATTATTTTTCCTTCCAACTTGGATCCGTAAGCTATATTAAAAAACCCTCTCAGCTTCCAGCAGCAAGGTTTTTTTGCTTGTTAATGAAGAATCTTATTGTGTGCATTTTCGTTCTTACTTGAGCCTTCATAGATATGCTGGTTAAGCTGGAAACTTGAGGGGCAGTTGCTACTTAGAGGGGCAGTTGCTACTGTCCCAAGAGCATTTCCAACAGGAACCAAACATTTTGTCGTGAACCATCTAAAATGGAACATAGGATGCTTTGGAAAGGGGGAGAAACGGAAGGTGAGGAATTGAACACATTTTACCAACTGTTCTCATAATTGTGCTCTAGGATCTGCACATGTCTTCCCAGTCCTTTTGCTCATCTTTTCCTTTCTCTTGGTATGTTACAAGGCTGCTGCTGCTGCTGCTAAGTCACTTCAGTTGTGTCTGACCCTGTATGACCCCATAGATAGCAACCCACCAGGCTCCCTCGTCCCTGGGATTGTTCTCCAGGCAAGAATGGGTTGCCATTTCCTTCTCCAATGCATGAAAGTGAAAAGTGAAAGTGAAGTTGCTCAGTCATGTCCGACTCTTCGTGACCCCATGGACTGCAGCCTACCAGGCTCCTCTGTCCATGGGATTTTCCAGGCAAGAGCACTGGAGTGGGGTGCCATTGCCTTCTCTGATGTTACAGGGGAGTTTTCCCTTATTCCTCCTCTTCCCTTTACAACCAGATTTGCCTGGGAGAATTTCGTGCTCGACTTGTCTCTAGTGCTAGGAGTTCGGGGTCTTTTGGAGGGCTCTGTCTTGGCCGTGGTGAGTGTTCTTAAATCTGCCTTAGCAGGAGTGCCTCTCTGGAATTGATGCTCGTGCCCAGGCTTTCTATCAATTTCCTTTTGACCCACACGCTTTTCCAATTACCTCCAAGCCTTCTTCTCTCTTTCCTGCCGCCTGGCTTCTCACACAGCTGTCATCACTTAGGTATATATTTTGTGCTTAGGTTACTTGTGTTAGATCCTTTATAATTGTCCTATTTCCACAAAGATACTGCCCTTGACCAGGGGGACCCAGTCTTCTATTTCCTTTGCAGTTTCTCAGTCTCTTGAGTGGGCTCCGCACACAGAGGCCCCTCAGATGGAGAGGAGGTTTCTTTTTGCACACACACACCCAGCTATAATGACATATATTTTTCCCCTGTAGTTTCTGTTTCATAATCACGTCTCATTTCCCTCCCCATTAACTTCACATCCGCAAAGCTTTGGATAGTGTTTGAGTCCTTGAGACACTCTGTTCTCCTCCACCCATACCTACCACCTTGTAACTCCCTGCAGGTCATTTACCATCAGTGAGCTGTGGGCTCCAGGGGATCTCTCAAGGTGGGAATGAGAGTGGCTTCCCCAAGGGGCTCCTGATTACTGCTGCTAGTAACAAGCTCACACTGTGCACCTACCCCTGATAAGCTGTCAGAGCTCCTTGTCAGTGATTTTTGTTCAATGTGGCCCTGCCCCTGGTACCTAATGACTGAAATGTCTTCTTGCCCTGACAACAAGTGGGCACAGCTCTTCAAAGAGGAGGTCCCTAGGCTTGACATGAGTTACAAGGAACATTGTTTATAGGCTGTTTGAGAGTTCCAGAGGCCAGCCACACCTCCTTCGAGCATGCTGGTTCAAAGGGCGGGACTGGAAGGGACCTCCCAGATGACACAGGCAAAGCCTTTCAATGTGGGGAGGAGGGCAGCAAGCCAGGGTTCAGCTCTCACTTATATTCTCTGCCCAGAGCTGAACCCTTTCCAAACTCTCACATTGGTTCTAGTGTTGCAGCCCCAGTGCAGTCATACAATATCTTCCGTGGCTGCCATTTCCTTCCCAAATGTTGTGTACTTAGCCTTTATCCTAGAGCAGCTCAGTGGTGTCCAATTCCTTCCAGTAATAGTAATTTTCCATTGCCTGATTCCAAATGAATCATATATAGTCTTATTTCTGAAATTGACATCAATTGATGTTAGGCCTGGGATTTCTATAGTAGCTGAGTTGTTTATAGGCACCATCCCAGCATAACTTGCTTCTCTCGGGGCCACAGTGTCCTCTCCAATGAGGGCTGGGTTGCAATGCTGGGTCTCTACAATTGGCTGGAGCCTCGCTCTGTTTCTAGATTTCCAAATTGAAGTCTTAGCACGGTCCCTGCTACAAAGTAGGAGCTCAATAAATACTTGTGGTATAAAGGAATACATAAGCCCCATGAGGAATCCCAACGGGAAACTCTCATTTTCTAATTTCAGCGAGAAGTATATGGAAAAACTGGTTCTCTCCTCCAGATAGCAAGTGATAAAAATGGCCAGCGTCCTCATTCTCAAGGGTGGACTTGGGCTGGGATGCTAAGAGAGTTCCGATTTGCTAAGTGATCTTGTTGATTTGACTCTTTCCCTTGTAGCTTCCTTTGGTGCCAGTTCCAATTGGAAGTCCCTGGAAGTTCCCAGCAATGGCCTTTCCTGATGGTGGCAGTTACCCAGTGGCTGCCCTAGGAATGACAGTCATGACTGTAAATTCCTCCACCTCTCTTATAACCCTGGAGATGCTCCATGCAACTTTGTCAGCACCATTTGCACAGAGCAGTCTAAAGCTAGAGCACTGCTCTTGGAGCAACTTCCACCTGCTGCTGCTCCAAGTCCTCTATTGTTTTGCTACCCAAAGTGTGGTCCATGGATCAGCAGCATCAGAATCACTTGGGAGCTTGTTAGAAAGGCAGGATCTTGGACTGTACCCCAGACCTCCTAAAACAGATTCTCTATTTTAACCAGATTCCAGGTGTTTCCTCTGCACATTTAAGTTGAAGAAACACTTCCCCATTACAATTCTGACTCCATGGGTCTAGAGCAAGTGTGGGGTCTAAGATTCTGCATTTCTGAATAAGGTCCCAGGTAATGCTGATGCAGCTGGTCCAGAGGCCACCCTTAGAGGAACAAAACTTCAGATTCAATAGGGAAGAATGAGTATGTAAAGCCCACCCTCGCTGATCACCTGTGGTTGTTCCAAAGGCAGAGCACAGGCCACTTGTGCTCCCTTAGCCTGGAAGAGTTTCCCAGCCCCAGCTGCATATCACAGTGATCCAGGAAGACTTGAGTAATATATCCCCAGAATATCTGATTTAAATCACATGGGATTTAAACGTTGAGACTGTTTGGGAGTTCCCTAGGTGATTCCAATGGGTTGAGATCTATTGGCTGAGGATGAGCTCTGAGAATGAATGAGTGCTCCCTGCCCCCACTTGCCACCAAATTCTCTTCCTTCTCCGATAGATGTAATCTTTTACATCAAGAAAACTTTAAATTACAAATTCCACCTCAAGGCCCTCCTAAGAAATCTCTAATGATGACTCGAGGGTGCACTGACTGAGGTTCTTCCCAACCTTTGCCATGAAACAAATCTGGAAAAACACCATTCTCTTAAAGCCTCCAAGAAGGCCTGGTCACAGCTTCTTGGTCAAGGGTTTTCAGCTTCACTCTTTGAGTGGAGTTCCCTAAAAGAAAATCTGAGTTGACTTTCCGGTACCCTTCGGTGTCCTTTCCTTAGTCCTAACACTTGTCATCAGCTCTTTTCCCACCTCACTTCAAGCTCTCTTGGGTGCTACTGGTCTCTGCAGAGAACTTCCATAGGAGCCCCCTAGCTCCTCTTCTTCTCACTCCCGAGGGCAATGCTGGAGTGTGGGAGTGGCCATTACTTATTACACCCCTTCTTTTCCATGCCAAGTTCTAAGCAGTTGAGACATAGACAAAGGAGGCCCGGAGCTGGAGATGAGTCCACCCAGTTGCTGAAGAAGCTTGTCTAGACTGGACAGCACAGCTAGGAGGAGGCCTCAGTGGGCTCCGAAGACACGTTCCTGATCCCTGCCTGACATTTCTCACCCGGAACTGCAGGTCTCACCTCGGCAAAGCCAAGTCCAGCCCCGGGAAGCTTCTGGAAAATAGACAAAGCCTGTGTCTTGAAGAGGCTTTTCAAGAAGGTGAGAGAGGAAGTGGTTGCAATACATGTGTCCTGTCCTCCACCCGCACTCACCAACCAGAGGAAGGGGATGAGAAGGCAGGTTTATTCTCAGCATGCAAAATGTCCTACTTTGGGGCCAAGATGGGGACCACAGGAGAGACTCCACTAGGGCGGCAGCTCGAGGCTCAGAGTTCCTCAGAGTAACTCTCGGAGCTGCCCACCCTCACTGGCCATCAGCAAAAGGCAATAATCAAACAACCAGCCCACCAACCTCCCCCACTGCTGTGGTTCTTTCTTCGCCTGGGACTCCAGCCCAGCAGAGCTGGAATCCCTCATGAAGTCAACTGGATCGTCCCATCGGCCCATTCTGACAGGGTCTCAGCAGATGTGATGGGCTTGGGAAGAACTCTGCTGGTTCCTATTTGCAGTAGAAATGTGGAGCGTCTTAAAAGAAAACTCTTCCCCTCACACTCACTCACACTCAGCCGGCAGCATTCTGTATGGGCCAATGGGGACTTGAAGCTGCCCTAACCGAAAGAAGGGACGCTTGGTGCCAAGTGGTTTTCCAGTAAAATGGTTTAAAATTTAATGGAAGAAAAGACAATAATGGCCAGAAGAAGGGACAGGTTTTAAGGAGTCACTAGAGAAGACTGCTGAGCCTAATTCCAGAGAAACAATGTGAATCAGAGGCCGTCTTTGCTTTCCTGACTGGAAATGTGGCTAAGGACAGAGGGGAGGCGGGGCTGGGGGTTCACAGTGGAATCACTGCTGACGTTTAGCCAAGAGCCAGCTAATTGCTCATGATTGTTTTCTCTTTTCACATTTACTCATCTAAGCTAGGGATGTCTCCCAGGCACCACAGATATAATTAGACTTGGGTTTCTGTCTCTCTCAGACTTGGGCTCCTCTTTGGAAAGTTAGCCCAAGTATAGTCATCTCTCTGTTTTTAAAAAATGTAACAAGTTCCTAGAAGCATCCTCAAAGTCAATGGGTGTACATTTCATAGGAATTCATTTGCTCAACATGAAAACTAAAAAGTACAAAGTTGGTACCATGAATGGTGCTGAAAAATGGAGGCTGGATAACTGCTGTGTATAATTGATTACAGGAGATAACGGTGTTTTTATTATTAAGCTGACCTAGAGCCCCTTTAAGGTAATTGATCCAGTTATAAGTGGTCACGGATGTAGTAAAAGGAATAAGACCGGCCCAAACCATGCCTGTAAACAATTCCTATGTTAGGTCTTGTGTGTTTGTTTTCTTTTCTTTTATCCCTCTGAACACAAATACTTAAATGGTAAGTGGGGACTTTTCACAGCACACATCTTGCATCATATGTTTAAAAGCTGTGGCAAAATCATCTTTTGGCAGAAGCTGTGTAGCTTTAGATAAGCTGTGCCCTGGTGTGTGTCCTTCAGGAGATGGATGGTTTTCAGAGAGATTTCCCTTGTGGCCCATCCCATCAGTTCACTGAGTCAGTTTGGACTTGGTATTGGGATCTGGACCAGGGTTCAGAAGGGAATAGAGCGTGAAAGTGGCCTTGGTGATGGCAGCTCACTGCTCCCCGGTGTGGGGCACTGCACCTGCCCACAGATGTGTAAGAACTGCTGTTTTCCAAACACAGAACACCTATGATGCTTTCACTTCTAAAAACTTCTGAACACTCGGCAGTTCACCTCAGTTACCTAAGACTTAAATTTTTTCTTCAGGTATGTCACTAAGTTTCACATCTGTCTCTTAATTTGTAATGAGTTTCTCAAATGTGTTTGAGAGGAGATAAAACTAGGAGGATGTCACATACAAACTGAATGGGCTTCATCTAACTCACGGATATTAGCGCCAGATGATTGCGTGCATGCTCAGTCGCTCAGTCGAGTCCAACTCTGCAACCCTATAGCCCACCAGGCTCCTCTTTCCATGGGATTTTCCAGGCAAAAATACTGGAGTGGGTTGCTGTTTCCTCCTCCAGGGGATCTTCCTAACTCAAGGATTGAACCTGCATCTTCTACGTCTCCTGTATTGGCAGGCAGGTTCTTTACCACCTGGGAAGTCTACCAGATGGTTGAAAGGACCCTAAAGGTCAACGAGAACAAAACCCTCGTAGATCCATCACAGATAATGGAAACACACATGGGCATGCGACTCATTCTTAAATAGGTCTGAAATCACCCAACTTTGCTGAGAATCATTCAAAGCACTGATGCAAATTGGGGGGAGGGGTGTAGACAGGGGTGTCTCTTGGTTAATTAGCAATACTAAAGAAAAGTGGAATTTCCCATGATTGGAGAAAATAATATTCACATTCTTATCAGAGCAGAAATCTGCTTTTCTCTTCCATGAATAACAATTGGCCTAAAGCCAGTAAAGTAAATCCTGGTTTATAAACCCTTTGATAGATCTGAAACACACACACGTACACAGACAGAAAAGAGGTGGAGCCAGGGAAGGATAAGAGACTTATTTCCCATGAATCCTACTAGGTTGTCCTCAGGACCCAAACTTCTTAGCTGTAGATCTATGAAGTTGTATGGTTTAATGTCAAGAACTTATCAGAGTTGGGCTGTTTAGGGACCATAAACTCCCTAACCCTGTTTGATTTTGCTAATATATATAATGATATCTTCAGGCTCCTACCTCAGGTATGTCCACTGCTGGGGTTCTGGTACACAGTAAGGGCAGCCTAACCAAACCCACATGCATAGGGACTGTAGATCCTCCTGAGTGTAAAAAGAGGACAAGGATCCGGAGGAGCTGGCCTCCGTCAGAAAACCTTAGTTGTCATAAAGGAGGGATATGGGGCCACCTACGTTTATTTCCTTTGTGGCTCATATGGTAAAGCGTCTGCCTGTAATGCAGGATACCTGGGCTTGATCCCTGGTTTGGGATGATCCCCTGGAGAAGAGAATAGCAACCTATTTCAGTATTCTTGCCTGGAGAATCCCATGGACAGAGGAGTCTAGTAGGCTACATTCCATGGGGTTGCAGAGTCAGATATGACTGAACAATTAACACATGTTTATTTCATGGCCTGCTCACACTGGACTCAAGTCTCAGTTCTGGTAAAAGTAGGCTGGTATGAAGCACCGATCTGTGGATAGGCATTGCTTGTTTTAGTACAATTCTGGTGGGGGTGGCCAACCACAGTTCCTCACCTTTTGGCTATGGTGACTGGTTCAGTGATGGGCGTGTGACCCATCACCATAGTCAAAGACTTTCCCAGGATGTTCCCAGTAAGAGCTCTCTGTGGTTTTGACGCTTTGAAGACATAAGCCCGGAGTGGATGACAGTGCCCAAATTTTCAACCTCATAGGGAAAATCTGAGGAAATAAAGTTAGCAGATCAAAAGAATTAGAGACAAGAAATGGCAAGAGAAGGAATGAGTTCCCTGGATGTCTGGGGTTCTGAATGTAGTGGCTGCTGAGGCAAACTCTACTCCCTGCCCTTTCCCTGATTTGGTTATATTGGTCAATAAACACCCCCTCTCTTTAGTTAATTTAGGTCAAACTGGGTTTCTCTTTCACTGTTTGAAAGCTTTTCTAACAGAGGATTCACAAAGGCCGTCTTCCCTTGGAGCCTTGTAAAGCCGGTACATTAGGGAATAGGTAGGACATATAATTGATTATACAAACTGAGACACTTTCAAGAATATAAGGGTGTCCTAGTAACAGTGACACCCGGGCAACAGCCCCAAGCTAGAGATTTATGGGCATCCAGTGAAGGGTGCAGTCTGGTGCCTGTGTTGTGGTCACGTGCCCAGCAGGCGGCAATAGAGACCATATGCCTGGTGGAGAAGTGGGGTGTCCAGAGAGCTGGGGTGGGGGAGGCAAGCAGGAGTGGGCCCTTTGGGAGCTCAGATGAACACTCAGGAAAACTGTTGGGAACACTCGTGTAAGTTTGAGGTCCTATACTTGGTGCTGTGAACACGACTCCTATTTGTGTCCATAGGTGAGGAGACCTGAGGAACTTCAGACTACACACAGGAAAAGCAGAAAATCTGTTTTTTTTTTTTTTTTCTTTCTTTTTGGAATAGGGACTGACTGCTCAGGATGAGTGCCACGATCCTTTTACTATGAAAGTAACCCTCATGCCCAGGGTAAGCCCCAGCAGCTGCATTCGCAGTTTGTGACCCTGTCCCTTTGTCCCCAGTTCAGTAGACCGTGGTAGTCCCTGATTCAAGTTGGACCAGTCAGGGCCTCCCTCCTTACAACTGGAGTGGAATTAATAGTTAGGATGTGGTTGGGAAGATGATACGTCGATTGGAAGATTTGGGCCAGCCATATTGCAATGTGGCTGGAGAACCAGAGAAATCTGGTCTGCAGTGAGAAAGAAAAGGAGAAGCAGATGTTCAGAAGGCAGCAGAAATGAGAGGCAGAGTTTGTTCCTGGGTTGCTGACAAGCTTCCCAGGCCTCAGTTCCTCAGGCTGGGCTACATTCCTGCCCTCGGGCTCCATGAGACACCCCTTATCCTCAAGCCACCCCCCCGCTCCACATTGTGCTTCAGCTAGCTCAATTTGATTTCTACTTGTTTCATCCAAAAGTATCTTAACTAACACCAGGAAATTTCTTTTTGATGACTTCAGAGTCATATAGTCCCTCCTCACTTTACAGCCCAAACAATTCTCTCTCAGTACCTTACCTCCAAATCCAAATATTGATTTGTTCCCTCTCTAATTGAGGCAGCACACTAAAGGAAATTATAAAGCAAAACAATCATGGAAACGTGGTCTCCATACTCTGAAGTCACATGGGATCCACATGGACTTAATTAGGACAAGAGACAAACAGATAAACATTCGGTGATGCCTCCCTCCCATACAATATTTCATAACATGGTACCAGCATGTAAAATTGAGATGTCAGAAATGATTTGGCTAACTTGCTTACCCCACTTTTCCTAAGGTGGACAAATGCTGAAACACAAAGATTCATGAAATTTTGGCTTAAAACATGCACAGAACTGATACTGGGAAAAATTGGGAAATAAATGAAATTCACGAATGTTTCCCCAACTCTACTTTCTGTGTTTTTTTCCCATTCCTGCCTCCCCCACATCCCCTTGAGGAAAGCCATCTGACAGACTAAATTATAGTAAAGTGTTAGTGACAATTTGTTACTCCTATTAGGCATATTTGCATTTTTTAAAAGTCTAGTGAGAGCAATACAAACCAAAGAAATGATTCTTTTGCTCCAATACAACTTGGTAGAGAAGCTATTTTGGTGGGGTTTCTAATTATTCTGAAATCTTCTCTACTTACGTATAAAGCCTGCAGTCACTGTGATAAATAAGGTGAATACAAAACAGAATGACAAAATTTGGAACACTTTTTTAGTCTTCATTCTTAAGGAATGTTACCTTTTACTTCATTTTTGGAGGCCCAAACTTCAAGTTCGAAGCTGGGAATGGAACACAAAATGATTACAATTGGGAACCACGGGCTGGAGTGGCCAGGAACCCTTGATGCCTCTGTGTGTGCCTGCACATGCGTGTGTGCAGGTGTGGGCGTGTTCGTTAGGGTTGGGTAAAGGACCACTCTCACAGTTTCCCTGCCGGTCTTCCTGCCTCTCTCAAGTATGACAGTGATGGGCTCCTCTTGCAGAAGATCAAAGCTCCTGAGGCTGGGTGGGCAGCCAAACCGCTGTCCCTCCTCCACTGCCGAAGTGACCAAGCAGTGCTTAATGAGTCACCGCCCTGCGGGGAAGAGAGGCTGCCTGACTTCAACATAAGCATGAGGATGGGGAGCTAGGATCAGTCCAGAATGACAGTGGCTATCTAGAGAGCAGGGGAATCTTGGCCCTCATGACTGGGCATGCTAGAGATGTTCGAAAGACCTGTGAGGGTGGCAGGTAGTTGAGCTAAGTGAGCGCCTGCTTTTGCCTGTTGGTGGTAAGAACCCAACTGGGGCATCAGAGACTGAAAATGAAAAGTCCTCATTCTTTGACTTGGGACTGGAGCAAAAGCCAGCCCCAGCTTGTTCTTTGCCCAGTGGGATTGATTTGGGGGAAAAAGAACATTCTACAACCTACTGCTGTGGAAAGGATGTAGGAATATAAAGAGTGCATCCGAGGGCCGGAGCCTGAAATCTTTGATCTGGCAATCCCACTTCTGGGTGTACATGTGAAAGAATTGAAAGCAGGATTTTACAGAGATATCTGCACCCTCATGTTGATTGCAGCATTGTTCACAATGGCCAAAAGGTGGAAGTAACTGAGACACCAATTGACAGCTGAATGGATAAGCAAATGGAATATTATTAAGCTTTGAAAAAGAAGGAAATCCTGTCACATGCTGCATGGATAAAACTTGAAGACATTTTAATAAGTAAAATAAACTAGTCACAAAAAGACAAATATTGTTTGTTTCTACTTACATAAGATATCTAAAGTTGATAAACTCAGAGGAGGTAGAGTGATGGTTTCCAGAGGCTGGGGGGAGGGGAAAACAGAGAGGTGTTCAATGAGGAGATCTGGTACATACTCTGAGTATCTTTGCAACCCCGTGAACTGCAGTCCTCCAAACTCCTCTGTCCATGGGGATGCTCCAGGCAAGAATACTGGAGTGGGTTGCCATGCCCTCCTCCAGGGGCTCTTCCTGACCCAAGAGTCAAACCCAGGTCTCCCACATTGCAGGCAGATTCTTCACTGTCTGAGCCACCAGGGAAGCCCTATGTGAGTACAGTTAACACTATTGAACTGTACAATTAAACATGATTAGGATGGTAAATTGTACCCTCAGTTCAGTTCAGCTCAGTCGTGTCCGACTCTTTGCGACCTCATGAACCACAGCACGCCAGGCCTCCCTGTCCATCACCAACTCCTGGAGTCCACCCAAACCCATGTCCATTGTACCCTATGTGGGTTTTTTTAAAAACCACAATTGAAAAAAACAAAATATCCCAAACAGGGGGTCCTTGAGAAGTAAGGAGTTTCCTTTGTCTGTGAGAGGAGAGGCAGGGGGCCCCTGGAAGCAGTTTTCCCTGGGAGTGGAGGGGGCAAGTATTGGCAGGTGTCTACCTGATGTGGGAGAATTGATCCAGTTAGCAAAACCAAGGCCGACTCTGGGGCTGTTTCTGTTTCAGAAGCAGCCCCAGCAGGCGCCCCATTCTTGGGCCTCCTCCTTCACTCACAGGAAAGTAAACAGAGATGGGAGGGCCCCTGTTCTGGGAAAAAGCTAATCAAATGATCCAACTGTTCCTCCTTCACAACCCCGAGAGAGGTACCAGGAAATACAGTTTTGGCCGAGACAAGGACGGTCGTGAATAAGGGAGGCTGTCACAGAAAGCTGCCCCCCTCCTGCCAGCCCCATGCAGACCTGAGTCTCGTGTGCTGACCAGTGTAGGTATCGGCCAGGGGGCTGGAGGTAGACCCAGGCTCAGGGAATACAGTCATCCGGCCTGCCGCCTCTGCTGTTTGGAAGAGAAGCTCTCTTCTCTCCCCATCCCATTATTTAGTGTTTGGGAAAGGACCCAGAGTGAGCGAGGAGGCAGGGAGCTGGGAGTCTCGGTCAACATGGGTTGTGGCACTCACAGAACAGTTACGGAGCCTGTCAAGTGCAACCCCCCATGAAGAGTTTCCTGAGGGATTCCCTGGTGACACGTGGGTGAGATGGAAGGGAGGAGGAAGGGGCTGCAGACAGATACCCTTCTCACTCGCTGGGAGGCAATGTTCCTGGGACCCGATTTCAATCGCTGGTAATGAACCATTTCAGAACAACTGAAGTCACTGGAGCCACCTATAATTACATAAATTTTCTTTTCCTTTTTCACTTGAAACTCCTAAGTCTCCATCCACAAAGACCCATTTTTAGTAACACGTTGAATCCTGCCAACATCCTGGGGCTGATTTTGTCTTTACACTTCTAGGAATTTCTGAGGACGTGGGGGTTCAGGCTGCCAAGACGGATGTGAACGTGTGTGACCAGCAAGGAGCTTCTAAGGTCTAAAGATTGAGAAGGTCAAGGGTCAATTCTCCCAAGTCCCAAAGAGCACATCGCCCCCTATTGGGCCCTTTCCCCTGAGTTCTCCTCCAACCTCTTGAAAACAAGATCCCTGTTTCACCTCGGCCACAAGGTGATCCAGTGCCAGGAGTGTTTTTAGTCACTCTAACCAGTCCCCAGGGTTACATCAACTCGATGTCCAAAAAGGCAAGCGTTTGGAACTCTGAAGCCCCGGGAGACAGCAATAGGACTCTGCGATGATGTGGTTTATGGAGTCTCATTTTTAAAAATCTGACATACTTACAATGAAAGATGCTGTGGAAAAAAATAATTGGATTTACCCCAACTCCTCTGCTATTTATTGCTTTGGGTGGCACTGAGGTTATATCAGAACACAGCCATAAGGGGAAGAGGCTTTGGAACAACTAAAGCACGAGTAAATCTGTAGTTAACCCTTTGTACAGTGTAAGCAATGATTCTCGTGTTAGTGCTTGCAAAACATCGAGATGAGATGAACAAATAAAAGGAATTTATGGACTGAATTGTGGCTCTGCTTATGTTTCATAGACAACACGGTCTCCAACAGCCAAGCCCTCCTTTTTGCTGTACTCCAGGTCTCAAGATGCAGACTTTTGTTACTCTCCAGTGGCTAAAAGCCCACCTTGCAAAGGCTGGATTGTCTTCCTTTTAACTTTGATTCTCTGCAGGAAGCCAGCCCAGGGAGGCAGGTTGTACTAGCCTTGTTTGACCATGGCTGACTTTACTGTGGGCTTGTGTTCCAGGACCTCAATATTTGCAGCTCTTAAACTGCTGTCTTTAATATATTACAGCTTGTGGGTGAAGCTAATAAAACTACTCAAAAATAGACCTCAGCCGGACAAAATCTGGCAGCCACTTCACAGGCAAGATTCGGCAATTAGAGCTCTTCTTCCCACTGACCACTGGTGGACACACAGCTCTTTTGAGAAGTCTGCAGAGCTCCCAATGCCAGCCAACCATGGCTCAGTCAATAGTATCAGATGCACAGTTGCTCTACCGGCCTTCTATAGTTAAACAAGAGGCTGATTGTACCAATAATGTGCACAATTTTGCACAGCCATGTTTAAGGATGCAATAAGAAATCTGCTTTCAGATCTCTGTGGAACATTCAAATCAAAGACAGCAGAGATCAAAAGTCCTTGAAAAAGCCATCTGGGAACTCTCGTGTGCTGACAAGTTTGTTCTTAAAGCTCACACAAACACTTGCAAGATGACAAGCAGATACCACAAATTTCTGGGGAAATCCTGCACCACACTGTGGCCTGATGGGAAGCTCTCCAAGGTATGTATCATCCACCCTATGCAATACCTGTACCCACTCCCCAACCGCATGGTCCCTGGCTTTCATGGAAAGTGCTACTGGCAGCTCCCTGATGTTGGTCCAGGAATGCGTTGGTTAACAAAGAAGTAAACTAGGCAACAATTATAAANAAGGTATGTATCATCCACCCTATGCAATACCTGTACCCACTCCCCAACCGCATGGTCCCTGGCTTTCATGGAAAGTGCTACTGGCAGCTCCCTGATGTTGGTCCAGGAATGCGTTGGTTAACAAAGAAGTAAACTAGGCAACAATTATAAAAAGAGTCACATATTTCGTTATGTACTGTGAATGTATGATTTTGCTGAGCTATTAGCATACACTATGCAATTGATCAAAATAATTTTATAAGGCAGGTATTAATATTTCCACGTTGTAGACATGAAATAACTTGTCCCAAGACATAAAACTCTGAGGAGGCATAACACAGATTTGAAAGCAGGTAGGTCAGGCATGTCTATAACACTGCCCCTAAGAAAATTTGATGACTCTAAAAAATATCACTCTGCTCCATTAAAAGCTAAAATCTGTTGGTTGTTTTTAATGTCCTTTTCAGCAGTATTGGCAAACTTCTATTCCTCACAGACCTTCTCTTCTCTGTTAAGAGCTTCCTATCTTCTCTAGGCTCACATGAATATCCTTGTCTGAATATTCCCAAGACACTTTATGCAGAACTTCTGGATTGCAATAATCTTATTTTAATTGTGATTATTTGTATACTTATTGTCTATCTCCTATTGTAAACCAAGAATTTTGAAGGGGAAGATTCATGTGGCATAGTGTTTGGCATGGTTAACCCTCAATAATTACTGCTTATGCATGGACAAACAGGTCTGAGCCCTCAGAAATATAATCTTTTCAATAGTGTCTAAAGTATTAGATTGAACCAATTGAAATTCAGCAGTTTTTTCTAATCAAAGAGTCAACTATAGGTATTTTTGTATATTTCAACCTAATAAATCTATCACAGTGGGTATGATTATGAAGAAATGTGGTTGATTTTCAATCAGATGTATTAAAATTCACATATCTAATGCTCTGAAAGCCTGATGTCACACTTCATTAAGAACCTCATTTATTTTTGTAATTTTGAAATATTTAGTCCTGCATATTTACTCAGAATCATCTGGTCTTAAGAAATTATTTCATTACACAAGACATTTATCACCAGATGTTTGGTATGCTTAGGAAGGCAGATATTATATAACGGTTAAGAATGACATTCTAGGTTTCATCTCAGGCAAGTTAACATTTCTGCTCCTTACTAATATGCAAGAGCAAGATCAGTATCAGCCCCATAACAACTAAATGAAGTACTATATACTGCTTAGAACAATGTCTAGGACATATTCAGAGCTCAGTGAGTGTTTGCTGTTACTATAGCTACTATAGGATTGGTCTATGTGGAAGGCACATGTGTTGGGATAGCAATAGAGTACATGAGTAGCTGGTAACAAAAATTAAAGGAATGAGAAAAGTCATCACAGCAAAGACTGTATTTCTACCTAGATAATTCCCTGATAGAGTATGTAAATCAGCACATTTTCCTATAGAAAATATATTTAGCACACACATTTTACAGTGTTTTGGGTGTCTGAAGCCTTGTCATGTATTCCTTCACCAGCATTTAGATTCCTGCTGGTATCCTTTACAACACCACGGCCCTTACTGTACAAATCCAAGTTCAGTTGTGGTATTTGAAAATAATCAAACTGGCGTCACCAATTCACTCCTTCCTTTCTTTCCCCTCAAAATCCCTTTCTTTCAAATAGTTCTGAAATTCCATTACTAAATTTCCTCTTGCCTTTTAAATATATTACACATTGTGTTACTTATTTGTGGTTGAGATAATCACATGGATCCATTTGTTTTAAATTAAATCAGTTTAAGCTACAAAACTCTCCAAGGGTCCTGGTAAAGGCCTGTTCTGTATGCAACATGGGCAGAGCCTGGAGCCAAATAATTAGGAACTAATTTGTCAGAATTGTAACGTGTTCTCAACTTTTGTACACTATCTGTCTAAATTCCTACCTAGAAATAAGGCTCAGCTTCCTGGAAGTTCAACACAACCCAGTAGCAAGGGGTATGTTAAAGTTAATGGGGCCATTTCTAAATTATAACCAGACATAGGAGACTTTCTTTGTGTTCCATGTTGAGGACTACCCGGCATTGTTCTTAAACCAACGGCAAGTTTGGGGACAATTAAAGGAGGAAATTAGGTCCAATGTATCCTCTATTGCAAGTCATGAAATGAAGGAGAAAGGACAAGCTCTATAGAGATATAAGACAGGAACCAATCATCAGGAGCAGAATAAGCAAGAGTAGCCGAAGAACAACTCCTGCCACAACTTTATTCAAACCCAGGTGAAAACAAAATATCTGTTTACATGTTTATATGTATTTTATATAAAATGCATATAACTTTCTATAGTGCAGAGAGTTGTTCAATCCAGTATTTGAAGTTCAATTTTTAAAAAATGCTTCATGTAGGAATTCAGATAAGAGAATGGGTGGTAGGTATGTGCTGACTGTTATGTCACTTTCTGGTTGTTTTTTTTTAAATTATGTTTTAAATACTTTATAATTAAACACTTTAAGATATGCAAAAATAAACATATGGAGCCAAATGTGCAGTCCATTTGGCAAAACTCATCTGCCAAGGAAAAGAGGGAAATGTACACTATTATGCTGTTTCCTTTGTATGATGAACAGTTACTATGCCTACAGCCTGTAAGTCTATAAAAATGAGAGAAATCTAGCATTATCTATAAAACTTTGAAAGTCTCTCCCAGACACTTGTAAGACCTGAAGAGTTTGTTTTATTCTGGGGAAAAAAAAGCCCTGGAAAAAGCCACAGTTAGTTTCCAAGAAGAAGAATATATGTTTAAGAAAACATCTCTCTGTTCTCGTGGCAGTGGCCTAAGAGGGAAACACATTTGTCAGCCACATTTTGCACTGTTTGGGGCCCCTCAGCTTCATCCAGAGCTTTCGTGCTCTTGGGATCCTCCTCCATGTCCACACCATCACAATATTGCTTTTATCTCTCCAAGTCCACAGGAGCTCTGTGAAGAAAACAGATTCTAAGTTAGAAGAGGGAGAGTTCCTCGGAAATCTATAGTTTATCGGGTAATAACTGCATTAAGATAATAAGGAGGAATGTGGACATCAGTAGTTCTGAGGGGAATCATTAGGTTGAAGTCTCTGGACATTCAGCCAGTGATTTCTTTGGACTGGGACTGCTCAGATCAGGGTTCTTTCTTAATTGCTCCTATGCTGCCGCTTGGTTCAGAAAGAAAATCTAGAAGATTGACTATAAAAACTGAAAATCAAAATTTTTGCATGGGAAAAGAAAATACCGTGAGCACAGTAAAAAGACAAGTGTTAGTCTGGGGAAAAATTGCAATTTTTAACTACAGACAAAAATTTCAATATTCTAATATACAAAATTTTTTAAAAACAGAAAAAAATGTTTGACTACTTTGTAGATAAATAGGCTAGAGATATAAACAGGGTGTTCATAAAGAGAGATGTGCAAATATCTCTTAGCCATGTGAAAAGATGCTTAAACTCATAATGAAATAAATGCAAATTAAAACTATGTGGAATTACTATTTATTATCTACCAGAATGGCTAAAATAAACAAATAAAAACACTTTGTTGATAAAGCTTCGCAGAGTCACTCTTCTTTTAAACAAAATGTGGTAATTCCCTGGTGGTCCAGAAGGACTCTGCACTCTCACTGTCAAGGGCCTGAGTTTGGTCCCTTATTGGGGAACTAAGATTCTACAAGCCATGTAATGTGGAAAAAAAGAAAAATCATTTAAGCTCTAAGAAAAAGAAGTTTGGCAATATCTAGCAAAGTTCACATGCACCTATTTGACTCATCAGTTTTACTTTTGAGGATATATACCAAACATGGAGAAGCATATGAAAAGACATATTACTAGAGTAAATCAGTGCCATGTGAGTTGTAATAGTAATGGACTGAAAATAATTCAGATGTTTATCAATAAGAAGCTTGTTGTAAAAACATTGGTATATCCACTCAGTGGACTGTAATAAAGGTATAAAAAGTAATGAGAACAAATAAAAAATATACATATATTTTTATATAGTTAAAAATAGACCACTATTCCAAAAAATTAGAAGGAACACTTCTCGACTCATTCTATGATATGAAAACCATACAAAGACATAAGAAAAGAACATTGCAGATAAATATCTCTTATAAATATCGACACAAAAATCTTCAACAGATAGTAACAAACCAACCTAACAACATATAAAAAGAATTATTCACCATGGCCAAGTGGAACTTACCCCAGGAATACAAGGTTGGTCTAACATCTGAAAACCAATTGAAGTAATACACCATATAAACAGAAGAAAAAGCAAACAGAAAACATCAAAAATGATCATCTCGATAGATGCAGAAAAGCATTTGACAAAATTCAACACTATTTCATGATAAAAAACCTTCAACAAACTAGAAAGAGACAGGAAATTCCTCAACCTGACAAACAGCATCTATGAAAAACCTGCAGCTGGCATCATACTAATAGTGAAAGAATGACGGTTTTTCCCCTAAAATGAGGAACAAGACAAGGATGACCTATCTTGCCACTTTTATTCAACATTGTACTGGAGATTCCAGCCAGAGCAATTAGGTAATAAACAGAAACAAAAAGCATCCAGATTAGAAAAAAAATAATAAGGAAAACTGGATTTACAGATGACATGATGTTATACCTAGAAAATCCTAATGAATCTACTAAAAAATGATTAGAACTAATAAATGAGTTCAACAGGTTGCAAAATACAACATGCAAAAATGAGAGGATAAAAACATTTAAATGATTACTTTTGAAGGAGGAGGAGACAAAGTGGTGAGAACTGGCAGAGGAGTAGATTTCTACAATCACACTTTGCATTAGATTAGACTTTGAAGCTCCGAAAACATTCTATAATATCCTATATATTTATAAGAACAAAATTTAAATTAAAAAGACAACTCTTAAGCACTGAAAATAAATGGATATAAATGAACCTAACTGTGCACCATGTTGGTGACATAACTACAATAGAAAAACTATTTCCCATGACGTTAAAATGCAGTAAATTCACTGACTATCCTGAGTGGAATGTACTCAGAGGACAAAAAGAATTACAAGAATAATCTTAAAAACCATAAACTGTTTTAAGTAATCACATTGCTAATGGCAGTGTTAGTTTTATTTTGAGACAACTGTGTGTGTATTATGTGATAAAGAATAATTATTCTGTGCCATTGAAAATGAGGACTTTGCCAAGGGAGAAAGCAGTAGTAGGTGATAGTTTGATGAGGGTAAATCTTGGCATCTTGAATTTGGATTGGAAGTGAGGGTTAAAAATTTACGATATGTTTTATTCTTAAAAATATGAAAGCATTTCCAAGTCTATCTTTTGAAAAGGTCTAAAACGAATGACTAATTCAGTAAAAATGAACAACCCCAATTCTCAGATTGTAGTCCCTAAATATCATCTCCAACTTAAAGGAGTGAGTCAATTCTGCAACTGCAGCAGGAAATGTAAAAAAAAAAAAAATGAGTCTGCTACATTTTGTCTTGCCAGAAACCAATAAAGTTATCAAAACTACTGGTGTTGTTGCATGTTGAATTTTGTCACTCAAAAGGTATGTTCAAAGTCTAACTTCTGGTACCTGGGAACATGACCTTATTTGGAAATAGACCTTTTGCAGATATAATCAAGTTAAAATGAGGTGATACTGGATTATGGTGACCTCTAATCCAATGAGATATGCAGATGACACCACCCTTATGGCAGAAAGTGAAGAAGAACTAAAAAGCCTCTTGATGAAAGTGAAAGAAGAGAGTGAAAAGGTTGGCTTAAAGCTCAACATTCAGAAAACTAAGATCATGGCATCTGGTCCCATCACTTCATGGCAAATAGATGGGGAAACAGTGGAAACAGTGTCAGACATTATTTGGGGGGGCTCCAAAATCACTGCAGATGGTGATTGCAGCCACGAAATTAAAAGACGCTTACTCCTTGGAAGGAAAGTTATGACCAACCTAGACAGCATATTCAAAAGCAGAGACATTACTTTGCCAACAAAAGTTCGTCTAGTCAAGGCTCTGGTTTTTCCTGGCTCATGTATGAATGTGAGAGTTGGACTGTGAAGAAGGCTGAGCACTGAAGAATTGATGCTTTTGAACTGTGGTGTTGGAGAAGACTCTNTCCTTGGAAGGAAAGTTATGACCAACCTAGACAGCATATTCAAAAGCAGAGACATTACTTTGCCAACAAAAGTTCGTCTAGTCAAGGCTCTGGTTTTTCCAGTGCTCATGTATGAATGTGAGAGTTGGACTGTGAAGAAGGCTGAGCACTGAAGAATTGATGCTTTTGAACTGTGGTGTTGGAGAAGACTCCTGAGAGTCCCTTGGACTGCAAGGAGATCCAACCAGTCCATTCTAAAGGAGATCAGTCCTGGGTGTTCTTTGGAAGGAATGATGCTGAAGCTGAAACTCCAATACTTTGGCCACCTTATGCGAAGAGTTGACTCATTGGAAAGGCTCTGATGCTGGGAGGGATTGGGGGCAGGAGGAGAAGGGGACGACAGGATGAGACGGCTGGATGGCATCACCAACTCCATGGACGTGAGTCTGAGTCGACTCCGGGAGTTGGTGATGGATGGGGAGGCCTGGCGTGCTGCGATTCATGGCGTCGCAAAAAGTCGGACACAACTGAGCTGAACTGAATCCAATGAGTGGTATCTGTATAGAAGAGGGAAGTTTAGACACTAAGAATTGCTGGCTAGTGCCAAAAGCTGGGAGAGAAGTGTGGAACAGATTCTTCTCAGTATCTTCGGAAGAAATCAACCCCACCAACATCATTATTTCAGACTTCTAGCTTTCAGAACTATGTAATAAGTTTCTGTTGCTTTAAAGCCACACACTTTGTGATACTTTGTGACAGGAGCCCTAGAAAACAATACAAGAGCTATGTCAGAAAGTCTCAGACGTCAACTTGAAGGGGCTGCCATTTCTCAAATATGGGCCATTTTGAGCATCCACAATAATAATAGATCCAGTAAAGTCAAACAAACATTTAAACATGTTTAAATCCATGCAATTACACTGAAATTTGGACTAGTAAAAAACAACTATAAAACTTGGGAAGCAGTTAGAGAACCAACTCAATATTTTGATAATCTATAAGGGAAATCAAGCATTCATTCTGCCTTTCCTATATCAACTATATCACTGGGTAACCAAAAAGTAAGTGAGGGGAACTTTTTCTTTATGGAAGTGTTCCAGCTGCTATGTGATAGAAGATCACCATTTTGAAGCTCCTAATGAATGAATGGGTCCAGACAACAATCATCAGTGGTTACCATTGAGAAGAGAGCCAATCATGAGCATTTTGATTGAAATATACAGCCCTATGATGTATTCTTAGCAAAAAATTCAAACCTAATCTGTCAAATCTCTGGATCTGACCACCATTTGTCGACAATATAAGAACAAATTAAGTTATTTTAAAAAACACTATGGGGATGCAATCAACAAAAATGCAAGATAAAATCCTACAAGAGAAATGATTTTGTCTCTTAAATAAATAAACAACAAGAAAAAAACAAAAGCAGTTTGGAAACAGTCAGGACACCCCTAGATTAAAAGATGCTTGAGAGACATCAACCAATTGTAGCTTGTGGAATTTAATTTGAATTCTGGTTCTAATAAAGAAACTAAAGAAAAAAGATTTATGACATAGTTGGGAAAACTGACTATAAAGGAATTATTAATAATTCCTTTTAGGTGTGATAATTTATGACTTAAAAGAAAATCTTTATCTTTTAGAGACAGGTATCAAAGTATTTACAGATCTGGAACAGATCTGGAACTTGCTGTAAAATAATTCAGCAAGGTGGGGTGAAAGGGGTGGGAGATAGATAAAATTAGATGAGTCATGACTTTATAATTGTTGAAGATGAAGTCATGGAAGTTTTTATATGTCTCTCTCTACTTTTGAAAGTTTTTAATACTAAAAAGTTAAGGGTGAAAAACTTAACTGAAAGGGCAAAGGTTTCAAACCCCTGAAAACTCATAATTCAAAATGTTATCAAAGACTAGCTGAAAAAGCCCAGCAGACAGGGAAGCCCTGATTAACTCCTCCTGGGCGGCTGTTTTTTCCTATTTTCCCTGTGAGAGTCCTGTCCTAACTCATAGGGCTGCAGTGGAGAGTGAGTAAGTAATGGTTGAAAGCATGTCACATAGAAAGTGCTGTTTAACAATAGTTGTTGGAAGGCAGTTCTCTTTATCTTTTTGCTGAGTTCAGGCTCCGGGCCACATCTCTCCTTTCCTTTAGACTTGTGTATTTATTGCCATTGCCCTGGGCCTTCAGACACAAAGATAGATCCAGACCCCTGACTGCCAGGCCCTTAGTCTGATATCCAGACCACCCACCCACTTCCCATGGCAACTTCCATTTCAGAAAAATATTTACGGGGAAGGCACCTGCTCCCAGGGTGTGTGTGTGGGGGGGGAGCGGCGGGGGGCAGGGAAAACAGTGGTTAAACTGAAATCATTTTCTCTTACTCCAGTTTTAAACCATTATACCATGTGTTAAGGGCAAAATGAGCTGAAGTTGTCTTCCATGAAAGAAGAGTCAGAAATCCCCCCAAATAATGACATTTCATCACAGGAGGGCCTTGGTCTATAACACAGACTCATCATTGCCAGAATACTTTGAAATAATGAATCATTAATGNTGATGATCCAGAGAGACGTTGTGGGGGGGGAGCGGCGGGGGGGCGGGGAAAACAGTGGTTAAACTGAAATCATTTTCTCTTACTCCAGTTTTAAACCATTATACCATGTGTTAAGGGCAAAATGAGCTGAAGTTGTCTTCCATGAAAGAAGAGTCAGAAATCCCCCCAAATAATGACATTTCATCACAGGAGGGCCTTGGTCTATAACACAGACTCATCATTGCCAGAATACTTTGAAATAATGAATCATTAATGGAACAAACACCTATGGAGTTAGACGTTGCAGGTGCCAAAGCAATAATTACAATTAATATGCTCACAACACATGCAAGTCAATGGACCCCTTATTAGTGATGTCATGGGCAAACTTTCTGGCAGCAGTTTTCATTGAGAATTAGTATAATTAGCAATAATCACAATTAAATTTGGGATCCCTGAGGACCCTCTACACAGCTTCTGACTCATACTATGCAAGCCTATAAAGTAACTTCATGTTACGTGTGATCATATCCATTTCACATCTAATAAAATAGGTTTGGAATTTTTTCAACATCCAGTAGATTAATCAAAAATATCCAGAGAGGTGTACTCATCTGCCAGTCCACTTGAGGATTTTGCTGTTGGTAGCATCCATGATCTGGAATTTCAAAGTTTATTGAAACACAAACCTTTAAATAGCAAAATTTTGCTAATTTAAAAAGCATATAAAATGGTCTCATTCAGGGCCTTTAAGAAAAAATTCCAAGCTTTCTTATAGGGCCCTGGTCTTCATTCTATGACCTGTGTCTTTTTTTCCCTGAGTTAGATTCTCAATGGTCAAATTCTGGGCAACATAGCTACACATCAAATAATAAATGTTCTGTTCATAATAACTAGAAGTGGATTACAGATCTAAATGCTAGAATTAACATTATAAACTTTCTAGAAGAAGATACAGGAGAAAAATCATTATGGCCTTGTGTTAGGCAAAGCTTTCTTGAATAAGTAAAAGAAAGCATGATTTAGAAAAGAAAACGATAAATTGGACTTCATCAAAATTTAAAAATTATATATAAATATATATATATATATAAAACACACACATGTGGGTGCTAAGTTGCTTCAGTCATGTCTGACTCTGTGCAACCCTATGGACTGTAGGCTGCCAGGCTTCTCTGTCCATGGGATTCTCCAGGCAAGAATACTGGAGTGGGTGGCCTTGCCCTCCTCCAGGGGATCTTCCTGACCCAGGGATCAAACCCAGGTCTCTTATGACTTCTGCTTTGGCAAGTGGGTTCTTTACCACTAGTGCCACCTGGGAAGACTGTGTGTGTCATACACATACATACAAATACACACATACAGACTCAATCATAAGAAAAACCCAATATTTAAAAAATAGGTGAAAGAATGGAAAGTTTACCAATGAAGACATTCCCATGCCAAATAAGTACAGTAAGAGATGCCTAATGTTTGTGGGAAGAGAAATGCAAATTTAAACCACAATAAGATACCACAACACACCCACCTGAACAGCTAAGTTAAATTAAAAGACTGACAATACCAAATTCTAGCAAGGATGCAGAGCAACTGAAAAATCTAGTTTGTTGTTGAGGATGCCAAAATGACATAACTACTTTGAAAAACAGTTAAGCAGTTTCTCATAAAGTTAAACATATGCTCACCATACAACCCAGCAATCCTATTCCTGGGCAAATCCAAGAGAAATGAGAGCATGTGTTCACATAATCTGTATGTTAATGTTTATAGCAAAGACCTATTCATGAATACTACTACCAACCTTGTTCGTAATAGCTCCAAACTTGAAATGCCTAAATGCCCATCAACTAGTAAATGGATAAATAAATTGTGGTACTTCCATTCAATGGAAACACATTTCTGATACATATAACAATATGGATGAATTTTACATTATGCGAAGTGAAAGAAGCCAGACACAAAAGACTATATACTGTTTGATTTCATTTAGATGACATTCTGGAAAAGGCAAAGCTGTAAGAACNATTGTGGTACTTCCATTCAATGGAAACACATTTCTGATACATATAACAATATGGATGAATTTTACATTATGTGAAGTGAAAGAAGCCAGACACAAAAGACTATATACTGTTTGATTTCATTTAGATGACATTCTGGAAAAGGCAAAGCTGTAAGAACAGAAATCAGACCAGCAGTTGCCGGGAGTGAGGGGTAGGGAAGAAATGAACTGTAGGACTTCCCTGATGGTCCAGTGGTTAGGAGTCCACCTGCCAGTGCAGAGGACATGGGATCGATCCCTGGCTGGGGGAGACTTCACATGCTTCGGGGCAACTAAGACAGCAAGCCTAGAGACTGTGTTCCGCAACCAGAGAAGCCACCATAGTGAGAAGTAGCCCCTGCTTGCCGCAACTAGAGAAACCCCATGTGCAACAAGGAAGACCCAGCGAAGCCAAAAACTAATAAAGTTTTAAGAAGGGAGAAAGAAATGAACTGTAAAGGGGCACAAAGGGAACTTCTCAGGTGAAAGCAATGTTCTAGATCTTTATTGTGGTGGCAGTTGTGCAACTATGTGCACTTAACTCACTGAACTGTACATTTAAGAGAGGGAATAGTAAAATATGTAAATTATACCTCAATAAGCCTAACCAATATAAAGCATTTGCTCAGCGTCAAGTGCAGTGTGTTCTGTAAGGTAGTATTTGTTGTTTAATCATTAAGTCATGCCCAACTCTTTTGTGACTCCAGGGACTGTAGCCTGCTAGGCTCCCCTATCCATGGGATTTCCCAGATAAGAATACTGGGAATGTCCATTTTTCAAAGTGTTTTAAAGTTCTTTATTCCTCAGTGAGCTCAGTGTAGAGCTCAGTAATATGCACACATTTCAGTGGTGAAATGTATACATATTAAAAAGTGAAATAAAAAAGGTGAGTTAGCTTCGTGCAGTTTCCACAGTTCTGGTGAAAATGAAATGTGTATGCATGGGAGAGCTATGGAAATTGAAATGTAATTTTTGGCCATTCTGCTTACAAGTTAAATGGTCTTCTTTTTGCATTTAAAACTGGCACTGCACTGGATAAAATTCATGGCCATATTTTAATTTGTACCTTTTCTTTACTTAGTATCACTTAATATGCTAAATATACTAAGTAGTATATTAAGTGAGGAAATAGAAAAAACAAAAAAACTCAGCAAACAAAAAAAAACAAAACAAACAACCCTATGATACCTTGAAAGTCCAAGAAGAAACAAAACCCTTTATATTTTGAAAGTGAAAGTGTTAGGCACTCAAACGTATCTGACTCTTGGCAACCCCATGGACTGTCAGGCTCCTCTGTCCATGGGATTCTCCAAGCAAGAACACTGGAGTGGGTTGCCAATTCCTTCTCCAGGAGATGTTCTGGACCCTGGGACTGAACCCCCGTGTCCTGCATCTCAGGTGGGTTCTTTACCATCTGAGTTACTAGACCCTGTTCATTTATTTGTTTTGGCCACCGACAGTGAAAGCGGAGTCCCCACCCCTGGACCACCAGGGAAATTCCAAAGTGCCATTTTTGGTACAGCTCTTTGAACAACAAGGCCTGCATTTTCATTTTCCACTAGGCTCTGTACATTATGTAGCCAGCCCTAGCCAGAGGACATAGCGTATGAAAAACCAGCAGGATGTTGTGACTATATATAAAAAGCAACTTAGCGTCAGATAGTACACCCTCCTACATTTCCAGACCACAGCGTCATCACATCAGGTGACAGCATAACAAACGCCTCTGTGCAGAATAAAGAAACTCATCTCTACATGCTTTCTTTTAAAAAATAATCATGGTAAAATACACATAACATAAAATTTACATTCTCAACTATTTTTAAATGTGCAGTTCATTAGTGGTAAGCATATGCACATTGTTGTGCCACCAATCTCCAGAACTTTTTCATCTTGCAAAACTGAAACTCTGGACCCATCATGCAATGACTCCCACCCACTCCCCTGGGCCCATGTGCCTTTGGCAACCACCATGCTACTTCCTGTCTCTGTGACTTTATTCAGATACGTCATATGAGTGGGCTCTTGCAATATCTGTCTTTTTGTAACTGGCTTATTTCACTGAATGTAACATCCTCAATGTTCACCCAAGTTGTAGCATGTGACAGGATTCCCCCCTTTTTTAAGGCTGAATGCTCTTCCATCATGTGTGTAAGCACATTTTGTTTCTCTACTCATGTCAGTGGACATTTGGGTTGCTTCCATCTAGAGAAGNTTTTTGTAACTGGCTTATTTCACTGAATGTAACATCCTCAATGTTCACCCAAGTTGTAGCATGTGACAGGATTCCCCCCTTTTTTAAGGCTGAATGCTCTTCCATCATGTGTGTAAGCACATTTTGTTTCTCTACTCATGTCAGTGGACACTTGGGTTGCTTCCATCTAGAGAAGCTCATTTTAATTGTGATCAGAGCTTGTCTCAGTGGCTTTTGACTCTTTTAGTTAATTCATCTATTTATCCACCTATTCTTTGACTTATCCCACAAAGGACTTAAGGTAATTCACAGATATTACCAACTAAAGAAAAGAAAAGAGAGAGATTCAGGACAAATGAAAAAGGTGGGTGACAAAATAGCAAAGCAGGTCCTAGGGGAAATTCGGCTGACAAAGTTTTCTAAAAGCTATGTGCTCACCATGTGCCTAGATTGACCTGGATTCTCACCTGGGGTTTCTCCAACTTTTTGGTGTCCTGGCACATATAGAAAGCAACCATATTTGCATGGACTACGGGGTAAAATGATGAGGCTGTCCTCCACCCAAAGCGGGCTGGTCCCAGACCACACACCATCTCTGTTCTCTGAGGACTGAGGGAACCAGCATTTCAAGCCCCTGTGTGACCTCTCCTGGCAGGCCAGGGGCTGCCACATACTGTATGAGGTGCTCTGCCAATTTACCCTCTTGCAAGAGCCCTGCTTTAACACAATCTGCATATTTCAGTTGTCTCCAAATGACCCAAATAATAATTTCTATCTCCAGCAAAGAAACTTGTGAAGCAATGGGAAACACCAAGGCTCTGGAGTTAGAGTGAATGGAGCTGTTTCTGTTTCTGTCACTAGTTCTGTGACTGTACTTAATCACATTGTGCCTCTGTTTAGTTATCTATTAATGAGACTAAACATTCCTGCCTGATGGTAATGCATGATACCTAGAGGTAATGCTTTTGGAACATGTACTATACAAAAGACCCTCAGCTGGCATGCCCAAATGCTTGGTATTGATAGTAACGCTTTGGCCACCTCATGTGAAGAGCCAACTCATTGGAAAAGACCCTGATGCTGGGAAAGACTGAGGGCAGGAGGAGAAGGGGCCAACAGAGGATGAGATGGTTGGATGGCATCACCGGCTCAATGGACATGAGTTTGAGCAAATCTAGGAGAGGGTGAAGGAAAGGGAAGCCTGATGTGCAAAGTCAGACATGACTGAGAGACCAAACAACAGCAACAAGTAGTAATCTAGATACTGTTCCACCTCGAATAGCAGTTCAACAGAACTTTCAGTTCCTTCCTTCCTTCCTCCCTCCCTTGGTTCCTTTATATGGACAAAAACTTAAAGAGTACTTATTTTGTGCCAAACACTACCAGGTGCCGGGGATACACTTGGTAAGTGAAAGGGAGTAAAACGCTCCGAGTCAGAAGACTTGTGCTCTAGTCTGGCTGTGTAATGAAGTGTCTGTGTGATTTTGACTGAATCACTTCAACCTCCTGGGCCATTGTAACAGTCAGCTCTCACACGGTTATGCTACAAAACAAGCAACCCTAACATCTCAGAGACTTAGTCAAACATTTACTTGCCCTTATTACATGGAGATGTAGACCGGCAACAGCTCTGCTTTGTTCCAAAGCCTAAAGGTGTAGTCAGGGGAAGTTGTTCTCATGGGGCGAACTGAAATAAGAGGACCACAGCTGCGCCATACACTTGCATCTAACATGTCTGCTCTGAAGCAAATGCCACATCTGCCCACATTCTACTGGCCAATGCAGGTCACATGGCCAAGCCACCTGGCAATGGGGCAGGTGAGGGAGGGGAGGAAAAAATGATGAACAATGGACACAGTCTCTCACTGTCAGTTTCCTAAATTATAAAACAAAGCTGTTAGACTCGGGTTCTCTATTCCCTCCCAACTCTCCATTTGGCAATTCTATGAATTAAGGGAGAGAGGCATAATTGTGAACTATTGTTGCTTGATAGAAGAAGCTGGGAGGCACACGGCCAGAGCACCACATTAAACACAAAATGCTTTGGACAAAGACCTATATCATCTCATAAGCCCAGTGACTCCTCTGCAGGGAAACACAAGGACAAGAGTGATATTACCACACATGCTTCTGAAACTGTTTTCCCACTTTGACCCTTTAGGTCTTTATGAACTTTGCCGAGTCACAGCTTTCAAAGATGACAGGTGTGTCCTAAGAACTGTGTGGACCCCTCGATGTTCTCCAAATAATATTAAAATTGTAATGCACTTTGGGGCGGAAACTGTCACTTAAAAAACCTAACTCTGAAAAAAAAACAAATTGTAGTGAATCCTGTAGTGAATCTTTTGAAAAGATACAAAATTGTTTTCAACAGTCGAGCTTCCATAATCAATTGTTTGCAAATATATATTTTAATTTGCTGTCAATATTAGAAAAGGATTGACACAAGATAATCTTCCTTAAAAATGTTGCCCACTAGACCTTTCAAATTCTGTGTTCAGCCTGTCATCACCCTTCAAATGTAACTTCTAAGTGTTCAGGCTCCTATGGGCTCATCAATTATCAGCCTCATGTTCTGTGTACTAAACTAGAATAATAATGATTTCCACTGTTTTGATTCAAATGGTTATGAATACTGAAACCTATGATGTGGCAAGTATTATACTATGGTCTTAACATTTGTGGTCTTTGTTCTTGCCATATCTCTGCAAGGAATAACCTCAGTTTTTCAGATAAGCAAGCCAAATTTCCTAGAAGTTCAATAACTTGCTGAAATACTTCAAAACAGAGCATATTTTAAACCAGTGCTACTGTGATACCAAAGTTCAATCCATCCTGCTGAAGAAGAAAACCAGAAAGTTCTTTTACTACCTCTAGCTGCCACAAGGATGGAAGACTAAACAGCTTTTTTTCTTCTCTATATTTCCAATCATAATTTTCCTCCTTGGAGGATAAAAGCTATTATACCATGAAATTTCTATATGCTGGATGAGAAAGGATGAACTATCTGACAGTAAGGGATATGGGTGCCTTTCTTTGTGTGTTTGGGCTGAAAGCTTAATTAAACATGTTAATTGTAAACCTTTATATATATGGACACCATATCTGGTGGGAGAACAGCCTACAGATCTCCTTGGCATAAGTTTTATTTTGACTCCCTTGGGGCTGCTGGCTACATATTCAGTGNAAAAAAAACAAAACAAACAACCCTATGATACCTTGAAAGTCCAAGAAGAAACAAAACCCTTTATATTTTGAAAGTGAAAGTGTCAGGCACTCAAACGTATCTGACTCTTGGCAACCCCATGGACTGTCAGGCTCCTCTGTCCATGGGATTCTCCAAGCAAGAACACTGGAGTGGGTTGCCAATTCCTTCTCCAGGAGATGTTCTGGACCCTGGGACTGAACCCCCGTGTCCTGCATCTCAGGTGGGTTCTTTACCATCTGAGTTACTAGACCCTGTTCATTTATTTGTTTTGGCCACCGACAGTGAAAGCGGAGTCCCCACCCCTGGACCACCAGGGAAATTCCAAAGTGCCATTTTTGGTACAGCTCTTTGAACAACAAGGCCTGCATTTTCATTTTCCACTAGGCTCTGTACATTATGTAGCCAGCCCTAGCCAGAGGACATAGCGTATGAAAAACCAGCAGGATGTTGTGACTATATATAAAAAGCAACTTAGCATCAGATAGTACACCCTCCTACATTTCCAGACCACAGCGTCATCACATCAGGTGACAGCATAACAAACGCCTCTGTGCAGAATAAAGAAACTCATCTCTACATGCTTTCTTTTAAAAAATAATCATGGTAAAATACACATAACATAAAATTTACATTCTCAACTATTTTTAAATGTGCAGTTCATTAGTGGTAAGCATATGCACATTGTTGTGCCACCAATCTCCAGAACTTTTTCATCTTGCAAAACTGAAACTCTGGACCCATCATGCAATGACTCCCACCCACTCCCCTGGGCCCATGTGCCTTTGGCAACCACCATGCTACTTCCTGTCTCTGTGACTTTATTCAGATACGTCATATGAGTGGGCTCTTGCAATATCTGTCTTTTTGTAACTGGCTTATTTCACTGAATGTAACATCCTCAATGTTCACCCAAGTTGTAGCATGTGACAGGATTCCCCCCTTTTTTAAGGCTGAATGCTCTTCCATCATGTGTGTAAGCACATTTTGTTTCTCTACTCATGTCAGTGGACATTTGGGTTGCTTCCATCTAGAGAAGCTCATTTTAATTGTGATCAGAGCTTGTCTCAGTGGCTTTTGACTCTTTTAGTTAATTCATCTATTTATCTACCTATTCTTTGACTTATCCCACAAAGGACTTAAGGTAATTCACAGATATTACCAACTAAAGAAAAGAAAAGAGAGAGATTCAGGACAAATGAAAAAGGTGGGTGACAAAATAGCAAAGCAGGTCCTAGGGGAAATTCGGCTGACAAAGTTTTCTAAAAGCTATGTGCTCACCATGTGCCTAGATTGACCTGGATTCTCACCTGGGGTTTCTCCAACTTTTTGGTGTCCTGGCACATATAGAAAGCAACCATATTTGCATGGACTACGGGGTAAAATGATGAGGCTGTCCTCCACCCAAAGCGGGCTGGTCCCAGACCACACACCATCTCTGTTCTCTGAGGACTGAGGGAACCAGCATTTCAAGCCCCTGTGTGACCTCTCCTGGCAGGCCAGGGGCTGCCACATACTGTATGAGGTGCTCTGCCAATTTACCCTCTTGCAAGAGCCCTGCTTTAACACAATCTGCATATTTCAGTTGTCTCCAAATGACCCAAATAATAATTTCTATCTCCAGCAAAGAAACTTGTGAAGCAATGGGAAACACCAAGGCTCTGGAGTTAGAGTGAATGGAGCTGTTTCTGTTTCTGTCACTAGTTCTGTGACTGTACTTAAATCACATTGTGCCTCTGTTTAGTTATCTATTAATGAGACTAAACATTCCTGCCTGATGGTAATGCATGATACCTAGAGGTAATGCTTTTGGAACATGTACTATACAAAAGACCCTCAGCTGGCATGCCCAAATGCTTGGTATTGATAGTAACGCTTTGGCCACCTCATGTGAAGAGCCAACTCATTGGAAAAGACCCTGATGCTGGGAAAGACTGAGGGCAGGAGGAGAAGGGGCCAACAGAGGATGAGATGGTTGGATGGCATCACTGGCTCAATGGACATGAGTTTGAGCAAATCTAGGAGAGGGTGAAGGAAAGGGAAGCCTGATGTGCAAAGTCAGACATGACTGAGAGACCAAACAACAGCAACAAGTAGTAATCTAGATACTGTTCCACCTCGAATAGCAGTTCAACAGAACTTTCAGTTCCTTCCTTCCTTCCTCCCTCCCTTGGTTCCTTTATATGGACAAAAACTTAAAGAGTACTTATTTTGTGCCAAACACTACCAGGTGCCGGGGATACACTTGGTAAGTGAAAGGGAGTAAAACGCTCCGAGTCAGAAGACTTGTGCTCTAGTCTGGCTGTGTAATGAAGTGTCTGTGTGATTTTGACTGAATCACTTCAACCTCCTGGGCCATTGTAACAGTCAGCTCTCACACGGTTATGCTACAAAACAAGCAACCCTAACATCTCAGAGACTTAGTCAAACATTTACTTGCCCTTATTACATGGAGATGTAGACCGGCAACAGCTCTGCTTTGTTCCAAAGCCTAAAGGTGTAGTCAGGGGAAGTTGTTCTCATGGGGCGAACTGAAATAAGAGGACCACAGCTGCGCCATACACTTGCATCTAACATGTCTGCTCTGAAGCAAATGCCACATCTGCCCACATTCTACTGGCCAATGCAGGTCACATGGCCAAGCCACCTGGCAATGGGGCAGGTGAGGGAGGGGAGGAAACAAATGATGAACTATGGACACAGTCTCTCACTGTCAGTTTCCTAAATTATAAAACGAAGCTGTTAGACTCGGGTTCTCTATTCCTTCCCAACTCTCCATTTGGCAATTCTATGAATTAAGGGAGAGAGGCATAATTGTGAACTATTGTTACCTGATAGAAGAAGCTGGGAGGCACACGGCCAGAGCACCACATTAAACACAAAATGCTTTGGACAAAGACCNTATTCCTTCCCAACTCTCCATTTGGCAATTCTATGAATTAAGGGAGAGAGGCATAATTGTGAACTATTGTTGCTTGATAGAAGAAGCTGGGAGGCACACGGCCAGAGCACCACATTAAACACAAAATGCTTTGGACAAAGACCTATATCATCTCATAAGCCCAGTGACTCCTCTGCAGGGAAACACAAGGACAAGAGTGATATTACCACACATGCTTCTGAAACTGTTTTCCCACTTTGACCCTTTAGGTCTTTATGAACTTTGCCGAGTCACAGCTTTCAAAGATGACAGGTGTGTCCTAAGAACTGTGTGGACCCCTCGATGTTCTCCAAATAATATTAAAATTGTAATGCACTTTGGGGCGGAAACTGTCACTTAAAAAACCTAACTCTGAAAAAAAAACAAATTGTAGTGAATCCTGTAGTGAATCTTTTGAAAAGATACAAAATTGTTTTCAACAGTCGAGCTTCCATAATCAATTGTTTGCAAATATATATTTTAATTTGCTGTCAATATTAGAAAAGGATTGACACAAGATAATCTTCCTTAAAAATGTTGCCCACTAGACCTTTCAAATTCTGTGTTCAGCCTGTCATCACCCTTCAAATGTAACTTCTAAGTGTTCAGGTTCCTATGGGCTCATCAATTATCAGCCTCATGTTCTGTGTACTAAACTAGAATAATAATGATTTCCACTGTTTTGATTCAAATGGTTATGAATACTGAAACCTATGATGTGGCAAGTATTATACTATGGTCTTAACATTTGTGGTCTTTGTTCTTGCCATATCTCTGCAAGGAATAACCTCAGTTTTTCAGATAAGCAAGCCAAATTTCCTAGAAGTTCAATAACTTGCTGAAATACTTCAAAACAGAGCATATTTTAAACCAGTGCTACTGTGATACCAAAGTTCAATCCATCCTGCTGAAGAAGAAAACCAGAAAGTTCTTTTACTACCTCTAGCTGCCACAAGGATGGAAGACTAAACAGCTTTTTTTCTTCTCTATATTTCCAATCATAATTTTCCTCCTTGGAGGATAAAAGCTATTATACCATGAAATTTCTATATGCTGGATGAGAAAGGATGAACTATCTGACAGTAAGGGATATGGGTGCCTTTCTTTGTGTGTTTGGGCTGAAAGCTTAATTAAACATGTTAATTGTAAACCTTTATATATATGGACACCATATCTGGTGGGAGAACAGCCTACAGATCTCCTTGGCATAAGTTTTATTTTGACTCCCTTGGGGCTGCTGGCTACATATTCAGTGGGTTAGAATGAGAGCCCCAGATCCCAGTTCTGAATGTTGATGTACGCTAATTATACGGTCTCCTTGAGGTGGAATAAACTGAGGACTCAACAGAAGAAAATGGCTTTTCCTTCTGGCTAATAGATGAGAAGAGTCACCCCATCACATCAAAGGTGCCCATGTTCATCCGCCTACAGTGGACTGGCCATTCATCGTCAGTGTCACCGACTCGGCAGCCTGTCCAGCCACATCTGGAAAAGTTAAGCAAGCTGCAGAGATGACACGTGTTGGTGAATGCTTTCAGCACAGCATATTGACAACAGGTTAACACAGTTTCTCCCTCTGTTTGTATCAAGCCTAATAAGTTATTTAAAAGTTAGAGCTTCCAGGTTTAGGTAAGTTACTGAAAACATGTCCAGACAGATACGTATTAAGGCCATCAGTGACACTTTGAGAAGTAAGATGTGACAGGCCCGTAAAGAGGGTGACAAGCCCAGGGGAAAACTAGGGGGTTCCAGTGTGTGTACCCTAAGAGGACACATGCTGGTACCCCTAACACACCACACAACTCTCTATCTCTTTACCAGAGTCTGAATATCTTCTGAAGAACAGAGCATGTGACCTGTCTGAATGACAGCACAGCTACCCTAGGGACTGATCAGTAGTTTTTCTGACTGCCCTGGAAGGTTTCAGTTTTCTATGTCTAAATTCCCAAAAAGCCTCTCAAGTCAGGAACTATGTCTTTGGATTTTATTTATTTCTGTAGCACTGACAGCCTTGTGCACGGTCCCACATGGAAGGCACTTTGTAGCAAAGCCTTTGTTCTAATTCGGCATGAGATATGACAGCCCAGTAAAGGATAACAGAAGTAGAATGATAATCCGGTGGTTACTCTAATCATTCTCTTCAACAAGCTCCTCAGCTAAGGAGAAGATTGTAATTCAAAAGCCTTCTCAAATCTTGTTCTACTCACCATCCATCCATAGGTGCTTCCTACTGAACTGATTTTCATAAAAGTACCCTTTCTCCACGGAATCCCAAAGTTCATATTATCCCTTTCCTGGTATAGTCTCATGAGAATACAAGGAAAGACGTGGAGGTGTGTGGCTGGGGAGGCGAGCGGAAGAAATTCCTGTGCTTTGCTCCAAGAGCTTTGGACAGCATGCAGCTCCATGGCGCATCTGGCTCATGTCCAGGTCCCTCTTAAATCTCTAAGATTCTTGCTCAACCTCTGATTTCCCCAGTCTCTTCCTGCTGCTCTGAGCCTTCCCTCAGGAAAGAGTCATTTAGAGAACCTTTGCCGTGGCCTACCTCATCCCCACGGGGAATTGGTGAGGCCACTTTCAGAGGTGAAAGCTCCATTTGGGGTGTGGCTCTTCACACCAACTCAAGAAAGGGCAGTGTGGTGAGAAGACTGGGAGGCAAGGCCTTCCCTTCTGCCCCCACAGAAAGCAGATTCTTATTAGGAAAGCTCAGTCTGATCAACTTTCTTTTTCTGGAGAACTGTAGGGAGGCACAGCTACCTCGTGGGAGCAACAATTATCCAGAGGCTCAGCCAAGGTCACAGGCAACACTAGAAATCCAATCTGGATCTCCCTGGATCACCAGCTCACCAGTCTCACCAGTCTCACCAGTCGTTCCACGCTGCTCTGCACATCTAACAGGCCACGTGGGCACCCTGGGGCCACACTGTACAGGTCCATACTGTAGAGGTCCAAGCAGGTCCCCCTGTATTGCTGTTTTAAAATTTAATCTAAGGATAGGATTTTATTTGAAGACTTTCACAGTGAAAGAAGAGTCATCTTGTCTACACCATGTTCTCTCCAATTCTGGAAGATTTTACTACAGTAAAATCTGGAAGCTATTCTCAGGTAGCTCTGTGTGAACTAAGTTGTTACCAGAGATCTTTTTATCCAAAAAGCATCATGGTAATAGAAAGCATTTATACTGGGGTCATTGACCCACACACATGTTCCCAGTCCCCTGAATAACTGGAGTTCTGATTCATCATTTTGCTATTTCCTAAGGATGCTACTGAGATTTTAATATTTATTCTCCACAAGAATAGCAGAGTGATTCTAAGTATGGGTTATTGTCAAAGAGACTGGGTCTAACACTTACTGTGTAACCTCGGGCAACTTAAAAAACCAAAGACCCCAGAACAAAACGAAAAAGTTTTTATGTCGCATCGGGCTGAAGATTGGGTGACCTAACATATTTAGGGCACATAGTAAGTGGTCAGTAAATATTTGCTGCTATTATTATTGTTGCTGCTGCTGTTGTTATTTGAGGGATGCATGCCAAGGTCTGGCAACAATCTCTGAACCAAACAAATGGAATCAGCCTCATAATCCAAAAGCTTTAAATTCTTGGCTTAGATTAGTAAATTGTTATCTAAAATAATAGTGTTTAGGACCGAGCTGTATCCACAGTAGAACAAACCCAGGGGACTCAGTATATGAGTAATTCACCACTGCAAAAGAGGAATTCACCACTTACCCAAACTGATGGTAGAGCTAGTGACGTGAGCCAGAAACACTGTTCTCTTACCATCAGGCAACTGCAGTCTTCAGATCTGTCGCAGTTGGATCAGCTGAAACCCACATTTCCAATTTTCACACTATCTGTAAACGTTTAATTCAAAGCCTTTCCTATTTAATATCAAACAAGGGAGAGAAACTCTCATCAGCTCATTAGTGTTGCGCCAGACTTCCAATGGGATATGGCGGCGACTGGAACTCAGCTGTGCGGAGACCTCAGTAGGATTTCTCAAATGGCTGAATGGAGAGCAATACATCAGCCTACTAAAATCTCACATGCCATTTGGTTTAAATTTAAAGTTCCTTTGAGGTTAAGTAAGTATTAGAACCAGAAGGAAGGCAGGTTTACAATCTGTTAGCCTGGGCTCCACATGCTGCAACTGTCACAAATATACCTCTTTTCGGCAAGAGGGGTCAGTGCCAGTCCAAAATCTCCCCAACTCCATTTAACATTCAGAACTGGACTTTCAAGTTCCTATCAACCTCCACCCAAGGCTGTTGAATCCACAGTCTAGACAGGCAGACTGATGGAAATATAATGCAAGTCACAAATGTGAGGCACATGTGTCATTTATAATTTTCTGGTAGTCACGCTAGATAAGCAGGGGAAGAAAGAGAAGAAAAAGAGAGAGAGAGAAAGGGAAACAGGTGAAATGAACTTTAATAATGTTTTAACCCAGTATATTCCCCTAAATTATCATTTCAACATGGTATCAGTAAAAAATTATCAGTGATATTCTACATTTTGGGGGTACCAAGTCTTTGAGTCTGGTGTGAATTTTATACTTACAGCACACCTAGGTTGGAACCAGCCACTTTTCAAGTGCTTATCTGCTACTGTATTGGGCAGGGCAGGTCTAGACTTCAGAAGAGGATAATTCCACACAGCACACCATAACTTAAAGCAGACCAGTGGCTGAACACCCAGCAGAGTCTGAGGAGGGGTCTCAGGAGGCTGAGAGGAATGGGAGGCCCCTGTGAAACAGAATCTGTCACCACAGTTCCTTTTGAAGTGCATTTGTTTGCAATAACTTCTATAAACATCAACGGCTCTCTCCCCTTTGTTTCACAGTTTGGGAACACAATTTATCTCTGACGGAGGAGAGTATTATTTTCTCAGCTGCAAATCATGTTAATTGGGCAGCAACTAGATAGGAATGTGGAGTAAACACCCCTCATACCTTTAATGCTTTTGATGACTTTTCCAGCCCCATACTGTAGGTACTGTATTGAAAGGAGGTAGCAGCCCCTGCCCCTGCTAAGGAGACAGGCATCTGCAGAGTGGGGCTGGGGGGTGGAGAGGGGAGGCATGGATGCATTCTAAAGGGAATTCATTTCAGTTCTGATCCTTGGTTCTTTTCTTTTATTTGATGATCAGACAACCTGGATCACTTGGCCAGAGTAAATGCAAAAGGATGTTTATCAGGGGTCTTCCAAGACAAGTTTGGGAGGCTACTGCAGTGCATCATGGTATTTGGTTAAAACACTGATTTCTTTCCAAGGCAGACATTGTGCCAATTGCTTTTCCTTCTCTACCTGTGCCCACCTTTCGGCTCTTGGGTCACTGGATGCCTCACCAACTGCCACAGGTGATGAGACATCTGCCTTTCTTTTCTCAGGTGGGAGAAGGGGTGCTGTGAAAAGGAGGCGAAGGTGAAGCAGCAGAAGCTGATGTAATCTCAGGCAGACCAATTTTGGGAACAGACACCTATGTAAGATGAGGATCTGGATGGTTTCCATAGAACTACCCTGCCTCATACCTGCTGGAACATCATCTTATAACCCAAGTGTAGAAGTAAATGTAGTTTGATGCCTGCTGACACCGAACATATAAAAGACTTTCCCTCACAAGTCTACAAATGTTTTTCTTCAGAGTCCTCAGTTATGGCCCTGCTTCTCTGTCTTCATCCAGATTCTCATCCCACTTCTAGAAGGCTCCTTTATATCTCAACAGAGAAGGGCATAGTAAACTCAGCACCACCAGACTACAGGGAACCTATAAGCTCATATTCCAGGATAATGGCCAACCAAAATGTCAAGAAGAACGTGCCCGATGAAGGCCGAGTTTAACAGCTCCTGGACAAATAAATGTCCTTATTTCTAATTCACTTTCACCATTGTTCACCCTCTTCTGCCCTCTGCTGCCCACAAACACTCAAAGGCAGATGGTTGGAGTCACCTGGGGACCCTATTAAAATATAGATTCATGAGTTTCCCACATTCTGATTTCAGTGGATTTAGGAGCAAGGCCCAGGAATTTGCATTTGTAGGACTATTTTGTTTTTACACCAGTCTGTAGAACACACCCTTGGAAGCCCTGTTGGAGTAATGCTTTCCATGTTAAGAACATGCTGTCAATATCCCCATATAATTTTTTCCTGTGCTTTCCAAGGTAGGGCTATGATTTCAGGGTTGTGTTCTGTCAAAGGAAATGTACATGTGCATCTTTCTGATTCCTAGCAGATAACCACATCATCAAAAAGAACCATTTTTTGGATTTTCAAACATTTTGAAGACCATGTTAGAGGGCAGCCAGACCTTTTCCTGAATGAGCAACTTGAGGTGCCTACTCATTACACTGTCCCCTCCTTAGCAGTGTCAAAGAGACTGTTGCACCCCACGGCTTCCTTCTAGGGGTTCCGAATGCTTTGTAGCATGTAACCCTGCTATCCTGGCTTCAGCTAATGGGACTAAGGGTGGAAGCCCTAACTGGGGTCAGCAATCCATAAGATGGCAGTGATTCATGAGCAACTAGCCTTATAGGAGGGCCTACCCCTCTAGAATTATTGGCAATAATCTTCCCTGGGAAGTTTGCATGTGCCAGAGAGAGAGGGTCAGCTAGGCAGTAGCAGGTAACCCATCTTGTGATGGAGACAGTGAGTCTCCATCGGAATCACCACGTGGTGGAGCAGAGAGAGACGGCAGTAACTAACAACCTACCCTGTAAGAGCTAACTGATGGAGCATCTGTTCTGTGGCTGGTATCCCTGTGGCTCAGTGGTAACAAATCTGCCAGTGCAGGAGACTTGGGTTCGAATCCTGAGCTGGGAAGATCCCCTGGAGAAGGAAATGGCAACCCACTCTGGTATTCTTGCCTGGAGAATCCCATGGACACAGAAGCCTGGGGGCTGCAGTCCATGGGGCCCCCAAAGAGCTAGACATGACTTAACAACAATGTGGCAGGTGAGATGCTAAGTTCTTTATTTGTAGAATTACACTTAAGCCTTATAAAGACCCTATGGTTACATGGTATGAACTGATTATATCATTGTGTGTGTGTGTGCTCTCAGTCATGTCAAACTCCTTGCTACCCCACACCCTATAGCCCATCAGGCTCCTCTATGGAATTTTCCAGGCAAGAACACTGGAGCAGGTTGTCAGTTCCTACTTCAAAGGATCTTCTTGACCCAGGGATTGATCCTGTGCCTCTTACGTCTTCAGAATTGGCAGGCAGATTCTTTACCACTATGCCACTTGGAAAGCCCAATGGTTATATGACATGAATTGTTAATATTTCCATTTTACAGATAAAGAAATTGAGCCTTAAAAAGATTAACAATTTGCCCAAGGTCAGCAAATGTCAACATTGGAATTCAAACCCAGGTAATTTCAGAGCCCATGTGTGTATTGAGGGTAGGGCTGGTTACATAACTCAGAAAATCCAGGGCATTATGAAGAAATGGGCCTTTTGTTCAAAAAGTAGAGAAATATGTCATTAATATAAAGCTTTCTCCTTTTTTCCAAGGTCCTGATGTTGACTGGCCATGGTGATTGTATTTGCTGTTTAATGTCATTATAAGTAACAAAGGTTAAAAATTAAAATTATTAACATAAATTTTACCACTCATTTTTATATTATGCAATGCCAGTTTTGAGTGCCAGTTTTAACTTCTATGCAGAATCACTGAAATTACACAATTTGTATTTCATAACTCAATCAATGCACTTGACTTTACAGAAATGAACACGTCTGTTTATCATTTCACTTCTTGATGCACATACATTCCAGTTCTCTACCTTCTGCTACGAATTAGTAAAACAGAACTGAAAAGAACTGGAACCATGGATTATCCTGTCTTCCTCTTTCTTCTATGCTACGATTTTCAGTGTAAGTGGTAGGCTAATTCATGAAAATAAAATAGATAAGAAAGAATATGATTAGGTTTTGAAGGGGAGCAGAATTTGACACTCCAAATATGTTTCTTTGGTTCAGTTCAGCCGCTCAGTCGTGTCCGACTCTTTGCAACCCCGTGAATCGCAGCACGCCAGGCCTCCCTGTACATCACCATCTCCCGGAGTTCACTCAGACTTATGTCCATCGAGTCCGTGATGCCTCCAGCCATCTCATCCTCAGTCGTCCCCTTCTCCTCCTGCCCCCAATCCCTCCCAGCATCAGAGTCTTTTCCAGTGAGTCAACTCAGCATGAGGTGGCCAAAGTACTGGAGTTTCAGCTTTAGCATCATTCCTTCCAAAGAAATCCCAGGGTTGATCTCCTTCAGAATGGACTGGTTGGATCTCCTTGCAGTCCAAGGGACTCTCAAGAGTCTTCTCCAACACCACAGTTCAAAAGCATCAATTCTTTGGCACTCAGCCTTCTTCACAGTCCAGCTCTCACATCCATACATGACTACNTACTGGAGTTTCAGCTTTAGCATCATTCCTTCCAAAGAAATCCCAGGGTTGATCTCCTTCAGAATGGACTGGTTGGATCTCCTTGCAGTCCAAGGGACTCTCAAGAGTCTTCTCCAACACCACAGTTCAAAAGCATCAATTCTTCAGTGCTCAGCCTTCTTCACAGTCCAACTCTCACATCCATACATGACCACAGGAAAAACCATAGCCTTGACTAGACGGACCTTATTTGGCAAAGTAATGTCTCTGCTTTTGAATAAACTATCTAGTTTGGTCATAAATGTATGTAAGCCAGTGTAACAAAAATGTAGAAGAGACTTGGAAGGATGTTGTTAAAAACCAGCTTCACTCAGTTTTTCTACATCTTTTGAGTTCAGTTCAGTCACTCAGTTGTGTCTGACTCTTTGGAACCCCATGGACTACAGTACAACAGGCCTCCCTGTCCATCACCAACTACCAGAGCTTGCTCAAACTCATGTCCATTGAGTCTGTGGTGTTATCCAACCAAATCATGCTCTGCCATCCTCTTCTGCCTTCAGTCTTTCCCAGAAACAGTGTCTTTTACAACCAATCAATTCTTGGTATCAGGTGACCAAAGTATTGGTGTTGCAGCTTCAGCATCAGTCCTTCAAATGAATATTCAGGATTGATATCTTTTAGGGATGACTAGTTGGATCTCCTTGCAGTCCAAGGGACTCTCAAGGGTATTCTCCAACACCACAGTTCAAAAGCATCAATTCTTTGGTGCTCAGCTTTCTTTACAGTCCAACTCTCACATCCATATATGACTACTGGAAAAACCATGGCTTTGACTAGAGGGACCTTTGTCAGCAAAGTATTGTTTCTGCTTTTTAATATGCTGTCTAGGTTGCTCATAGCTTTACTTCCAAGAAGCAAGTGTCTTAATTTCATGGCTCAAGTTACTATCTGTAGTGATTTTGAAGCCCAACAAAATAAAATCTGCCACTATTTCCATTGTTTCACCATCTATTTGCCATGAAGTGATGGGACCAGATACCATGATCTTAGTTTTTTGAAAGTCGAGTTTTAAGCCAGCTTTTTTACTCTGCTCTTTCACTTTTATCATGGGGTTCTTTAGTTCCGCTTCACTTTCTGGCATAAGGGTGATGTCATCTGCATATCTGAGGTTATTGATATTTATCCAAGCAATCTTGATTCCAGCTTGTGCTTCAAGCAGCCTGGCATTTCTCATGATGTACTCTGCATTATAAGTTATATAAGCAAGGTGACAATATACAGCCTTGACATACAACTTTCCCATTTTGGGAACAGTCTGTTGTTCCATGTCTGGTTCTAACTGCTGCACCATGAGCTGCATACAGATTTCTCAGGAGGCAGGTCAGGTTGTCTGGTTTTCCCATCTCTTTCAGAATTTCACACAATTTTATGTGATCTACACAGTGAAAGGCTTTGGCATAATCGTTAAAGCAGAAGTAGATGTTTTGCTGGAATTCTCTTGCTTTTTTGATGATTCAGCAGATATTGGCAATTTGATCTCTGGTTCCTCTGCCTTTTTTAAATCCAGCTTTAACATCTTGACATTCTCAATTCACATATTGTTAAAGCCTGGCTTGGAGAAACTTGAGCATGTAGCGTGTGAGATGAGTGCAGTTGTGCGGTAGTTTGAACATTCTTTGGCCATTGCCTTTTGTTGGATTAGAATGAAAACTGACATTCTCCAGTCCTGTGGTCACTGCTGAATTTTCCAAATTTGCTGGTTATTGAATGCAGCACTTTCACAGCATCATCTTAGAATTTGAAATAGCTCAACTGTAATTTCATCACCTCCACTAGCTTTGTTCGTAGTGAGCTAACTAAGGCCCATTTGACTTTGAATTCCAGGATATCTGGCTCTAGGTGAGTGATCACACCATCGTGGTTATCTGGTTCATGAAGATCTTTTTTGTATAGTATTTTTGTGTATTCTTGCCACCTCTTAATATCTTCTGCTTTGGTTTGGTCCATATCATTTCTGTCTCTCATTGTGCCCATCTTTGCATGAAATGTTCTCTTGGTATCTCTAATTTTCTTGAAGAGGTGTCTAGTCTTTCCCATTCTATTCTTTTCCTCTATTTCTTTGCATTGATCACTGAGGAAGGCTTTCTTATCTCTCCTTGCTATTCTTTGGAACTCTGCATTCAGATGGGTTATCTTTCCTTTTCTCATTTTCCTTTCACTTCTCTTCCTTTTTCAACTATTTGTAAGGCATCTTCAGACAACCATTTTGCCTTTTTGCATTTCTTTTTCTTAGGGGTAGTCTTGATCACTGCCTTCTGTACAGTGTCACGAACCTCTGTCCATAGTTCTTCAGGCACTTGATCTATCAGATCGAATCCCTTGAATCTATTTGTCACTTCCACTGTATAATCATAAGGGATTTGATTTAGATCATACCTGAATGATCTAGTGGTTTTCCCTACTTTCTTCAATTTAAGACTGAATTTGTTCAATCAGGAGTTCATGATCTGAGCCACAGCCAGCTCCCAGTCTTATTTTCGCTGACTGTATAGAACTTCTCCATCTTTGGCTGCAAAGAATATATAATAATCTGGGCTTGGTATTGGCCATCTGGTNCAGGTGGTTTAAAGGACTTAATACCTGGCTGTTTCTCTCTTTGTGATGCTAGCAGACACTGATGATCCCTGCCCATATCCATTATTTCACTAGGGAAAGGACCTTAAAGTATAAACCACACATTGTAATTAATCGATTACGTGACTTTACTGAATTTTGCTATTTTACCTAAAAATCTGGGATGACTTGAATGCAAAGAGAAAGGATTCTGTTTTGATCTCTTTTTTGTGAGTCTACCTGGTTACCCAGGGAATCTTATAGTTCTCTGAGAGGCACACCTATCATGGGGCTTGGGGTTGGTGAGGGAAGAATGGTCTGGACTTTAGGTGTTCAGGGAGATAAAACTGGTGTTGGTATAGACTTTGCAAAAGTGCTCTAAGTCCAAAATATGTTAACTCCTGCTAAAGGAACAACTTTGTCCAAGTACCATCTTGGAATAAGTCGTGGCTTTAAAAAGGTCTCTTTGGGTTTCTAATCTTCAATGAGAAGCAAACAAACATCCTGAAACCCATTTGACACTTACTGCTTCTGACGAGGTAGGTACCCAGTGGGCTATATAGCTTATGTGTGACTCTTTCTGTCTGGGCATGTGAATTGTGGTTTGTTTGTTTTTACAGATGCTCTTACTGTTGCTGTTCAGTCGCTAAATTTTGCCTGACTCTTTGTGACCCCATGGACTGCAGCATGCCAGGCTTCCCTATCCTTCACTGTCTCCTGGAGTTTGCTCAAACTCACATCCATTAGTTGGTGATGCCATCTAACCATCTCATCCTCAGTTGCCCTCTTTTCCTCCTGCCCTCAATCTTTCCCAGCATCAAAGTCTTTTCCAATGAGTCAGCTCCTCACATCAGGTGGCCAAAGTATTGGAGCTTTAGCTTAAAAGCAGTCCTTCCAGTGAATATTCAGGTTCAGTTCCTTTAGGATTGACTGGTTTGATCTTTTGTAGTCCAAGGCACTCTCAAGTGTCTTCTCTAGCACCACAATTTGAAGGCATTAATTCTTCAGCACTCAACCTTCTTTATGGTCCAACTCTCATGTCCACACATGACTACTATAAAAACCACAGCTTTGGCTATATGAACTTTTGTTGGTCAAGTGATCTCTGCTTTTTAAAATGCTGTCTTAAGTTTTTCATAGCTTTCCTTCCAAGGAGCAAGCATCTTTTAATTTCATGGCTTCAGTCACCATCTCAGTGACTTGATTTTGAAATCCAAGAAAATAAAATCTATCATCGTTTCCACTTTTCCCCCTTCTATTTGCCATGAAGTGATAGGACCAGGTGCCATAATCTTTTACTGTTAGGTAGAATAAAACACAAGAGACTGCTACTGTAGAAGAATTATGTTCTTGGAAATTCATCATTTCAAATATAGATCATTTATCAGATCACCAGACAGAAACATGAGACCATGGTGTTCTAGAGAAAAAGGTAAAGCTCTGTGAATATAGAAAAGATGAAAAAAAAAAAAAAAAAACCCAGTAGGTGATTGACAGAGTTTGGTTTTGCACTTTGGAGGCAATTTGTGTGCTAGACACATGCTTCATTGTTATAGCAGAAAAACAGAAGAGAGCTGCTAGTTTTACAGAGTTCTATTTAGAAAGACACTAAAAAGAGGGAAAGCCTTTTCGATGTATGTGTGTTAGATTTCTAGTTTTATTAATGGTCTCAAAGGAAACTATAAAGCATTAAAAGAATATCTGACATCAGTAGGGCTGAAAACCAGAAATTAAGACCAAGAAAAAGTATTTTAAAATCTAGAGATTCAAATTACAATTGTACTATAGAAATGCCCTCCAAATAGGAAAACATTGTCAAGAGCCACAGAAATAACCCAACTTAACCAAAAGCCACAGGAATGAAAGTCCTAAAAAGACAGCGACCAAGAAGACCACGCTGTTCAGTGCTGTATCCAACACAACACCAAGGACGCAGTAGGTGTTCAGTAGGTGGCCTTTCTAATGCAGGACCCGTACCAAATGTACAGAGAAAATAAAAGCCTACAATTACCAAAACCAAAAGTTTCAATTGTGAGATAAAACCTGTAAAAAAAAAAAAATCATGGTAAGTTGGCTCTTGACAAACCGTCATCTGAAAAATCCTGTTAAAGCAGCTTAATAAAAGTGTTGGGTTGAAACTCCCCATGACTAGAAAGTTGTAAAAACAATTGGAGAAGGTCCAGAGCCAAGCCTGACTTGCTCCAGATGATAGAGAATGACAGCCAGACTTATTGTTTGCATTCCTGTCTCTGCCTTTTGGTGAGCAGTTTCCGCTCCAACCAAATCGTCTCATTTTGAATTTACTCTATTTATATGTCTAATGATTTAATATCACACCATACCAGTCTGGCCTTCAGGTGCCCTTGACACACATTTTTCTGACTGACCTTTCCATATACTATACATAAACCAGCCAGAAATCATGTATTTCCATAGGAGGATCTCAGGTAAGGATCATGGTTTTACTTCTTTCTCCAGAAACAGCCTTTTTCACAGGCTCCGTCTGAAGGAGGCGCCCCACCCCCCCGCCACCCCATGTCTTCTGTAAGCTGTCCAGACGTGGAGGCATCAGATCAGGTCTTCTAGTCATTCCTCTGCTTGCAAAGCAATCACTTACAGGCGTTTGGTGTTTGGTCTGACGTCTTTTTAATGCCGAAGCTCCAGCCTTTGTCTCCGTGAATCACTTGTCAGTAAAGGCTGTGGCACTCTAGGCTGGATTTCACACCTTCTGGAAGGGTTGCTTGTGATGTAAGTCATCTTAGGCTTTTTTGAAATGACCACCTCCCTCACCTCTCTATATGCCACAAGGAAATGGGAATGAGGAGGATCTGGGGATCTGATGCTTATTCAAGGCTTGTTTTCATTTGTCAGTATGTATCTTGTCCCATGTGTTTGGAGCCAGGTTTTCCTCTCTGGGTACAATACTGTCAACTCACCTCCATGGTTGTAACGTTGCTGTTAAAAAAGAAATTGGATGAACGATCTCTGTAGAGTATTTTGAGAACATCAGAATAAGAGGGAGAGGTTTCCGAATAAAGGAAGAAGGGAAAAGAAGAATTCATCATTCTTTGGTAGTTTGCAGATCACTTTTTCCGCCCAGAGGATCGTTTCTTTAAAGTGCCACTTGATGGCTATGCCCAAGTCTGTCACAGTTGTAGAGATGTGCCCTGGAGCAGTATGGGGTCAGGAGTCAGACTGGGTCATAAACCAGGCTTGTCCCAGCAAGGCATGAAATAGAGAAGTCCTTTTCCTTATTCTCCAAACTGGCACCAGTGACCTCACAAAGTATATATGGTAAGTGAAGCTGTTTTAAACCACAAAGCCTAAAACTATTTCCTTCTGAAAATTCAAACTATTTCCTTTTGATTATTCAAATTGCATATCCCATGGAAACTCCCTGCAATTTGAGGACTTGAGCAGAGGATAAAAATGTTAGGGTGAGCTAAGCCTAAGAACATCGTTGGTGGCCTTTCTAATGCAGGACCCAGTGATCAGAGCCATCCTCATGGAGAAGAAACGGGAATGTACAGAAAATGTNAAACTCCCTGCAATTTGAGGACTTGAGCAGAGGATAAAAATGTTAGGGTGAGCTAAGCCTAAGAACATCGTTGGTGGCCTTTCTAATGCAGGACCCAGTGATCAGAGCCATCCTCATGGAGAAGAAACGGGAATGTACAGAAAATGTGACAGAAGAATCATGCACTTTTTACTTCACCCTCTTTTGTAAGGAAAGAAGGATGTATATTGGAGAGATTCTTGGTGCCTTTTAAATCTTTGCACTGGTTTTCACAGAACACCACTTCATGAAGAGGTTGTCACACACAGCTGAATGCCCTGGATGGGAAGTCAGAAGTTCCAGCTCTTAGGAAACAGTAGGTGGAAGGAGAGTTTTTCATTCAAAGAATATGGGAAAAGGGGAGGGGAAACTGATATCCCATCTAAGGCTTCTGGGTCTCACAGGGATCCTTTTCATGTTCCTAAATCAGTCCAAGGGGGGTGGGGCAGGGTGCCAAAATGGGCTCATCAGTCACTCCGTGCATCCAAGCTGGAAAACATTTAACCCTGAGATGCAAATCATTTAATCATGCTGACTCAGTGGGGACCAAAAGTTGTGAACCCTTGGGATCCAGGAATTCCCAACATGATGTGATAATGCATTTCACAGCATGAACTTCAGATCTCTAGGACCCAGGCTGGGAAAAAGATGGCAGGGAATCTACATTCTCCTAAAGTTTTATCCTTTCCTCCAAATGCATTGAAAAGGAGGAATCCCCAAGGGGAACTCCCACTTCCCGCCCCCTCCACATATCTTTTTCTTTCTGTTTGCACCATTAGGTCAGGAGGTTAATGAAAATGCACTCTAAAATTATAAAGAGGATAAAGCCAGGCATGAATATTAGATTTCCACTGGAGTCTGAATATTCCATCTGCACAGTTTTAAGAAAACCCCATTTGCTGCAAATCTTACAGTTTTGTCCACATTTTGCTTGGATATGTCTGAAGTGCTCAGGAATTTGGAAAATGCTAATTGCCTACCTTGGAAACAAAACTAGGAAGGCTGGTTGGTTCCTAGCTTAGACATGAGGTGTTGCAAGCTTTCTGTGCAGTTGAATAATTTGTCAGGATAATGTTGGGACCAAACAAGAGTTGGGGATTGTATTTTTCATTTTCTATCATGTATTTTTCCCCTCCCCTTTTTCTTTAGCTTCTTCATCCATCTATCTTTTAATTTTTCTTTTTCTTTTACAGAATACTCTTATCCTTAAGGATGGACCTGTAAATACACAGCATTTCCTCTTGAGTCACTAAAAATATTTACTTACTTCTTTGGGGCATCAATCCACATTAAAGGACAAAATTCATTGCACCAAACAGCTACTCTTAGAAAGTTGCTTTTACAGCAAATATTATAAAATGATGCTTTGATTGAAGGATGACATCTGACATTAACGTCTCGATTGTGCTCACTCATTCTGAAGGAATGGCTCCAATGAAAGTAAATTGCTGCCGAAGACAAACCAACTGGAAAAGACCCTTGTGCTTTTTTTTCCCTTTCTTTTTTGTCTCTTAAGGTTTTCACAATGGCTTCAAAGGCAATGTGAATTAATCATTTGTTTTGACCCAAGAGTGGCAGAACTTATTTTGAAGACTTAAACAGGCAACACAAATGTAAACAGAAATCTGGGACTCCCAAATGCTAAAGTTGGAAGGAGTCAGTCTGAAAACATCAATTCTACTCAGCGTTTATTTTCACTTGAAGAGAGTGGAAATCATATAAATCACGGACAAAACGAGTTCTTCTTGCCTGGCAATTGTCCACATGAATCTGTTAACCTTTAAGTATAGATACAGAATTTTTTATTAGAAAGACAGGGCAATATGGCAGTTAGTTAGCAACTGATACTGTAAACTACAGGAGATACAAAGTTCTGTCATATAAATTAATTGCCATTACAAAATGGCAACTGCTTGAGCTAAGAAGGTACAAAAACTGGTAACTTCCATAAATATAACAAGAAGCTAAGTGAAGAAATACATAACAGACTGTTTTTCCTATATAATATTCGAATATGCAAACTAAGACACCTGTGGCACTTTACATGAAAGTAGGAATATGGCAGACCACGCACACTACCCTCCCANAGGCCCCCTCCCCTCCCCCCAAGTGGATTTCCCAAACACAGCAAATTCTAGGGTTACAAGGACAGGATGCCGCATGGAAGCAGCAAGACGGCGAGCTCTGAACTGCCAGACAAAGAAGGAGCCTTATTGACAGTTGTAAAGCATTAGGCGTCAGACAGAAACTTGTCAAAAACAGCTGTTGTTGGGTACTGATTGATAATGTTTTCATTCTGACGGCTGAGACACTGCAGACAGTCGTGGGTCTGAGAAGAAGCCCATCCCTGGTGCACACATGAACACACACACAGACAACGGGAAGTCATTTAACAGATGGCTTAGAAGCACTCAGCTATGGTATCTTAAAAAGACAACATTCTACATTTAATGAACTTGCAGAGAAAGCAAAGGCTAATAATCATTTATTTTTCATAGAAGATGAGCACAACAGGACAAACTAAAAGCAGGAATTGTGCAAGTGGTCATTGGAATAAAAGTTTTGTGCTGCTCATGGGTTACATTTTAAAAATATTCCAGGATGCTGCAGACCAAATCTGAATATGAATCTTTTTTGATCCATTTCATTAAAAAAAAAATAAAGAAAGCTTAAAAGAAGTGTTCGATGTTTCAAAGGTAATGATTTCCTTACAATTTACCCACAAGATCAAACCACAAAAACTGTATCTGAATGATATATATCTTCTGGAGAATTACAAGGTATTACATCACTTTGTAACAGAATGCAAGTCCGTGGTATTTGGGAATCAGTCAATGGAAAAAAAATTCCAGACATGTTTTTATTGCTCAGGTGAAAGGAGCAATTTTCTCTCATTTGTTCACTTTGCAATTTAAATGGTCAAAAAATCTACAAAATGTGCCAAAGGGTATTTTATCCATTAATTTCAATATCCATAGATTATTCCTGATTTAGAAAAAGTCAAAGGTGCCAAAACTTGGTAAAACTGTACATTTATCTCTGTATAATTTAATCGTTTAAACTAAATGCAAAAAAAACAAAAACAAAACAAAACAAAAAACAGTTCCAAAGACTGAATCTAGGCCTTAAAATTATTTGCTGCAGCCCTAGCACATTTTTAAGGGCATACTGAAACCCCTGAAAATAGAGGTTTATAATAGAAATACTGATAGACCTTTAATTACTGGATGGAGACATTGACAGACTCCATTAAACTACATTAGCACTTACTGAATGACTACACAGATGATTCTGCCTTTTATTATCTTTGTCAAATCCATGCCAGCTTAAGCCCTAGCCAGTATAAACTATACTTCATTTGGCTGTTTTAAAAAAGTTTTGTCTATTATTTTAAAAATTACTTTCTCTATTTAAATCAGACATAAGATTTTTAGAAAAAGGTTTTCAGAAACATATTACACTGCAGCTTGACTTAATGTTGAGTAATTTTTCCATTAAAAAAATATTTGAGGACTTGATGAAATAGTAATCAGTGATACATGCACTGTGCCTAAATTTACTCTAACTCTTCTCAAAAATGGAAATAATATCTTTGCTCTTAACAAAGAGTGGACTGAGGGAGAGGGGACCGAGGGAGACTTTAGATGTAATAAAAAAAAATTAGGCATCTTGTCTTTAAGTTCTTTGAAGTCAATTTTACTATGGCAAGGATATTCCTTTCTGATAAGGTGATTAACTGAAGTTTTTGGTGCTTATTTTTTCCCATATGCTGTAAGGCCAGTATACAAAAAAACTTAAAAATAAGATAAAGCCACCAAGAGACTTTGAAAATGATACACATATTATGGGGAATGCCAGTCACACAACACTCCACCCCAAACCCAGGGTAAATGAGCCAAGGTTCTCAGTCTCCCTGAGTCCTCTATAAGGGGGATTGATTTCTATGAGCTACAAATTCCATCCATTTTAGCACAGAGAAGAGCCGCTTAGAACAACAGAAGGAAGAGACAGGAGGTGAAGATAATTAGTGGTAAACAGAGAATAAATTCTCTCTCAGTAGTGTGTACTTGACGGTAATGCCGATGATAGTCACCTGATTTACAGAATATTCACTTTAATAGAGAAATGAGAGTTTGAGATAACTAGAAGAAAACAGATACTGAAGCCATTACAGTCTTGATACCAAAATAAAATTAAAAGGAGAAACTAACATGATAGGTTCAAGGCCTTGTGGGAACCCATTTTCTTCACCAGATTTCACATTCTTACAGCTTCATGGTCTTTTTCTTCTAACAAATTTATCAGCTGAGAGAAGCTGTCTTTCAGTGCCTCCATGTCATCCAGTGAGCAGGGCTGCAGAATCCAGCGTTTTCCACGTGCAAGTGGTTCAAGTTCAAAATATTTTTTGACCTTAATTGGGGTGAGGGAGAGAAACAGATTATTAATTACATCAGAGTCTTTCTCTTACTGAAATTTTGTGAGTTATGAAGTAGGGGAATTTTAAGAAGCTATGTGAACTTGATGTTCAGGACTTTCTAGAAACCTATCTGCAGCTGTGGTTATAATATGGGTTATATGTTGTGACCCGCGAGTGTTTTCTTTAGGGGTGAATGAACTGCTTGCAAGCTACCATTCCACCCATTCACTTAACAGCATGGGAGGTCTGATAAAGTCTGAGAAAGAATTATATGTACTACGGCACAGGTCAAAAATACACAGCAGAACACCAAAAAGTTACAATTCAATCAAAGTAATTCTAGCAGAATGACTTTCATTATATCACCTTGCTAACTTACTAAACTGGTGACAGCCAATAATATCAATTACACAAGACAATTATGTTGATCAAACATACACACAACAAAAAAATATAGTTTAAATAAGCCTTTGTCTCTCTCATTTAAATAAGTGTCTCTGGCATGTGTTTCTGAGACCCGGGAAAGTGGTTTTCTAGTTAAGATATGGAAAGGGAGTGCATGTACATGCATATATATACCTTTATAAATACACATACATACATAAAGTCTCTTAGCTTTCTTTTCCTCCCAGTCATGAATTTTCAGGGAGAAAAAAATCAAGACTTTATAACTGTTATGTGGTGTGTAGCATGTGCTATCGGAAATATCTGTTCTACTATGAACTGGTCACAAGCCATTCTGTGTGTGTACGAGGTAGGATACTGACTAACAGCATACAGGATTACCAACTCTGGACAGCAAATAAATATCAAATAATCATGGTTTCCAGAAGTATTGATGATGTCTCTTTCGAAGGGTATGATAAAGTACAAAGTTCATGAAGCTACATACACATATACACATGCACACACACTGTATCACACAAGAACAGGATACTGTATTTTGGTAGCAGGGTTTACATTACATCAAACACAGTGAGTAGCAACAACAGAAGTATTATTCAAAGACGTTCTTTGTCAACAAACTGAGTTAAATCCCATGTGCCATGGAGTTACCACTTGCCAAGGTGTTACCTTATTCAATACCTTGACCCAGAAAAAAAAAGGTGTTCCAATCTTATGTCACTTCCAAATGTGGTTTCATTTTGACTTTATCATCACAAGTACCAGACTACTGTTAACAGCAGAGATATTCCATTCAAAGTGGTATTAATATGTGTGTAAATTTGTTATGTAAGAAGATATAAATAACACTAAGCTTTTATGGTACTTTAGGAATCCGAAATATGCTAACACTTTACAGTTCAAGTGTGTCCCAAAAGTCCTTCAAGAGACATCTGCAAATTCATAATAAATACTCCTCCTAACAACAACCACAAAAAGTCCTGGAGAATGGAAGGACTCTCATTAATTCTGATTCTGAAGAGTAATGGGAAGCTCATTTACAGATCAGAAAATGAGGCCATGACTTCGGAACAATTTTTGGCTAAGGTATTTTACAAATAAGAGGAATTCTCTCTTATGGAAAATGTAAGGTTCATTCTTTTAGTTTCTTTAGGGCAGTGAAAATGACTTACTTCAAAAAGAATCTGAAATTGCTTGTGCAAAGACCAGGGCCAAGAACCCAGTTTGCCTCCTCGAGGGAGGGAGGGGCTGCTGGTCTGTGGACCAAGGGAGCGGTGGGCCAGCATGGGGCGAGAAGAGCTGGGAGGAGCGACAGGTGGGGGACATGTTCAAATCGACAGCTAGAAGGAGGAGCTGGCTGCTCTAAGGAGTTTAAAAGCAGAGGCTAGTCTCTTTGATTACGCCACAAAGAGGGCTTCAGGTTGTGTCACAGAGGCAAGGTGTGCTTATGATGCAATACGCTATTTGATCAACGATGCCTCCCATCAAGAGTGGACAGTGCATCGCATGCAAATCTGGTACAGGAAGGAAGTTGTACCCTTGTCACACTGTATAACTTCAAATCTAAAAGAACAGCATTTTAAACATTGCTAATAACTGGGAAGAGGACTAGTGGCAAGAAATCCAGTAATATTAAAGGCTAACACAGTATGTGCATATTACTAACACTACTTCCGCCAAATGGTTTATTTAAAAATTCACAGAATTCATCCTAGTAGCATATTAACAGGTAATTTGAAAACAATGTTAGGAATAGATGTAGATAATTACAAATATTGTAACTTGTGATATTTGACAGTATGGATCAGATACAAAAGCACAATAAGGATTTTAGCTACTAGGCAACTGAAAATATAGTCTATGATGCAGGCACACTTGGAAGATAATAAAGATGTCCAAAGGTTTCAGAAGTTGTTCCTGCTGAATATTAACTATGAAAAGGAAATGGAAGCTTTGATTACAGGGTGGTCACCAGATGAAGGAGCCTACTGGTGTTAAGCTGACAACTATGGCGGGTAACCTGAGATTTTCAGATCTGTAACCTAAGCGGGTATCTAATTCCCCCATATTCACTTTCAGTTCAGTTCAGCTCAGTCGCTCAGTTGTGTCCGACTCTTTGCGACCCCATGGACTGCAGCAGGCCGGGCCTCCCTGTCCATCACCAACTCCCGGAGTTGACTCAAACTCATGTCCATTCACTAGCTAGTGCCATTCAACCATCTCATCATCTGTCATCCCCTTCTCATCCTGCCTTCAATCTTTCCCAGCATCAGGGTCTTTTGAAATGAATCAGTTCTTCGCATCAAGTAGTCCAAGTATTGGAGTTTCAGCTTCAGCATCAGTCCTTCCAGTGAATATTCAGGACTGATTTCCTTTAGGATGGACTGGTTGGATCTCCTTGCAGTCCAAGGGACTCTCAAGAGTCTTCTCCAACAGCACAGTTCAAAAACATCAATTCTTCAGATCTGTAACCTAACTGGGTATGTAATTCTCCTGTATTCACTTTACTTGTATCCAAATGACTCCACACCGCTCTGCATTTACAATATTTAAAAAACAAGTTTGGCATTCCAATGATATTCAAGTACAGTAAGTGACTGTGTTTGCTGTGGGAACATAGCTTTTCACTATTCAGAGTTTTATGTTCCTAAAAACAGAGTACAATACAAAAGAGGGGAAGATGAAGACAATGTTCTGTCTTGAACTTTTTCTTCAGGATAAAATTTTTATTTTGTTTTCCTATATTAATCTGAAGAGCACATTTTACCACCTCCCTCCAATACTACAATAAAAATTACCTACTCACACACTCGATTTGTCCACAATTGCTTTTTCTGTCCTTCTATATGCCAGAGTGTGATTTTAAAGAAAGGTGTTTAAGTTTGACCAACATAAGTCATATGCTTACATATTATTTAAGGTTAAAAAAACTGCCTGTGATGCAGGGATCTGTTTTTTATGATGAACATCATTTTCTAAATGGTTATTTTCTTACCAAAATAAACATTTAAAAAATGACTCAAGAGAAAGGAACCCAACTCTTTTTGACTACTTTATCAGCTGCTTAAATGTCATGGCTAACTGGAAACTGCTGGAATTAGGAGCTGGTGGTTGTTTCACATTGGCTTCTGGCAATGGCACTTGGGGCAATGACATCAGAATACAGCTGCCTGGCAACCTGTGGTCACTGAGCTATTTTTGGGATGGCCGCAGAGAGTGGGCATTTGTCAGTGGCCATGAATCCACCCTAGAGATAGGAAAACAAAGCCACCATAAGTTGCCAACGTATTTTAGCCTGGCATCAGGACCCTTTCTTCCTTCACAAAACTGTGGGGTGACCTGCATTCCTGCATTCCATTATCCACACATCACATTTACTGTAAAGTCCTAATATAACAGGGGAAAATCGGTGCCGTCTCATTGAGGCTAAGTGTAGCAGCTGTTAAACCTGTGACACGTTGCATAGCACAGGAGACCCCCTAGTTGGGTGGGAGATGTCTTTCATGTGTCCTTGAGTGGAGAAGTAACAAAATAATTCTTTCACATATAACGAACCTCTAATGAGGTTATAATGATATTCACTGTTTTCCCTATCTTGCCCTTACTTCAAAAAACATGCTCAAAAATTTTATTTTGGGGACTTCTCTTGTGGTCAGTGGCTAAGACTCTGTACTCCCAATGCAAGGGGCCTGGGCTCAATTCCTGGTCAGAAACTAGATCCCACACACTGCAACTAAGAGCTGACATGCGCAACAAAGATTCCACGTGCTACAACTAAGACCTGGTACAGCCAAACAAATACTTTTAAAAAATTTTATNCTGTACTCCCAATGCAAGGGGCCTGGGCTCAATTCCTGGTCAGAAACTAGATCCCACACACTGCAACTAAGAGCTGACATGCGCAACAAAGATTCCACGTGCTACAACTAAGACCTGGTACAGCCAAACACATACTTTTAAAAAATTTTATTTTTAATTCCTGCAAACCTGTTGTGACCAAATTTCTGGAAGTCATGTAAACAGTTTCTGAACTGTAAAGATAGGTCTTTCCTTTTTAAAAACCTGCAAATCTTATTTATAATGATAAGCTGCTTGCTTTTCTTCTGTTTTTGTTATTACACCATGTGAGTAGTGCATGGTCAGAGTTGGCTTCATCTTCCTTTAAACACTTTTGGGGAGCAGGGTCTACACCCAAGGGGTTACTGTTCTCATATTACATGGAGTTGCTTTGTAAGCTCAGATATTTATAAACAGTATTTTGACCCACATTCATGTCTGTCAAGGTGTGACAGCTTTTTAGGATATGTGGGACTGTGTTGCGTACCTTAGAATATGCCACCCCTACTCCTAGCGAATGCAATGCCATTAGTACCAACCAGTCCCTGCTATAGCTAAAAGAATACTTCCCCCTCGCATGTCCAGAATATCACCTGGCATAGTCCTGGTCCTGCAGGTATCTCTTGCCCCTGTCTGGAGCGATTTGCTTATTTTTCCATACTTTCGCCACTAGAGATAGAAGCTGGATATTTTCTTTCCTTTTTTTTTTTAACTGCTTTTTTAAGTCACACACTATTGTTATTGAAGTCACTCAGTCATGTCTGACTCTCTGCGACTCCATGGACTGTAGCCTACAGGGCTCCTCTGTCCATTGCATTTTCCAGGCAAGAGTACTCGAGTGGGTTGCCATTTCCTTCTCCAGGGAGCTGGATATTTTCTACCCTGCTGCTTCCCCAGATCCCCATCTACACACAATACATATGTTCTCTCCGCAGGAAACTAGCCGATTACAGTGGGCCTCTCTTATCGCTTGGGGGTGGATGTGGTAGGGTGAGGAGCTGAATGAGGAGGTTTGGAAATCTGCATCCTGAAAGCTGGCTTCCCGTAGCTTCAGTCATTCAAGCCCTGCTTCTTGAACGAGCCTGGAGAGTATTGCTCTAATGAGCTACCTGTGCCAGCGCTCCCCTTGCTAACATACAGGGTCCCACTGATGCAAGAGAATACTGCAAAACTAAAACAAAGCAAAACAGAAACAACAGCCTGACAAGGGAATGGTCCTCGCCATTTGTGTTTTCAGATTACAAGTCCCCTCCTCATTCCTGGCTTCTTGGAGGCCATGAACAGCTTAGTGCTGACCACTTTACTAAAGGCTTTTTCACTCAAGAACACTACAATTCTATCTCAGCTGAAAGTAAGAAAAGCAACTGATTCAAATAAAGAGGGATATGACTTTTTGGAATAATTCTGAGATCATGTGCATCAGTTTGAGTAAGAAGAATCTTGGTAGAAGATTGTTAAAGAAAACTTTAGGAATAAAGGCGCCTTCTTTCTTCATCTTTTGTGAAGGAATCAGGACTCACAGAGTCTAGGTCGACAGCTGCAGCTCCTTCCAAACCGACAGGGCAACAGGTAAGACAGAGAGTAGAGACGATAGGGGGAGGATTGTCAACAAAATTCAGAAAGCTGGGAAAAACTGCAGTTAGTGGATTTGCTGGGTAGAAGGGAACGCTGGAGGATGACGCGAGAGAACGCAACTCACGTCACTGTCCCGAATTCAGTGGATTCAACAGGATTGCTTCGTCACAGCATGGTCTTTAAAAAGAACTGCATGAATAATGTTTTTTTTTGAGATAGGTTCATATTGATTCTTAACTCTTTGATAAAAGTATGGTCTGGGGGTAAGGGATAAATTAAAAGTTTGGGTTTAATAGATACATACTACTATATATAAAATAAACAAGGACCTAGTATGTAGTACAGAGAACATTTGTTATTTTGTAATAACTTATAATAGAAAAAAATATAAAAAGAATATATATGTGTATATATTAAAGGTATACATTTAATGCACACATTAAATATGTATGTGTATATATATCACTTTGCCGTATACCTGAAACTAACATAAACATTATAAATCAACTATACTTCAACTACAGGCTTCCCTGGTGGCTCAGATGTTAAAGAATCTGCCTGCAATGCAGGAGACCTGGGTTCAATCCCTGGGTTGGGCGATCCCCTGGAGAAGGGAATGCCACCCCACTCCAGTATTCTTGCTTGGAGAATTTCAGGGACAGAGGAGCTTGGCAGGCTACAGTCCATGGGATTGCAAAAAGCTGGACACAACTGAGCAACTAACACACACACACACACACTCTCACTCTCTCGCTCGCTCTCTCTCCAATTAAAAAAAAAAGTTCTGTCTGGATGATAAATTTACCCCAGGGCTCCAATTAAGAAAGGATGCAAAGAAAGCCTGAATGTATTATAAACTGTGTAGGAGATTGTCTATGACTGTTAAAAAGGGAGTGGGACTTGCCTTGGCTACAATCTAGCTCCTTACTGCAGTCACTCACTGTATTCACATGTCACACTGGGGAAGAACCTTTGTATTTAAATATTGACTCTGTGGTTTCTCTTTCCAACTCCAGACACAAGGATGTCGAATCATACGGGTCAAGAAATTGGCCATGGTTTGGAGTGTTTACACCTTGGAAATCTGCAAGAGTATCAAACTAGGACTTTTTCTTTCTAGAGAATTGGTTGTTAAACTCTTACTAGCACATCACTAAGTACATGCATCTTGTATGAATGTTTGCAAAGGGGTTCTCCAGCTTAGCTTTTTTTTTTACTGCAGAAGTTCATGGAACAGGTTTCATTTGGTAACCTTCAACAAAGTCAAAGAGAACTTTGCCCAAGCCATGGCTCCAGGACGGGGTCTGGAGATGAAGAGACTGGGCATCATTAAGATTCTTTGGAGTGCATTCTTGGCAGCTGGTTCAAAGAAAGGTTAGTCTAGAGAGAGCGGCACCAGCTGTTCTTTTCACTGTACTGCTTGCAGGATTCTTAGAAAGGCACTAAATGTGTCATTAAAGGTAGAAATAAGCAATATAAGTAAAATCAATTTGCCACAGTCCTGAAGATATTACTACATAGAATAGATATTATTTCTTTTTACTGTAATAGGGACCAGAAAATGACAACTTATGCTAACCAATATGACAATATTACTTTGGGGTTTATGTTTATAATGGACAATTGGTTTCAAGAACACTGGGTGTAAAAAAAAAAAGTGTAGTTCTGATAATATGGCTTGTTTCTTAAGCAAAGTGCAGCATGTCTGACCTTGGAATAATCAAAAACCAGACAAATGACTGCAGGTTATGACCTGTGATTGAGCCTCACCCTTATTAGAAGTCTTCTTGCCCAGGCAGTAACCTCTACGTGTATAGAATGCTATATGTTGTGATAGTAATTATACAGAGATCTGGTATTTCACTGCACAGGAGGATTTAGTCTTCCCCAGAAAAGCCAAATAAAATCATCCCATTTGCTTTGGTAGTGAGATTTAGGACCTGAAAAATGTTCTTATTTGTGTTTAATTTGTAAACCTGGAATTACAGAGCAAATTACATCTACTTTCTCTTTTTTGCTATACCTGGGGCTTAGCCTCACAGCTTCCTAGCAGATCATCACTGTAAAAGGCATAGATTTAGATAGGAGTGCTTCCTGTTTCAGGGAGCAATGAAATACACCCAGTCTCTCCATCTTTACCCTTCTCTACTCTAGTTATCCTACCCAGCCCGCTGCAGCTGGGGTGAGTCCTACACACAGGCCTTGCTCCAGCTCCCGCTTCCCACCCCAGATGCCTCCATCCACAGGTGGAGAGGATCACCTCTGAGGATGCAGGAGACATCCTCCTGTCATCTCAAGGGGAAGCCTTAATGTTATAGAAGAAACTTTTCAAAGTGACCTTAGTCACAGTAGCCGCCATTGGTTGCCTCCTCAGCACTTAGGCACTATGAATTCCCTGTAAATAAAGTTTTATTGGAACACAGTCATGCTTATTCAGTTATTTATGGCTGCTTTCATGATACAATGGCAAAGGTGAGTCATTTCCACAGAGACAGTGTGTCCTGTACAGCCTAGAAGAGTTACTATCTGGCCCTTTAGAGAAAAAAAATTGCCAAGCCCTGGCTACAGCCTCCTGCAGCTTCCTGCTCTGTCCAGCAGAGGCTCGAGGAGCGCTTGGCAGGGGCCTCAGTGTGACCTGGCTTGCCAGCCCTCCTCCTCTCCACTGTGCCTCACACTTTAGGGGGACAGAGAAGTTGGCTTTTATAACCTGGCCAAGATCCACTTATAATTTCAGATGTTTTCAATTGTGGTCTAGCAGACAGAAGGGTCATCTCTCAGCAAAGCACCGCTTCTTTCCTCTCTGGGTTTAGTCTGGGTTTCTTTCGTGCGGAGCCTTCCTGAAGGCTACAGGATCTTCAACCTGTGGGGTAACTTGTCGGTGGGAGGGATTTTGGTGCTCTTAGGATGGTTTTTAGTGCACAGAAATACCAGTTATTGTTACTTTGCAGTTTTAAAAGAGCCTATACCATTTATTAAATTTATAGTATCTGAAGTGTAGTTTTTGTTGAAGCTATTATAGTTAACTTAAAAATCTTAATACTCTATCTATACATTTGTTAAGTTTTAACAAATACATTCAAAAAACTTGAATTACTGTTTAGGTCCATTTCAAAACTTCATTTATAAATGTAACATATTCAGTTTTCTCTTTAAGCATTTAGACTGTCTAAGAATCAAACATCCTGAAATAGTGAAGAATTTTTTTTCCAATAAGAATTCTTAAAAATTTCTTCCATTAAATTTATATATTCAATGACTCTCAAGTTCTGGAATATTCTATTTACAAGTTTAAATTCTCATACCTCTCTACATAGGAGGCCAATTCTGATCACTTACATATTTTAAATTAAATTGTACCTGCTTTTTTTCACTTAGCATAGTGCTTTTAAGGTTCACCATGTACAGCATGCATCAGTACTTCATCCCTTTTTACAGCTGAATGTTATATTATGTGCATATGCTATATATTGTTTATCCAGGTTCACCAGCTGATGGACATTTGCGTTTCTTCTGCTTTTTGACAATTATGAATTCAGTTATATGAACCATTACTTTCTCTTTAAAACAGACATTATCAATAATTATATAAATTAATAGGTTAAGATATTCAGACTCACTGGGAGTGAAGCAGGTCCACGAGTCTAATGTGAATTTCATTTTCACCCAGATTCACTAGGATCTTCTAGTTTTACTAAGGTCACACAGATTTTGGATCATTATTCTTTAATTTTTTTCATACGTATGAGTCAGTTTCTTGAGGGTACAGACAATGACAAAATGATTTTGTATCCTCTAAGGTACCCAGTACAATGTCAGGCATAAGTGTACTCAGTACAATGAAACTATAATGATAAGGGCAACACAATATATAGTATATTTCATCCCATATTAAAATGTTAGTAAAGGAGAGAGACTAAATATTGGAGAGAAGTTACCACTCTTCACAATTAATTAGGCTAAGGTTTAGAAGGTGGGATTTCATGAACAGTTTCAAAACTGTAGGCCTAAGTGATTTAAACTCTATTATATACAAATGCCTGCAGGCAGCTGCAGTGAATTGTTTTGCAAACAGAAAAGTAAACAGCCTATCATGGAAAACAGAACCCAGTCCAGAAATCCCAGGACCCACAGGACACTTATGTTTTGAGCTATGCCTTTAATCTATGTCCAAATAAAGCAACTAATTTTTATCTCAGAGAATGGAAAGCATTGACATATGCAAAACGAGAAGCATCAGGACACTTGTCTTTGCATGCAGGTGCAGGCAGCGGACTTTTCAATACCATCTACAACATAGCCATTAATTGAAGAGGCAGCCAGTTTCCAGCAGCTCACCATTTTCTTTTTCCTCTTCTCTCCTTCCTTTATGCCACTCTTTCAAAACAGCATTCATTTTGGATGCCAAGCACTTCTAGGATGTTACACTTGCTTCCGCATCCTCTGTGTTTGGGAGAATACTCATTGCAATTTATTTTTATTTCAAGAAGGTAAATATTATAAGTAGGAAAAAAATCTATGAAAAACTTTCTCCTGGCAAGAGAATATGGTTGTTTAGTCCTACCTATATGAATGAGAGCTAGTCAAGTATGTACTAGACAGGAAGGAGAGTTAATGAGTGAAAGCCCCAAACACATCAGAGACAGCCAATTAGCTTGTCTGAAACACAGGCTTGTAAAGCTATCAGTAACTTATAAAATGGTCTGCTACACACGAGTAAAATGTTGTTTAAATGGCTTGCTTAACTAAAGGCATTCTCCATGAAATTGATTCTTTTAAGGCTATTTTTTAACTTAATACTCATTAACTGTGTATATTGAAATGGCTGAGTGGGTGGTTAGGGGGGATAGGCACCCTGCTACTGTAAAGCGCATGTTGAAGATATGAATTTCATAGTTTATGAAGTTAAGAGGTATTGGGAAAACAACAACAACAACAACAAACCTCATCCATTACCAGCAATTGTGTCTGCCTCAGTAATTGAAATGGATCGATTCAATTAGATTATTCCTCCTCTGCCTAGCTAAATACTTAGACGGGGACTGGTAGATGTGCTCAGAGGACCTTCCAATCTGAGAATTTTATGCTTTTGTGTTACAGAACTGCATGCTTTTCCACCATAGCCTGTGATTTTGCAAAATGGCAAGAGAAAGAAGATTGCGAGCCTGGTATATTTCAAATCTAACATGTGCCTCAGAGTGCACATCAAATTTCATCCCCTAAAGACTAACTTTACTAAAACATTCGCAGTAACTTGATGTTACCTGACACATGAATGACAATGATTATACTATTTCACACTTCAAATGTTTTTGAAAAACACTCTTGTATATTTTTAAATTGGTTTCTGGTCATGCCTCATACTCAGTTTTTCCTGTTACATAAGTCTCCCTGCCATAAATACACCTTGATCAATGGCTATCTGATCAGACAAGCAGAAGGACATGCTTTGATTTTTCAAGGTGCAACTTCTTGTTTATTCAATATCGGTACCCTAATGTGCTTCAATAAACCACTATCAGTTGGCCAACTCAAAGGACTCTTTGACTCAACAAAATATCAGGAAAAAATATATTCATGCAATGGTTAAGACACAGAAATCTTTAAAATATAGTTTATATATTCTGGTTTATTTGGCTTTTATAATGGACTTAATGTGTCCCTTACCTCAGAGTCACAGTTGTGAGGTATAAGAAAGCAACAGCAGAAGCAACAAATCAAAATATTAATATATGGAACCCAAATAAACATGTTTAATATTGGACTTGTGGTACTATGGCAGCATGCTGTCCTAACAACAACAACATTTAGACATTGGAGCAGATTCAAATTCTTGGGCCTTAAACAGGAGACAGACAAAAATGGCAAGCCATGCATTGCTCAGCCGCCAATGGAGGGTGCCAGTGGCCCTGTCCAGATGCACAGATATTCAAAGGATATTCCTGTCAGCAGCTTGTCCTCTGGCTCCAGCAAGGAGCCACCATGGAAACACTGGGAGGAAAAGAAAAAACAGGAAGGCACGGAGAGATGGGGGAGAAAGGCAGAAAGAGCTGACAGCTGCCTCAGTCACACATCTGAGCAAGGGGAACAGGTAACAAATGGCCTTGTCACAAACTGCCATGTTGTTAGTCACAGGAAGAGAATTACTTTTCCTGCTTGGCAATATAGTCCGGAGCCTAAGATCCTGGCAACCGAGAAACATGAGCTTGGAAAGAGGCTTGCAGGCAGCCTGAGGAAAGAAAAGCTAAGTAGTAATCTGTCCTGAGGAATTTTAGCCAAAAAAGCCCACACAGGACTAGCTGAACTCGGNGCCAATTAGCTTGTCTGAAACACAGGCTTGTAAAGCTATCAGTAACTTATAAAATGGTCTGCTACACACGAGTAAAATGTTGTTTAAATGGCTTGCTTAACTAAAGGCATTCTCCATGAAATTGATTCTTTTAAGGCTATTTTTTAACTTAATACTCATTAACTGTGTATATTGAAATGGCTGAGTGGGTGGTTAGGGGGGATAGGCACCCTGCTACTGTAAAGCGCATGTTGAAGATATGAATTTCATAGTTTATGAAGTTAAGAGGTATTGGGAAAACAACAACAACAACAACAAACCTCATCCATTACCAGCAATTGTGTCTGCCTCAGTAATTGAAATGGATCGATTCAATTAGATTATTCCTCCTCTGCCTAGCTAAATACTTAGACGGGGACTGGTAGATGTGCTCAGAGGACCTTCCAATCTGAGAATTTTATGCTTTTGTGTTACAGAACTGCATGCTTTTCCACCATAGCCTGTGATTTTGCAAAATGGCAAGAGAAAGAAGATTGCGAGCCTGGTATATTTCAAATCTAACATGTGCCTCAGAGTGCACATCAAATTTCATCCCCTAAAGACTAACTTTACTAAAACATTCGCAGTAACTTGATGTTACCTGACACATGAATGACAATGATTATACTATTTCACACTTCAAATGTTTTTGAAAAACACTCTTATATATTTTTAAATTGGTTTCTGGTCATGCCTCATACTCAGTTTTTCCTGTTACATAAGTCTCCCTGCCATAAATACACCTTGATCAATGGCTATCTGATCAGACAAGCAGAAGGACATGCTTTGATTTTTCAAGGTGCAACTTCTTGTTTATTCAATATCGGTACCCTAATGTGCTTCAATAAACCACTATTAGTTGGCCAACTCAAAGGACTCTTTGACTCAACAAAATATCAGGAAAAAATATATTCATGCAATGGTTAAGACACAGAAATCTTTAAAATATAGTTTATATATTCTGGTTTATTTGGCTTTTATAATGGACTTAATGTGTCCCTTACCTCAGAGTCACAGTTGTGAGGTATAAGAAAGCAACAGCAGAAGCAACAAATCAAAATATTAATATATGGAACCCAAATAAACATGTTTAATATTGGACTTGTGGTACTATGGCAGCATGCTGTCCTAACAACAACAACATTTAGACATTGGAGCAGATTCAAATTCTTGGGCCTTAAACAGGAGACAGACAAAAATGGCAAGCCATGCATTGCTCAGCCGCCAATGGAGGGTGCCAGTGGCCCTGTCCAGATGCACAGATATTCAAAGGATATTCCTGTCAGCAGCTTGTCCTCTGGCTCCAGCAAGGAGCCACCATGGAAACACTGGGAGGAAAAGAAAAAACAGGAAGGCACGGAGAGATGGGGGAGAAAGGCAGAAAGAGCTGACAGCTGCCTCAGTCACACATCTGAGCAAGGGGAACAGGTAACAAATGGCCTTGTCACAAACTGCCATGTTGTTAGTCACAGGAAGAGAATTTCTTTTCCTGCTTGGCAATATAGTCCGGAGCCTAAGATCCTGGCAACCGAGAAACATGAGCTTGGAAAGAGGCTTGCAGGCAGCCTGAGGAAAGAAAAGCTAAGTAGTAATCTGTCCTGAGGAATTTTAGCCAAAAAAGCCCACACAGGACTAGCTGAACTCGGAATAAAGCCTGTGAAATACAAGTCTGGAGAACATTACAATCAGACATAAAGAGAACACCAGAAGTGAAGCTTCTGGAAGCCACTGACTGGACTTAGCACAGCATTGTTAGTGTGGCCTGGGGTCCTGTTGTCAGCCCAGGACTAGTCCAAACCGTTCGCTCTCAACGGGGTAGAAGAGACAAGGCAACCATTTCCTTGCCTATCCACTCCCCCCACGCAAGGAAATTAAGCAACGTCAGGAGGTATTTTTGATGGTCACAACTTGGCAGAGGGCGGTTGGGAAGCGGGTAAAGGGGATACTTGCTACGGGCATCTAGTAGGTAATAGTCAGGGATACTGCCAAACATCCTAACATACACAGGACAGCGTCCCCCTGCCCCCAACAAAGAGCTATCCACCCCAGACATCAGTAATGCTGAGGCAGAAAAATTCCACTCTGAACTGACTTTTTAAAGGCAAAAATCAAAGAAGAAAGCCCCGTTAATGATACAATGCATGGTTTATCAACATGAACCATCAGGCTCCTTCCCTGGAATCAGGAGATTTAGCAACTGGACTGGAAAGCTCCCCATGGAGGAGAACCAAAGGTCCACGGGACGTACTCTCTGTCCTCCTTTCTTCTTCAAAGTAGAAATCACTCGATCTTGGTAGGGGACCAGTGAGAACGTCAAACTGGCCTGAAACAAGCGCTAGAAAGCAGCAGTCACCTTTCTCTCATTCTCCATATTCACTGTTTTGAGCTCGGGGGATACAAAGGTCCACAGTTCAAGTCCCAGGCCTCATGGAGTTTCTCAGCAGTGGATGAAACTGACAGATACTAAGTGAATATGTAAGTAAATAAAGTCCAGTGAAAAATAAGTGCCGAGAAGAAAAAGAAAGCATGACAGAAATAATAACATTTGCCATATAACTGATCCAAAAGAGGGACTGATGGTGTAATATGAGTTAAAAATCAAGCAATCACAAATGAAGACAAGTATTTAGCTGGTTTCAAAACAAAATTTCATACAGTTATGATCAAAACTCTCTCAATTAACCTCCACTTAATTGTCTAGGATTAGCTGACTCTTCATCACCCTAATAATACAAGACAAGGATTAAAGCTGTCTACACAGTCAACATCCATTCCTGGTGGATACAACAACACTGGAATGACAAGACTATACCTTTGATGCTCAAGACTGGGGCAGTTGATGCTTATGACTGGGGCAGACTGCTCTCTGGCACATCTGCTCATTTCTGCTCCTGGGTTATTCATAATTCCGTACGAAGGCAATCAGACTTGTTATTATCATTAAGTAATCTTGTTAAATGTGACACTGATGAGTGAAATGTGAACCTGAAAGGGGAATGTCTATTTCTACAGAAAACTAAATGGGACGGATTCAAAGAAACCAAGAAAAAAGAGTCACTAAAAACAAACTGCTGTGGAATTAGATTTAGGTAAGATAACGCTAAAGGAATGGGAGGGAATGGGGAAGATGGCTCCTCAAGTGTCTTTAACTATGGTTCCACTTTAAAGAAACAGGAGCTGAAAATCCTAAGGATTGTGTTTTATGCAGAAAATGTAATACAGAACTCTTGACTAGTGGCCACATACTCAGAGCAAAGGCCTTGGACCAAAATCAAAAGGTCAGTACCATTTGTACATTTTAACTCAGATTATTTAGGGCATATATTTTATTTTTTTAATGACAAGATACTTTAACCAGTTCTTGATTATCAGTTCAGATCAGTCTGGATAAGAGAGCTTCTAACTGTATATTTCAAATCACACATTTTATTCTGTCTGAATCAAAAGCTTTCTCAGAGGGGAAGTCATTAACACCCATTTCAGTCTGAGTAAAGAGTGTTGCATAAAATCATATCCACTGTCAGAATCAATATTAGAGTCTATCACCTCAAATCCTCTTGTGAAAGAAAGTACAGTATAAATAAATAAAATTAAAATACTCAAATCCATACTCACACATACCTACACCCCTGCAGTCTCCTATAGAAATAGTCTTATTTGTGAAAGCAAATTACAGTTAAAACTGGATTCCTCATTATTAAATACAATATCCTTAAAAAATAATAAACATTGAGAGTTTGGATCCAGATGGTACAGTAAGAGCTTGTAGAGAGTTCATCTCCTCCCATAAACACATCAAAAATATATTGATACCTGGAACAGTTGTCACTGAAAACTAACCAGAAACTGGGAGAAGGACTCTACAACTAAGGCTATAAGAAAGATACTCAGGTGACTGAGCAGGAAGGAAAGGAAGGCGATCAGGTTGTGATCTGTGCCTCTGGGAGGAAGCTCAGAAGAAAGCGATTACAAGGGTGGACAGTGCCCTGCGGAGTGGGTGTCCCAGTCCACCTGGCTTTTTGGAAGGCTACTGAGACCAACAGAAGGACTGTGGGAAGCCTGAACGCTACTCCTGAGAAACACACAGGGCTTGCCTGGGGCAGTGTGGAGAGAGGTCTGCTCTAGGATGCTGGCCTTCCCCTGACTCCCTTGTGGGCTGTAAGCTCCAGCATAAGCTGAGTCAACTCTGGCCCCCATCACTCCATGTCACAGCATGGCATTGCATCCGGGGTGGCCAAGACTGGAGAAAAGATTCTATCTTGGAATGCAGAGGCACCTGGGTCCAGACATATAAGGAAGAATTAACATCTATCCTCAAACTATTTCCAAAAAATTGAAGAGGATGGAACACTCACAGATTCATTCTATGAGGCCATCATTAACTCTAATACCAAAAACAGAGAGACATTACAAAGAAAGAAAATTAGTAGGCCAGTATCTTTGATGAATATAGATGCAAAAATCTCTAAGATGCAGTAAGTTCTTTACATGAGTTCTGTTTGGAGAGTGTGTTCTTAAGTCCAATGTCTTCTAAAGTCTGACAAAATTAGTGTAGGTACCCAACTAACACAATCAGCTATATGTTACTGTACTATAATAGGTTTATAACACTTTTCATACATATAATACATAAAAAACAACACAAAAATAAAAACATTTTTAGTCTTACATTACAGTACTTTGAAAAGTACAATAGTACAATAGCTGGCATACAGGGGCTGTCATCAAGTGAACAGGCAAGAAGAGTTACTGACTAGAAGAGGGAGATGTGGGAGATGCTAAAGCTGAAAGATTGTCGGCAACAGGATACAGAGGGAAAGCTACAATTTCACTCACACCTTACATGACTTCCCTGATAGCTCAGTTGGTAAAGAATCTGCCTGCAATGCAGGAGACCGGGGTGCGATTCCTGAGTCAGGAAGATCCGCTGGAGAATGGATAGGCTACCCACTCCAGTATTCTTGGGCTTCTCTTGTGGCTCAGCTGGTAAAGAATCTGCCCTCAATGAGGGAGACCTGGGTTCGATCCCTGGGTTGGGAAGATCCCCTGGAGAAGGGAAAGGCTACCCACTNGATAGGCTACCCACTCCAGTATTCTTGGGCTTCTCTTGTGGCTCAGCTGGTAAAGAATCTGCCCTCAATGAGGGAGACCTGGGTTCGATCCCTGGGTTGGGAAGATCCCCTGGAGAAGGGAAAGGCTACCCACTCCAGTATTCTGGCCTGGAGAATTCTATAGATTGTATAGTCCATGGGCTTGCAAAGAGTCAGACACTACCGAGTGACTTTCACTTCACTTACATGACTAGACATGTGAATGCTTGTCTCCATCTTTGAAGGTTCACAACTTAAAGGTTCATTTGTAGGGGACTTTCTGTATTAGCAAAATTAATCCAACAATATGTAAAAATGATCACATACTATGATTAAGTTGAATTTATTCCGAAGATTCAGGAATGGTTCAGTATCCATAGTATTAGAAGTCCTAGCCACAACAATCAGACAAAACAAGGCATTCAAACTGGAAAGGAAGAAGTAGAATTGTCACTATTTGCAGATGCCATGATATTTCATATAGAAAACCCACAAGTATCCACTCTAAAACTATTGGAATCAGTAAATGAATTCAGTGAAGTTGAAAGATATAAGATTAATATACAGACATGTGTTGCTTTTCTACAGACTAATAATTATTCAAGAGAGAAAATTTTTAAAAATCCTGTTTAAAATCGCAGGAGGAAGAACACTTAGGAATAAACTTAGCCAAGGAGGAGAAAGACCTATACTCTGAAAACTACAAAACACTGATGTAGGAAATTAAAGATGATACAAAAAGAACTGGGAAGATATACTGTGCTCTTGGATGGGAAGGATTAATATTGTTAAAAGCAATCTATAGATTTAGGGCAACCCCTATCAAAATGTCCCATGTTATTTTTCAAGAACTGGAACAAACAGTTCTAAAATTAAATGAAATCACAAAAGGCCCAGAAATGCCATAGTAATACTGAGAAAAAAGAACAAAGCTGGAGGTATCACCCTCTCAGACTTCAGACTATACAACAAAGCTTAAGTAGTCAAAACAGCATACTACTGGCACAAAAGCAGACGCATAGATCAATGAAATAGAATAGAGAGGCCTGAAATAAATTCATATGTCTAAAGTCAATGAATCTACAACAAAGGAGGCATGAATATACAATGGAGGAAAGACAGTTTCTTAAGTGGACAGTTTACATGTAAAACAGTGAAATTAGAACATCTCCTCACATCATATAAAAACAAACTCAAAATGGATTAAAGACCTAAGTGTAAGACCAGAAACCATAAAACTTCTGGACGAAAACACAGGCAGAACACTGGACATAAATTGTAACAATTTTCTTTTGGATCTATCTCCAAAGGCAAAAGAAATAAAAGCAAAAATAAACAAATGGGACCTAATTAAACTTAGAAGATTTTGTAAAGCAAGGGAAACCAGGGAAAAAACAAACAAAAAAACACACTACAGAATGGGAGAAAATGCTTGCACATTATATAACCAACAAGGAAATAATAACTAAGAAATATAAACAGCTCATACAACTTCATACCAACCCCCCATACCACACACAAATAACCCTGTTTAAAAAAAGGAGCAGAAGACCCAAACAGACATTTCTCCAAAGAAGACATACAGATGACCAATAGGCACATGAAAAGATGTTCAACACTGCTAATTATCAGAGAAACACAAATCAAAACAATGAGAATCACCTCACAGAGGTCCAAATGGCTACATCAGAAAGAACACCTAGGGATTTCTTGGCAGTCCACTGGTTAAGACTTTACCTTCCAATGCAGGAGACGCAGGTTTTATTCCTGGACAGGGAGCTAAGATCCCACATGCCTCATGGCCAGAAAGCCAAAACATAAAACAGAAGCAGTACTGTAATAAATGTGATAAAGACTTTAAAAAAGAACACACACAACAAATGTTAGTGAGGATGTGGAGAAAAGGGAACCCCTGTGCACTGCTGGTGGGAATATAAACTGGTGCAGTTACTGTGGAAAGTAGTATGGAGGGTTCTCAAAAAACTAAAAAGAGAACTAACATATGACACAGCAATTCCACCACTGAGCATATATTTGGAAAAATGAAAACACTAATTTGAAAAGATACATGTACAACAAAGTTCATAGCAGCACTATTTACAATCCCCAAGATATGGAAGAAACCCAAAGCCATCATGAGCTTATTGAATAAAGATGTGGTATACATGTGAAATAGCAGCAGCAGCAGTATCTTCCCTGGTGGCCCAGAGGTTACAGTGTCTGCCTCCAATGCGGGAGACCCAGGTTCAATCCCTGGGTTGGGAAGATCCCCTGGAGAAGGAAATGGTAACCCACTCCAGTATTCTTGCCTGGAGAATCCCATGGATGGTCTACAGTCCATGGGGTCGCAAAGAGTTGGACATGACTGAGCGACCTCACTTACTTACTTACTTATACATATATATTGGAATATTACTCAGCCATAAAAAGGAATGAAATTCTTCCATCTGTGCAATGTAGAAGGACAAGAGAATATTATGCTTAGTGAAGTAAGTCAGAGAAAGACTAATACTGCATGATATCACTAACATGTGAAATCTAAAAAATAATGGAAGTTAATGTATATACCAAGCAGAAACAGATTCACAGATTAAAAATATCCAACAAACTAGTGGCTACCAGTGGGGAGAAGGATGTGGGAGTGGCAAATTATGGGTATGGAATTAAGAGATACAATGTACAGAATGGAAAATTATACCCATTATAAATAGTGGGTATAGCCTCTTATAAAAGTTTTAATGGAGTATAACCTAAAAATACTGAATCACTTATGTTGTCCACTTGAAACTAATGTAATATTATAAATCAATTATACCTTGGTAAAAAAAGTATAAATGATAAATAAAGATGTTATTTTTAAAATTACATTATTTTAAATGCATTTATAAAATATTTTCTAAATAGAACTTATTCCCATTTCTAGACTCAGGATTATATAGCATATCCATCAGGAAAATTTCCCTGACCTTCTCTTAGCACATCCTTGACTACTATCTCCTACACTTAACAGTTTTCTAGGGACTAGGCAATATTAGTGTTTCTCACAGTAGTCTTATTTTACCCTTTCTACCCTTACCAAATTGACTTCTCCATCAGTAAGATGGCAGTTCTACCAGAGCACTTGAAAACAATAATCATATGATGCCAATCCCTGACAAATGATGGCTTGTGCTAACAATTTTTCACTAGAAGGTAAGCATCAACAATAAAATAATGTAAAATGATGCATGTAAATGACATTACCTCTCTGAGTCCACAAATTTATTTTCAGTGAATGATATCTTGTCTTCATCATATTTAACATAAGGGGATCTAGACTTCAGAGTCCTCAGTATATAGGGTTTGTAAATTTTAGGTGCCTATAGTCATCAAAATTTTTATACCAAAAGAGAAGATGAAATTACAGAGAAATAAGGATATGAGAAATAAATTATTGCCTATTTGACTGCAGTTTCTTATCCAGACATTACAGTGCATGTAACCTGCATGGTGGTGGTGGTTTAGTCACACAATTTGCATAAAACATGTGGGCAGGTTGAATTCTCTTACAGCTGCTGAAACAGGTGAATTCTGACTTTTTATATAAAGCCACAGACACTAAGTATGTAGTCACCTGGTCAAAGGTGGACCTGCTTTTTGGTGCTGTTAGAAGGGATAACCTGACTTGATAAACTGTAAAGATGCCGGGTGGCTGGTATGACCTAAGGATGGCAAGGCTTGGATCAATGACTAAGAGCACTTGTTCTGGCATGATCCTTGCTGAGTTCTGACATGACCACTGACACTGTAAATCATCAATGCATAGCATATTTCCTACACAACCTGGAGTGCGAAGGAACCTGGACAGATAAACGTGTACCACACAATGAGTGCAAGTTCTTAACATGAGATGGAAATGAACCAAATTAGCTGGTCCTTCTCCCTCCCTCACCCACCCCTTTCTCTCCCTCCTTCCTTCTCTCCATCCCCTCTTCCATCTCTCCCTCTTTCAATTTAGGATATTAAGCCAAGGACTTATTTAAAGCACTGAAAGACATAATTAACTAGCACTCATGAAATAATTGAAAAGAATTCCCTCAATGAGCAAATCACTCTATCCTTACAGGCAAGGCTTTGGAGTGGCTTGCATAACTATCTTTAACGACTTTTATGTTTTAATGAAACACTATAAATTAGACTATTTTAGTTTAGGTTTCAAAAACTCACTTGTGCTGCATCATAGATGTTTAAAAATCTTCCTGTATCTGCACAAAGCATAAAAAGCTCTTCTGGAAAATCATGAACTCCATACATACCCAATATTCCCCTCCCCATTTCCCCCTACCCCCAGAATCCTTCCCATCTGCCAGCTGGGTTTCATTTTAAGAATTTCACACTGAATATAAAGTGCTATTTTGACCATGTGGCTCCAGAAATGTGAATTTATAGTCTATTCAGACCGTACGCAAGTGATTGACAGAGAGGGGATTAACCAACTGGATGCGATGAAGCTGCTGCCTCTTCCTTCAGGTTCCTTTAAGCTTCCAGGACATGGGGCCATCCTTACAGTCTCATTGAGACTAGCAAGAAGTATAGTCTCCTAGCAGGGGTCTTAGTTTTCACATCATTGCTTAATGGCCTCAACCTTGGAACTCTTTTGTCTATGCTCCTATATCTCCCACACTCCATGTATTTCCCCACATGTAAGCAAGAATACTACAGTTTGCTTTCTTAGACATCTTCTGCAACGATGTTCATCTATTGACTCATATAACACATATCTGTAATTGCTGGTTGTCAGGTTTAAGACGAAAATTCTGGGGAAGTACATGTGTGTATTTGATTTTCTTGAGAAAAGGCTAGAAATGACTAACAAACATGGAAAGACTGTCTAGGCTAATATTTCAGAGATCATTTGAAAGTCTTGGGCATCTAGTAATGTTTCAAATACCATTGCTATTTAAGTTCTACTACAAAGTAGTCCTTTAAAAAAAAAATAACTCATCTTATTTCAGATTTATCATTCTCAAGTATTTTATCATAGGCATTAAAGTGAGTTATAACTGTATACTTAAGATTTGCTAAATCTTTCTTTTTGCAACTTTAGGGTCATGCTGTTCCTAGGACTCTGTATACTTACTAAATGGACACTAAGTAATACTATAAAACAGATTACTTCTCTGTTTAACAAAAACTCAATGAAAGGATATTAAAGTGTTGAATTTTGAGAAGGGTGTGTAGAATTAACTTAGATTTGATGTTGTGATGCTGGAGTCAATCCCAAAATTAATGAGCACATCTAAATTTGTATTACACACATACACACAAAGTTGACATAAGCTGACATCAGAGAAAAGTCAACATCATCAGAAAAGTATAAGCTTATCACATCCTGTCAAGTTTGGTCCTGTCTAGAATAGGAAAGGTTCTGTTTGAAGGTGGGGTCCTTAGCTTCTAAATTATTCTAGAGAATAATAGAAAGAATAATGTCTCCCCTTTGTTTCCCCAGGAAAAAATAAACAAGTATTCTACAGAAACTCAATTATGCCTAGGGGAAAATTTCTCCTACTTGCTAGCACAATAAATAAGACTCCATTAAAAAAATCACCAATATTACACATTTAAGTTTTAGACACATTATATGAAGAGTTAAGAAAGTTACTGGAGCATAGAGAAAAGTATGAAAGAAACCACATCAAACTGATAATGTTGGATAGTACACTGGAGAATCAATGAAAAGCAGATTCTTAACTTTTTCTTAATATCATTCTTGAATTACTGAACTTGAAACAATAAGGCCCCCATAGTTCTATACTTTAAAAAATTAATAAAATAAAAACATATATACGAATATCAAAGAACATTTCTTAAATGCCCTTTAAGAAATACAGCAATAATATACCCACATGCAGAAACACACACAGGGAGGTAACCCGGTTCACAGCAGAAGTGCAGAAGACACAGTGCTGTGCAAGTATGAAGAAAAGATTTCAACAATAAAAATTTCCATGTGGTAGTTACCTACTCATGTGACAAAAAGAAATATAGTTTTTTTTTTTTCCCTCTAAGAATGTATTTAAATTTTTTTAATTATAATTTTTAAAAGTTACACTCCATTCAGTTATCACAAAATATCGGCTTTGTTGCCCATGTTGTACAATACATCCATACAGCCCATCTTACATCCAATAGTTCATTCATACCTCCTACTCCCTCACCCCTATCTTGCCCCTCCCTTCTCTCTCCCCACTGGTAACCACTAATTTGTTCTCTGGAATATAGCTGTTTTCTAACTATCAGTTAAATATGGATTTTTATCATGTCTAAGCATTTGGGGGATTTAACTTTTAAATCGATGACGATTTATTTAAATTATAAGAGTATGTCCCCTTCTGGAAGATGGGTGATATTCTAGGGAGTCAAGACACTCAGAACTCTCAACTTTCACAGTTGAAAATCTGGCACCTCTCACCAGGCTGCAAAGTTCACATATGATTTTCCACAATCAGCAGTATCAGTGCTTCACATCCTAGACAGGAATACCTTCTATTCTTCATCAGATCCCTTTTTAGAGAGAAGTAACATTTAGAGAAGATCATTTAAAGGGCCGGCCCATCCATCCTCCTTTACTGGATATCTAATGCTATCTTTGAACAAAGTTCAAGTAGAGCCTGTTGAAGGCTATAAAATAACTCTACTCCATGGCATTCTAATACCAGGGTCTTAACTTTAATGTTGCCATACGAAAAAGCCACAAAAAATTCAGATTTACATTTGCTATAAAAATGTTGTCATAGATGACTCATTAAATCACTCAGTGTCTCCCACAGAAAATCTTTTTGAATTGTGTTAGAATGGTTTTTATCTTCCCTGTGGAAGGCACATCCTTCCTCTTCCAACAATGAGAATCAGATCACAGATCATGATTGCCCCATCTTTTGGTTTTTCAGAAACTCAGAGCACTAAATATAAAATCTAATTTAAGCAATTACTGACCCACAGGGTTGGTGTTATTACAGTTTTCCTTCTCTTTGTCTTTATCTTCTATTTCATTTTTTAATTATTATTATTTCCATGTGAGTCCCTTTAAGTTCTCTGAGGGAAGAAGTAGTGGACTATATATACACACAAATAAAAATAAGGTAACGTTTCTGTCTGGAGTTGAATAACATCATTCAATCACTATCTCCTTGCTCAGAATTTTTACTTAACAGAACATACCAAGCTTCAGTGAAAGTCACCAGTCTCAAGTCATTTTTACTATTTTAGGAGTTCCTTAAAAGTACCTGTTAACACTATTACCATGGAGCACAAACTCTAATTTTATCAGAATTGTTTCAGTATAAGAAGCCTCAACAGAAGCTAATTCATTTTAAGAATGGATTTTATGTACCATAGTGAGAAGAAAAGCTTCAGCAGATCAAATCCCTTACAGAGAAATTCAAGGAACTGTTTGATTTCTTATTGTATAAAACGAATGATGTTTAAAATATCATTTTCAGGGTTTTTCCTCTTGTTTTTTAGGTAGAGGTAGTGCTCACATAGAGTTTGTCCCCATGGTGTTTTTTTGGGGGGTGTTGGAATTTTAACTGTACTGCCAGCTTTTTATTACCATCTAGGTCAGACATCCGGAGAAGGCAATGGCACCCCACTCCAGTACTCTTGCCTGGAAAATCCCATGGACGGAGGAGCCNCCTGAAGAGATCAGTCCTGGGTGTTCATTGGAAGGACTGATGCTGAAGCTGAAACTCCAATACTTTGGCCACCTGATGTGGAGAGCTGACTCATTTGAAATGACCCTGATGCTGGGAAAGATTGAGCGCAGGAGGAGAAGGGGAAAACAGATGATGAGATGGTTGGATGGCATCACTGACTCATTGGACATGGGTCTGGGTGGACCCCGGAGTTGGTGATGGATAGGGACGCCTGGCGTGCTGTGGTTCATGGGGTCACAAAGAGTCGGACACGACTGAGCGACTGAACTGAATTGAAGCCACTGCAGTATCTGGCCCAGAGAATTCCGTAGACAGAGGAGCCTGATGGGCTACAGTCCATGGGGTTGCAGAGAGTTGGACATGACAGAGACATTTTCACTTTCACACAATAACTTCGTGCAATCACTCTTGAACTTCTGTTAACTTTCTGTGTAGACAGTGCCTAGGGAGAGGGGAAATATTCCAAGTACACAGGAAGAGTATTCTTCTATCAGAATGGACGCTGTCAGTAGTACTGGAGCACGTTTCTAGAGGCTCCCTCGTAAGCCAGGAACTATTCCTTTGGTTGTGGGATGGTGGAGCAGCCTGTGCCAGAAGGAAGGACTCGTATAGTTAGATAAACAGGGGGACACTTACAGGGATGGGCCAGGATTAAAATATTTTAACAACTTGTCTGCATGTAGTGATGCATATAGACGTAACACTGCTTCAACTAATGGAAACTCAGACTTGTAAACACCGGCTCCACAGGAGGACAGACAATTTTTTACCACTGCTGGCCACTGAGCTTTGTAGACCCTGAACCAGAAATACAAGAGAAAGACAACCTGAAAACTGTCTATTCCCTCGACAATATTCACTTTCCTTTAGAAGCATTTCACATAGAATGGCACTCAATAAATGCTGCTGATCGACTGACATTTATTGAATGTCTAGTGTATACGGAGTATTCTGGGAAATTTATAAAAAGAAAATACAAATGACATAAATTAAACTGGCAGTTATCTTGATGACTCATAAAAGAGGCAGCCTTTTGGAGATGAGGATGTAATCCCAACTATACCCTAATGACGTCTTGGGAAGAGAGGTAACTTCAAACTTAGGATAAAACATGTTTTGCAGAGTGCTTCCTCCACCATCATTCAAGTTCTGGTCTTCATCAGCTGCCATTGGTAAGGGTCAGACAGAATGAAACTCATATAATTCAAAACAAACAAATAACCACCCCACACTCGAAAAAAAATTCCTTATATCTCCCCAACTTGAAACACAAGTTTGTATTTGTAATCTGATTTTGAAGACCATAAAACTTTATATCTGCATAAAATAAGATGCAGCTGCTTCTGAGGGGTAGGCGGCCCCCTCCCCACTCCCTTGGTAAAAAGCTACTTGGTAAAAAGATCTTTGAGTGCTAGGGATGAATTACACATCCTGAAAGTTGTCAAATGAACACAGCTTTTTCAAGTAAGGGTGATTTACTTAAAGCAACTCATTTACTAGCAACCTATACTGTAACCTTCTTTCATTTCTGGTATATTCTTGGGCATATCAAAATAATACTTTTTAATATTCTAAAAATGCAGCAAGTTTTATTGTTTAAACAATATTTTTTAAGAACCTGGTTATTTTTTTTCCAGACAAGGTAAACATTACAGAGCTGAAAAGAAATATAAACATTTGCAACTAAAGCTTAAAATCCTATTTGAAAGATATATGAATGAAAAATTTCAATTAGAAAGCAGAGCCTGGGAGATAAATGAGACACGACTATGACTTCTCTTCCTGGTGTTAGATTATGACTTTCAGGAAAAGGAGGTAATAAAAGCGTCGGGAGAAAGGTATTTGTCTGACATTGTGTCAGATTTCCTAAGGCCCACGAGCACCTTGAGAAGGAACAGCTGGGAGGAGCAGACGGAGTGCTTTAGCAGCCTTTGGAAAGTTGCCATTATGTCTCCTTAGCCTTCCTAAAAAGCATTCGTTTGGTATTTGTCTTCTATTTTATTAGCTTAAAAAATTTTTAGCAGATTGTCACACAAACGACGTTATGGGAGATATTCACAATTTTGTTGATTACTTTTCAAGCCTTTCTTAGTGTTACTTTAATTATTCTAAACAGCATTTTCAAATTGTTTAGATGAATTGAAAATAAGATTCATTCCAATGAAATAGATATTCTTAGAGTCAGAATTTTAGAGCCAGAAGGGGACTTCTATATCATCTATTTCAATCCTCTCATTCTATAGATAGGGACCCTAAGACCCATTTGGTTTAAACAACTAAACCCAAGGTCATCTAAGAAGGTTCTGGGCATGAATCAAAACTCCTAACATTTAGTCTAATTTTCTTTCTATTAATGGCCAAATCCACACTGCTTCCCTGGAGTGTGGGAGGCACTGCACAAAGGTTAGCTCTTATTTGGAGCTCTACCTGTCAGCACAGAGATGGCCTGATGGTGACTCAAGTTCCTGGAAACTTCAAGGCAAGTTGATCAGTCTGGAAGTCTCCTTCATTAGGAGGCAGGATTTGAGATGGGCCTTTGGTTATGATTCAGATTTGAAAAGAGGAATCTGAATACCAAAACAGGTTCTAGGAGATGGGAAGGGATGGATCATTTCTTGAGTAGTTTAGGTATTAAATGGGTTTCCCTGGTGGCTCAGTTGGTAAAGAATCCACCTGCATTGCAGGAGACCCTGGTTCAATTCCTGGGTTGGGAAGATTTTCTGGAAAAGGTAATGGCTACCCACTCCAGTATTCTGGTCTGTAGAATTCCATGGACTGCATAGTCCATTGGGTTGCAGAGTCAGAAACGATTGAGCAACTTTCATTTTCACTTTAGATATTAAGTGAGGGCAGAATTTTAGGATCAGCACATCAATTAGAAAAATAATAATTTTTAAAAATTGTAAATTTAATAAGCATTTGGGTAGAAAATCAGTGTCACTGTTCTGGCCATGATCTCTCTAGAAAGGATCTCTGATTTCTCAGATCTTTCTCTTCACTTCTGATTTTCCAAGCTCCCCAAGAAGTGTGGATAATTAAGGATTAAAATTCAGCAAATCATTTCAGGTTAAGGAGAGAAACAGGCTTTGCTAAATACCCTTTATAAACAGGAGGCAAAATTTGAGACTCAGCTTGGAGGACAAATACAGTCAGTTATCCAAATTCTACAAATTATCACTAGCATTCATTCATATATTCTCTCTCTCTCTAAATATGCATGTATATATGGGCTATACATGAAAAAAAAATATCCCAAGGACCTTGTTATTCCAGGAAATGGCTGCTGGGATGACAAGTTCAGGAACATCATATACGACTCAGCAGAGTTCATGCAAACTTTCTGCTCCGTTTCTTCCCTCACCTCCATGTGTCAACACCACATAAAACTCACTGCTGTAACCAGTGCCTGCCGCACATTCAGAATGAAATGACTATCTACTGTAAAAAGAGAAAATGGTATCATCTAAACCCCCCAAATCGCTTGGATGTCTGCTTTAAGACTAATGAATTGGCCAGTCTGTATAGAGTCCCTGTATTTATACTGTTAACAAAAGCACTGTAATTTCTGAAATTTCATGTTTCTTCGATAAACAGAAATACAGGATACCCAAGAAATATCATCTTTAGAGGTTATATACAGGTAAAGGGAAACAGTTCTCTTAGCCTCACTCCTCAGGGTGGTCTAATTATTTAGATAAGCATTCCAGATAGAGGAATATGTTTTTTAAGAAATGAATACACAAAGATATGCAGACTGGTTAGACAGAAGGAAAGGGGGAGAGAGGGAAGAAGTGAGGTTAAATATTACTGTTCCTTTCATGGAAGTATTTTAAAACTGTTAGGTGGGAAGTTAGGCATGAGCAACAAGGGGTGGCCTAGCAACAAAAAGATGCAAGCTGCTCTCTAAGCTTCACCCCAGATGTGCCCAGGAGAGCTCACATATATGCTACAAAAACAATCACAGAGACTTTTCCAACTCCTGTGCCTGTACCATAGGTACACAGGAGATACAAACTAACCATAGTGGGTTCTCCACTTCCAGCACATGCGTCCTTGATGCACAGCTGTGTCCTTAAGTAAGTTTAGGCAGCCGGGAGCCCACTGCTGCTGCTGCTAAGTCACTTCAGTCTTGTCCGACTCTCTGCGACCCCATAGACGGCAGCCCACCAGGCTGCCCCATCCCTGGGATTCTCTAAGCAAGAACACTGGAGTGGGTTGCCATTTCCTTTTCCAATGCATAAAAGTGAAAAGTGAAACTGGAGTCGCTTAGTCATGTCCGACTCTTAGCGACCCCATGGACGGCGGAGCCCACCATGCTCCTCCGCCCATGGGATTTTCCAGGCAAGAGTACTGGAGTGGGGTGCCACTGCCTTCTCCCAGGAGCCCATTAAGGGTTCATAAATATTCTATATATACATACATCTAATCATAGCATACTGAATTATGGGAAGACATGCACAATGGAGCCTGTTGTTATGTAACTTGCAACTGTCAATCAAAACTCTCAGTCCCGGCTGAGAGTTAAATATGTAAAAGCCCAGACACGCCTCCTTCCCTAATTGGCTTTGAGTGTACGTCATTTGCATTCCATGTCTTCATTGGTGGCAGGCATAAGCCCCATTTTACACATAGCAGAACCAAGAGGAGGAGATGGGAGGCATAAAAAGGGAATCCAAGAGGGATTGTNAGACATGCACAATGGAGCCTGTTGTTATGTAACTTGCAACTGTCAATCAAAACTCTCAGTCCTGGCTGAGAGTTAAATATGTAAAAGCCCAGACACGCCTCCTTCCCTAATTGGCTTTGAGTGTACATCATTTGCATTCCATGTCTTCATTGGTGGCAGGCATAAGTCCCATTTTACACATAGCAGAACCAAGAGGAGGAGATGGGAGGCATAAAAAGGGAATCCAAGAGGGATTGTGGCCACTCCTTTGGGGTCAGCCTGTGCCCGTGTCTTACGAGTATACCATCCACTGTCTGTTTAATAAAAGCTCTGTCTCCTTGAGCTATAACTGAGCTGTAAGTAGTCTGTTGTTTCGAATATTTGCTACCAAGAGCCAAGAGCTGAGAAATCACCTCTGCTTGAGCTGTAATTAGTCTGTCCTTCCAAATCTTTGTTATGATGAGACAAGAACCGAGGGAGAGAAATAAACTGACCCCACAAAACGAAATATCTTTCCCTGAAGAGTCAAGAGTTACATAAAGTTTTGGTGCAGTTGAAGTCCTTTGAGAAAAGCACAACCCGAATGTATATTTCTCTTTTGGGTCAAACAAAAGCCAGCATAATTGTAAATGCCCTTTATACCATTCAAATATTGTACAAAATAAGCACACTAGAAACTATAAAACTATAGTTTATGTGCTTTTTAACAAATAATAACTGTGAGGAGGTCTTTTTTTTTTTTAAGAGGACTCTGAATCAGAAATAGGTAACAATGTTAAAATAGCTTTCCTATCATTATGCACGATTAATTCCCTTTCATTAAATTTAGGTCCTAAAAGATAATTCTCTTATTTGAGCTTCCCTGGTGGCTCAGATGGTAAAGTGTCTGCCTGCAAGGTGGGAGACCCGGGTTTGATCCTTGGGTCAGGAAGATCCCCTGGAGAAGGAAATGGCGACCCACTCCAGTATTCTTGCCTGGAAAACTCCATGGATGGGGGAGCCTGGTGGCCTACAGTTCATGGGGTCACAAAGAGTCAGACACAACTGAGCAATTTCACTTTATTTAAGAGCACTCTGAAAAAACAAAAATTTTGTGTATAGCGTGTTGAGGAACTTGGCCATGAGAGTCAGGGTGGAAGGCCCANACTCCATGGATGGGGGAGCCTGGTGACCTACAGTTCATGGGGTCACAAAGAGTCAGACACAACTGAGCAATTTCACTTTATTTAAGAGCACTCTGAAAAAACAAAAATTTTGTGTATAGCGTGTTGAGGAACTTGGCCATGAGAGTCAGGGTGGAAGGCCCAGTGGATTACCATAAATGGGCAAATCTCCACATTGGAAGCTGATGTACATGCTGGTCTAGCTCCTCAATCTAGGCATCCTCCGCAAGGCACATGTGTGGCAGCATGTACATGAAAAGAAAGGCATAGCAGAGCTTATATCCTATTGCACAGAAGGAAAAAAAATCACACAAATAGTTTACAGCAGACACACTTGCTGCTAAGTGTTCTTTCTTTACACCCAGTTCTTAGGATGGGCTGATCCATTTACTATGAGTAATGGGGAACCTAATAATTTAATGGGGAGCTTCAGATTAAAGCTCAATGATATTAAATATCTGGAGAACCTGGCATAAAGATTGATTACCAGCACTATTCAAATTAAATTCTTAATAATAAAAATATATTTTCATAATAAATCTACAAATCACATACTCACACAGGCTGCCTCTTTCTACTCAATGTATACTGTGTTGGCTACCAGAAAAAGAAAAGGAAAGAAGAGGAAAGAAAAGAGCCAGACCCCTTTTATTAAGTTATATCTCTTAAAGCTGAATGTTATCTAGGGATTTCCATCATAACTAAGCAGCCTATGGCTTCTCATCCTGTTGCTAAAACCTTGCCAACATTTCTCCATCAGCTGAGAGATATCTTCAGGTCTCCAAAGAGCCTGAGAAGGAAAGGGGTCATTTGAGAGAGATGAAATCTACCATCCTTTGGTAACCAACCTTTCCCCACATGCATGCAAGTTTCAATAAGCTTATTCAATTTTCCATGAAAACAGGCATCAGGGAACTTCCCTGGTGGTCCAGTGGCTAAGACTCCTCACTTACAATGCAGGGGGCCTGGGTTCAATCCCTGGTCAAGGAACTAGATCCCACATACTACAACTAAGTAAATAAATAATTTAAAAAAAAAAAAAGGAAAGAAAACAGGCATCACTTCTCCTAAATACAAGAGATATATTTAGTAGAAAAGAGGTAGAAGATACTGCTTTTTATATCAGAGTTCATTTCAAAACTCAGTAAAAGACACATTCCAGGCTGCTCAACATATCGGGGGAATATTTTCCTAGGTTGGCTAAAGTGCACGTGGACTATAGAAGGTATATTTCTATGGATAAGACGACTACGGAAGAGCTCACTGGTTTCTTACATTCTCCAGTATCACAGATTATCATAGAAACTTTTTACATTCAAGTGATTTCCCCATAGAAAATATATTAACTGGTATATTTTATGCCAGTTTAATTCAGTAAAATCTGCTTGAAATACAAGCAATTTTAACAAGAAAAGAAAAAACAAAAAAACGGTGTCACAGATTCCTTCAGGAATTCTGGGCACTAGATTAACCCTCCATGTTTTTATTTTTACCCAAAAAGGGTTCCATGAAGATAAATGATGATGTTCCTAACAACTGAGGAAAGAGAACAGTATAAACATGCAATGCTTTATACCTACCATAGTTTAAAGCTTTCATATACCATAAATTGTGATTATAGTCTGAAAAAATCAAATCCTTATGAACATAAATGGATAGTCTCAGTTTTACTTGGCTTGCAAACAGGACAAGTATTAATGTAAGCTATATGCTGTTAATATACGCTTTTGACAAACAGGTATATATTGTAATGAAAAACCTAGGGGAGAAATTCTCTCAAATTTAATCTTTCCTCTAACACAGGTTGCTGTGTCTAGCCCAAAAGGTTTTGTACAGTGTGATGCTAGGATGCCATTTATACAAATTATTATATGAATGATGTTTCTACCACTTCAGGTATACATAGTGTACAATTTGTTCTTTTGAAACAAATAATTTTAAGATTTAATGAAGGATTAAATAATTTAATTCCATCAAGGTAGACAGTGTGCTTAATGTAGTCTCTTACAAATCTTTAGGGAGCTTACTTTTATTTTTATACTGTATCTTAGATTTGAGAATTGTTTCAGCATTAGGCAGCCATGCTAACACTGGATCTTCCTCCTGGAGTAAGCTGCAGCAATAGATACCTTTATTGGTGCCAATCTCAACTCTCTCATCTTTGGTACCTTTATTTTGTTCCATTTATCACAGAAACAATATAAAAGCTATATACACTTTCCTAAATAGTACAATGCAATTTCCGCAAGAGCATAAAAACTCAATGACAATCACACAAAATGAGAATGACCAGGAGTTAAGCATTTCATTTCTTCTAACTCTACCCCACAAGCCTTTCTCTTTCTCATCCTGGTAAGTACGATTTGTGTTTGTTTCAGTAATTGTCTTCCAAATAAGCTTGCAGAAGAAGTAGATCACACCTCTTGCATCTTATATATCTTCTGTACTCTGCACATTTGGCACAGTAGCTCTTTAATGGAAAGCAGACTTTTTGATGGGTCAGGCTTACCCTGCCTTGCTTTCTGGCCTTAGATTGCCACTTGTCTTTATGATTATTTTGCATAATGCATGGTTTCTGGAGATTAGTCCATTAATCTTAAAATTCAGTTCTGTAAATCTGTTTGTCTTTTCTTGATAAACTAAGAAGGGTCAGTCCTGGTGCGCTGGTATATTGCTATGTTACCAAAAAAAAAAAAAAAAAAAAAACCAAAAAACACACAACATAGCTGTGAGCATTTTCAAACAAATCTAAAACCGAATAAGGAAGGGCACTTCCGCTTATTGAGAGAGAACCAGCAAAAAGAATGCAGAAAACATATGGTTTTGGGGAGGGTGAAAGGAGGCAATAGAAAATTAAACTTAAACGCTTGGGTACAAATTCCCCCATGGGAGTAAAAGCAAACGGAGCTGAGTACCGCCCACCAGCCCCTGGCCCTGCCAACAGCTCCCCCTTCTTCCAAAAATTTTGCCAATGGTTTTTACCTCTGGCACAAAGAGAGTTACAAAATGGACCTACTATTACCAGTTCCAGGCTTTGAAATAACAAATAAGCAAGGAAGAAAAAAACCTTCATAAGCAGATCACCATCTGGGTTGAGGAACGAATTTACGCCAATGAAGTGGTGCTACAAAATTATAAACATTCTGGAAGACTCTGTGCCTTGATCAAAAGTACTGGGTGAAAGCCAAATTTGGAAACTGAAAGCAGGTTGTAGCCAATGTTTGTGGTCTTTATCATTCACTGTGATACTGGTTATAGGTAATGCTGGACACAGTGTCAATGGGGAGTTAATGAAGCCTTTGAGATAGGAACACGTGGCTGGCAGTCACAAAACAGGCCACAGGGAACTGAGATTTGCAAATAGAGGCTAAATGTGAGATTGTCAAAGATCAAAGAGCTCAAGAAATTCAATGTAAAGTGTAGAAGAGCTGGGGCAAGGGACATTTAAAGCCCCACCAGTTCCTGATCCAATTCTAGCAAACAGAGTTGTCCTACAATCCCTCTTGTCTCCCAAATGTCTCCAAATTTATTGGGTACACTTGGGTTTATTTGAAAGGATTCATATAAACACAAAAGCTTAAGGTCACAGTTATCACAGAGTCAAAGCTGTAGTTTCTAACAAAGAAACAAGTGAAAAACTTATTTAGAAGAGGACCAAGCATCTCCGCTATATTCTTTTAATGTTACTTCTTGGGACAAACTCCAATGAATTTTCCAAAAACAAAAACTCTTCTGCCTTCTTGCTTCATGCTCTCCAAGAATCTTCCATAGCCAGGGCATGGAGGCATGAGTAGAATTACCCCATGAGAAAAAGGATTAATTGAATCTAGAAAGAAAAAGGACATTGGATACGGGGAAGGTATACTTAAAATAGCATTTCCTCACTCGTCTCCATGGTCAGGAAAAGGCTTCCCTTTTATCAGTAAAGGTTAAAAATAACATTCCAACACATTAGAATGAACACTAAGAAACTCCTCTCAATATACATCAACTTTAAGGATTTCTCCCAATGAGAATCTAAGCTTTCTTCTAAAGTTGCTTAGTTCAGTTTCAGAAGCTGATGGCTGATATAGCATATTTTCACAACAACATCTGCAGGATATTTTCAAAATCTGGCTTAACTAGCAATGCCCAAAGGGCTAAATCTAGTTTTTGAAGATTCCCAAAGTTATAAAAATGAGTGCTGTGTGGGCAGAATTCCTTAAGCTCAAACACAAAATCAGTCAGGATTTATAAAATAATAGCATGTTCTTTTACTCTGATGATTTTCATGAAATGAAAATCATTAAGATTTCACCTGGGGTTCTGAATGAACATTGAAATTATTATAGTTATTTAAAGACGCTTTGGTAGATGTTCATAGAAATGTTTCCTGTGATCAGGACGTATATTTAGTTGGTCTAGCAAAATATTCCTTCTGGAGTGTCACTTCACCCTTCATTAAATCTTTAGTCATTTGTTCTAACCGGAGATAGTGAGCCACACCATTTTCACATGCCACTATACCTGGAGGTGGATACACTGGCAGACTCTGTAAAACAAATGCAGAATTCCTGGATGCCTGAATGCCAGGGAAGCTGCCACTTAGCTCAAAGCTTCCTTACTGCCATTTCATGAGAAATCTTAAGTATGCAACTGCACATCCACTTAAAAGTATAATTTTTTATTGTTTAACTGAAATTGTAGGGAGGACAGCATATAAATGGATAAAAAAATGGAAACTGGACCACACAGAGCCCTTAAATAAGTTTAACAGCTGTCCAAAGACAGGAGATTTAAATAAATGTACATTAAACTCTTACCACTTGACACATACATCTTTTCTCTATAGTTTCTGAGAAGACCAATTTCAATAGAAGAACGCCTTGAAGGATGTTATTACCCATGCTCCATCTATTAATAGAATAATGCAGTAGTCAAAAGACTTTCAAAAGATAAAAGCATCATTCTCTCTAACGTTTCTGGACTTCTGCCGAAATCACAGTCATATTTTCATATTTGTCAGCTCAAAGAGACTCTTTTATAATAGCAAATAAAAATTAAGTGTTCACACTGGGCTTCAAAGCAAAATTCTTTCAGTGATGATGCATAAAGCACAGTATACATCTTTCTTTAGGAAGGTTGACTGCCTCAAATTCAATATTCAAGCTGGTAACATCACAGAGTTAAAACATACTGGGACAATGACGGCTATGATCTGATTTTTAAAAAATTAAGCTAAATATGCAGAAAAGAGTTCTCACATGGCTGAATCCAGAGTTCTTTCCCAGAGGTGGCATTTTTCAGAAATGTCCCCAATGAAGACATGGAAATGAAGAGTGAATAGGAATAAAAAGGGATAGTGGATCACAGTTAAGATACTATTACCACATAGTGGGTACAGAGCAGTGTCTGAGTGAAGAATTAAGCCACTTAATAAACTAACACAGAAGAGCTATTAAATAATAGTAGTCCCTTGGGAGTTGCTTGTTTCTTGGTAAACACTCATATCCTAATACTTTTCTTGGATTACTTTCCCACTGACTGAAGGAACTGTTTTCTTTATGCCTCTCTCATTCAGGAGCAGAGTCTGCCAATAAGGACATACATGCTTATGAGGAACAGAAGTAGTGATAAGTCATTGATTTGAATAGCTCCAGGTTATTGACAAAAAATAAAATAAAGACTGGCAGAATCCTATTTAGCTGCTAGCCAACTCAAGAGAACAAATGCAAGCTCATCCTCTTTAGAGGGGTCTATTTTGCAACATTCTCTTGTTTTAGCACAGTTGGTGAACTTCTACATTTGGACATATCCCAAAGCTCAGTGCCTGGGACAGTGCCCAGCAGACAGTAAACTCTCCATGAGTTTTGAGAGAGATCCTTTGGAATGTGGTTAAATATTTTCTGGATTCCTGAGTAAATCTGGGGGATGCAGAGGGCCCAATTGACAATGTTTGTGGGGAATATATCATGTCTGATTTGCATTTTGATAGCCATATTCCTTTAAAGCAAACAGTAACACCACCACAAATCCTAGATAATCTCAGACATATACTTGTGATCTCAAGAGGAAGAAAAATTTTAAAAACTACAAAATTGTTTACAAAAGAATTAACTTTTAGAATGAAATGCATATATAAGACCTAATAAAATGTTTCTTGATATTTATATAAAATATAATCATATAAAATATTTCTTTATATAAATATCTTCATGTTAGGCCTCTTCACTTAGAAGTAATAATTAAAAATAAGCCATCATAGGCAAAAGCTACCATTTTTTCCACATCTGCCCATTCTGAGTGCTTTACTTGTTTTTATGCATTTCTCTCCAACAACTTTATATGATATAGATGTGATTTTGCTCACACCATAGTTTTTCAATGCTTAAGAGAAAGGACAGACAATCTGCTCAAGGTCACATGGCTTGAGAAAAGCTGAGTTTTAAACCTAGGCTGATTCTAAAACCTGTGTTATACAAAATGGAATATTACTCAGCCATTAAAAATGAAATAATTCCATTTGCTGCAACATTCATGGAACTGGAGATTATCATACTTAGATTCAGAATCTTAAAAAAGGGGTACAAATGAACTTATTTACAAAATAGAAACAGACTCACAAAGAATAAATTTATAGTTACCAAGGGGGAACAGTAGGGAGAGGAGTAGACTGGGAGTTTGGGATTGACAAATATATACTACTGTATGTAAAATAGATAACTGACAAAAACCTACTATATAGCACAGGGAACTCTGCTTAATATTCTGTAACAATCTAAATGGGAAGAGAATTGGAAAAGGATACACACACACACATACATATGTGTGTGTATGTGTATATGTGTGTGTGTGTATAACTGAGTCATTTTACTGTACACCTGAAATTAACACATTGCTAATTAAATATACTCCAGTATAAAATAAAAATTAAAAAACAAACAACAGAAAAATAAAACCTATGTACATCTACTACATTGTCCAGCCTGGATGACTAGACTATGCAGGCAACTGCAAGGAATTGGACCAACCTGAATCTCAGTCTTTGCCATTTGTTACTTGTATAATAAACAAACCTTGTATCCTTCTCTGAAAAATAATGGGCCTCCCTGGGGGCTCAGTTGGTAAAGAGTCTGCCTGCAATTCAGGAGACCTAGGTCCAATCCTTGTGTCAGAGAGATCCTCTGGAGAAGGAAATGGCTACCCACTCCAGGATTCTTGCCTGGAAAAGCCCATGGACAAAGGAGCCTGGCAGGCTACAGTCTATGGGGTCGTAAGAGTTGGATATGACTGAGCAACTACATCTACCTATCTGAAAAATAATATGTACTTATCTTTCAGGGTTGTTATGGGAATTACAGAGAACATCTATAAAGTAGTACTTGATAGCTGCTATTGCTATTGTTGTTACTATCATTATTAGAAATATAAAATCTTGAAATTCATTAAAGGTGGAGTGCCTAGCATTCTCATCTATCCATGCATTTCATCTGCATCCAATCTAATGACAGTACTCAGTTTAGCAGGGTGACCTCGCTGCTGGGGCCAGGACTCTGCTTCCCTGCTCAGTGCGGTTTCTATCACCCTCGGCTACCTCTCACTTGTTTTACTTTATAAAGACTAAACTAATCCCAAACATTGCTAATCAAATCCAAACCAAATAAGGAAAGAAAATGTTCTTCCTTCGCAGGGAACCATAAAATAGGAATGCAGAAAACACAGGCTTTTGGAAAAAAATCAACAGAAAAAACTCAATACTCTTTGGGTACAAATTCCCCCAAGGGATCGGAGACCTGACAGAACTGAAAAAAAAAAAAAAAACACCCACTGGCAGTGAACTCTGCCAAGAGCTCTCCCTCCCCAGAGGCTTAATGGCAACGGCTTTCACCTCTGGCATGGTGACCAATTACAAAATGGGCCTTCTGTCCCTAACCACAGATGTCCCAAATGACAAATTAAGTGTCCAGGAGATAAAAGGTTATCGTGGAATCAGTACAACACACACACATACACAGATTCTGATGTGGGGTTAAAAAAAAAAGTCTCATTTGGTTTTTAGCACATTTACACTGGTTATTCTTTTCTAGGATAAATCCTGGGTCAGTAGTTTAAACAACTTTCAATATTTAAGAGTAAACAACCCCATGTAAGTGTGAAAGAAGTCATCACTGCCCCCCACCAACAAGAGTGTACCAAGTCTATGAGATAAGGAGTAGGCTGCTGCTGCTGCTGCTAAGTCGCTTCAGTCGTGTCCGACTCTGTGCGACCCCACAGATGGCAGCCCATCATGCTCCGCCGTCCTTGGGATTCTCCAGGCAAGAACACTGGAGTGGGTTGCCATTTCCTTCTCCAATGCATGAAAGTGAAAAGTGAAAGTGAAGTTGCTCAGTCGTGTCCGACTCTTAGAGCAAAGACAGCACAGGAGCTTTAAGGGCCTTCCCTTAAAGGCCTTCCCTTACAGCATGGAACTGTACAACAGCAATATCACCATCCCTCCAGGGTATACACTTCCTAGGACTGTTCATATCAGTATTTATATTTACTCTTATGAGAGTACAAATAACAGTATTCATTGTCAGAGATGCATATAAGGCTAAAACACTGAGATAATTTTCTCTCAATCAAGAGGATTATTAAGATAAACACCGTTGAACATTATGATACTTAAGAGTTTAGGAGAGCCCACAGAGTCAGTTCTCATCTGTATGTCTCTTTCGGTATAACTTTAAAATTTTTACCTTTCTTTCTTTCTTCTTTTTTTTTCTTTTTGGTTAGAGATGGTTTACCCATAGTTCTCCTTGGTTAACATTCTGTTAAAAAAACTAAAAAATGGAAGCTGGCTTATAACGCCTGGGACACTAAAAACACTTGGTAAGCTGCTAAACTACAGTACTACATACTTCTGTGGGTAGATATTCTTACTTCACTATACAAAGAATTTAGACAGCAAATATTTCCAAAATAGCCTGCATACATTTTCTTACCAATAACTATTACCTTATTTTGCATATATAAATCTTTCCCTAGATATTCAAACCATTTCAACCGGGTGGCTTAAACATAAAAGAAAAAAATTCTTATTGTTATTTGTAGTAATCATCACTTTGTTGTCTGACCATGTTAGCCTCAGTTAACTATTTATGGGTTTAAATAAATCAGGATGAATTACAATTTTTTTTATGGTTATGTGAATTTTCCCCATTATTCACACAGATTTCCTAGCATCATAAAGTTACACTAAAATTCTTTAATGTATAAGAGATTTCCTCTAGGTCACTTTTCCCGACTCGATGGACATAAGTTTGGATAAACTCTGGGAGTTCGTGATGGACAGGCAGGCCTGGCGTGCTGCGATTCGTGGGTTTGCAAAGAGTCGGACACGACTGAGTGACTGAACTGAACTAGGTCAGTTAAAATGGAGACTTAGACTCACACCCAAATGGCATCTTGGTTGCATTCCTTCCAGAATATACCTCTCTCAACTACCCAAATTAAGCATATTTTAAGAATTATTAGATTAGGTTTAGGCAGAACTCCAAATGCACTCAGTTTCATGCTGAATAAAAAGGAAACTGTTATTTTTCATTCAAGTACCTTAACCTTCCCTTTCATTTAGGGAACCGTTGTTTTCTAATAACCTTCCATATGAAAGTATACCTTATCTCCGGCATCTTCCCACAGTCTTATATTTCATGTTAATGCCTGTATTTCAGTTTTCTTCTTACTGACATTAGTTTGTCACTAATGCCATTGAAGTTTTTCTCTTCACAAGTTTGCTATGTAAGGTTGCTTTCTTTCCTGTTTCCTGTGTTAAAAATTATCTTATTTGAATTAGCGCATATATTCACCTTCTGAACTTTAAAATGGATGCTTCACTTTTGCAGTTTTTCTGGTATTATAGAAAATATTCTGCTTAAAAGCCATAAGAATGAATTGCTCAACTATATTTACTTTCCACAAATATCTTGCCTTTGTCTGTTAAATAAAGACAAAGCAAGTCTGAGAGATTATTACCTGGGTGCAAAGCATCTCAAAGGCATTCTAGGCCTTTAACCTTCTAGTTCTCTCAATGATTTTAAGCAAAATAACCAATCACATTTTAATGATCAGGAAATCCAAATACTTTAAATACATACTGAGTGTTTCTTAGGAAGCCCACCTTCTGTATCACTCATAAATAAATTCTCCATCTAGAATATATATTGACTATACCACATACTGAGTGTTTCTTAGGAAGCCCACCTTCTGTATCACTCATAAATAAATTCTCCATCTAGAATATATATTGACTATACCACAAGTAGGAAGGGATTTTTTTTAAGTGTAATTGGTTCATAAAATGGTGTTAGTTTCACGTGTACAGCAGTGATTCAGTCATTTATATATATATATACATATAAATATATATATATGACTATTTTTCATTACAGGCTATTATAACATATTGAATATATTTCCCTAAGCTCTACAGTAAATCCTTGTTGCTTATCTATTTTATGAAGGAATTTTAAAAACACAAATGATGGGTTGGGAGCCAGTAGGGCTTCTGTACTGAGGAAAATATTCAGTCATAATATTCAGTTTTGGTTATTCTTTTTATTGGTTATTTCTATTTATTGCAAACAGAAAGTTTCCTCACATTTGATGTGTATGGGTTAATAATCCCAAAATACTAAAACACTCTGATTCTAACAAATATGCACAGCAATCTGTAATTTAGATATGGTACCCAGAGGTTTATTCAGAAAAGAGAACAAACGTTTTGATTTTTGCTTGAAAATAAAGCAGTTGAAGGCCTTATTTTTTAAAATCAGACCAACCAATGTGATGGTACTGCTTAATTTCTATAGGAACATAGCAGGCTTGCATTTGTTAAACAAAAAACATTCATAAATGCTTCTCTTTACCTTTAAGCAATTTAAATAAAATCAAACTTTTAAAGAGATCAAGAGTAGGAATAAAGTGCAAAGATGACTAAGAAAAAGCCAGCTATTCCAATAGGGGTTACTTCACATATTTGAAGAATTTTTCCTCAGTATTAAATGCAGTTAACAGGAATTCACTCATCACGCATAGTCTGCTGCTGCTGCTGCTAAGTCATTTCAGTCGTGTCCGACTCTGTGTGACCCCATAGACAGCAGCCCACCAGGCTGCCCTGTCCTGGGGATTCTCCAGGCAAGAACACTGGAGTGGGTTGCCATTTCCTCCTCCAATGCATGATAGTGAAAAGTGAAAGTGAAGTCGCTCAGTCATGCCCGACTCTTAGCGACCCCCTTGGACTGCAGCCTACCAGGCTCCTCCATCCATGGGATTTTCCAGGCAAGAGTACTGGAGTGGGGTGCCATTGCCTTCTCTGAATGCATAGTCTACTATCATTAAATGTTCATGGATTATTTCTAAACTTCCGTAAACATAGAAATTCAAGTCATGCTTCTAATATTTAATACAGAACAATGGTGGACTCAAAAAAAGGGAGAAAGAAACACACTCACTGCACTTATGCTCATAACTTCTGGAACTTTTTGGCTTAATGCAAAAAATGGAAAAAAAAAAGCATTTTTAATGTGACATCAATTCTTTTGAACTTCCAATAATCTGAATGCACATTTAACAACAAACAGTTTAATAATCACATCTTGCAGCTGACTTAATTCTCAAGATGTCTTTGCAGTTTTATTGTTCTGTAAAAGCAAACTGTTTCATCGAAAATTGTACTAGGTCAGGCTTTTTACAAGGAAAAAGTTTATTATATTGCTTATTAGAGTATACTCATTAATTACCAAGTTTGGTCAATGGGTTTCCTTTGAACTGCCTGTGAGATGAATATTTTATTACTCATTTTCATAATAATGAGATTTGACAGATTTTTACTTTACAAAATCTCAATGGTTTATTTCATAATGTTATTTATTTTTTAGACCAAACCATCATTCTTTTCTTCTTTTCCTTTCNTTCCTTTGAACTGCCTGTGAGATGAATATTTTATTACTCATTTTCATAATAATGAGATTTGACAGATTTTTACTTTACAAAATCTCAATGGTTTATTTCATAATGTTATTTATTTTTTAGACCAAACCATCATTCTTTTCTTCTTTTCCTTTCTTCCTCCTTCTCTTTTCCCTTTCTTCTCTATGATTTTCTAAAAGAAAATACTTAAAATATGAAGAAATTTAACATTACACTTCATTAAGCCATTGCCAAATGCACAATAAAATGTGCCCATGATCCTTTAAAAAAGGATTATGCATATAGAAATACATGGAAAATGTACTGTTCTTAAGAACAAAATAGAACAAATAAATTTCCACATCTGAGATAGACTTCTTATAAAGGAGGTTGGGTAAGTTCATGAAGAAAAACTCTACAGAATGGGGTTGTCATTAAAAATAAATGAAGCAAGGATTACTGGGTTTAAATTGCTTTCTTATGAGTCAAAAAAGTTTTTAAAGGATTTTAGCCAAGTATGTGAAGGTGAGTGATGCCCACTTCTGGTTTTGCCAAAAAAACACTAGAAATGACAAATTCCAGTGGCTCTGGCAGAATGAATCTCTGCCTGGGTCAATTCTCCATAACAGGAGCCTGCAGAATCCAAATCTACTTCACATCTGAACTATCAGATAATAGCAGGCCAGATGATGCTCCCAATGACGAGTAAGCTCATTGTTGGTTCCTCTCTGAGTTGTTCCTGGATTCTCCCCACTTTTTTTCCTCCCTCATCTCCCTTCCATTTCAAGGCGGACCCCGTCCTGAGCAGGATGCTCACCTCTGACGGTCTCCAACAACTGCCTCTTAGAGACTAAGTGCATCTGGTACTGAAGAGAGAACAGATGTGGTTGGTTCACAGACAGTTTGAACTTTAAGACAGAGTGATATCACAGATAAGCATATCCAAGACATATATATATACTACCTATGTCATATATCAGACCAGATAATGTTAGAAGTAGAGAGTAACTTACATGAAGAGGGAAGGTTTTATACAGGTATATAAAAATGTGCAGCGGGGACACAGTAAGCAATTAAAGAAGGTAGGTAGCCCACAATGGGCTTGGGTATAAGAGCAATCTAACCAGAGGTGGAAGTTGGGGTAGTTTCACACAAAGAATTACTTAGGCAGCATTTCAAAAATGCAGATCAAAGGCTAGTTGCAGAAAGATAACATAACAATATATCCCAACTTCAAAACAGTAGTCACTTTTTAGGAGGTGGGCAGGGGAATGGAATCAAGTAGCTATTTCTAAAGTTTCTATTTAAAAAATAATTGAGCAACAACATAAATATGGCAAAATATCAACATTAAGACTATAGAGTTAGTTATGTTGTATGTGAATTATAGACTTTATAATTGAAAGAAAGAAAATATATGTAATATTTTAAAAATAAATAATAAAACAGATAAAAATGAAGATTGAGATTATAGAAAAATGAGAGGCTAGCAAATGGGTTTTTGCTCCTCCTTTGGCTTTCATATTTTTTTATAATATGATCGCAGTCACTGTCACTGTTATTCCCTGAAACTTCTGGCTCTGTTTCTGGACACCTGGGAGTCGCATAGCGCCAGGTTCCCTGAGTTTGGTCGGCTCAAGTGCCCACTACTGATCAAGAAACTGTAAGTGGAAATGGGAGGAGGAAGATCTAACGAGTAAGGCAACAGCCCCATTCCCACCGCCATTCTCTCTGCCCTCTGCCACGACAAATAGCAATGTTCAAGATGGTAGTCATGTTCTTAGCCCGAGTCTCTGTGTGATCACGGAAGAATATATGGCCTCCCCTGTTGGGTATGATGGAACGGTAGCACGAATAAGGAAGAAACTTTCGTTGCTGTAAGACACTAGAATTTTAGGATTTTTGTGTCTACAGTGTATCAGAGCCTATTTTTAAAGAAAAAAAAAAACACCCTTTAAGTGAGAGAAGACAAAATTACTAACTCTATAACAAAGATACCTTGAGAGGTTAGCATGTGACAGCTCTGTCTCAGGTTCTGGGTACACAATGCAGTCATAACACAGAGGTCTCTGGTAGACTGCCAGGAGATAACATTCTATTAGGATGACTGAATGTACACAAGCAAATACATTTTGAAAGGGAGTACATTTAAAATATAATTTCATATAATGGTAAGTGCTCTGAAGATAAGTACAGCAGGATAAGAAAGTAGGGCGTTTTTGGAAGCTGGGGTGTCTGAGACAGCTATTTTTGAGAGGGTATCAAGGAAGCCTTCTTTGAGGAGGTGATGTCCCAGCAGAAACCTGAGCAGGGGTGAATAAGAGATTCAGAATTATGCACCTTTACAGCTGAGTAATATTCCATTGTATACATGCACTACATTTTCTTAGCCATTCATCTGCTGATGGACACTTAGATTGTTTCCACAAGAGGAGACTCTACACATGGACATCACCAGATGGTCAACACCAATATCAGACTGATTATATTCTTTGCAGCAAAAGATGGAAAAAAATCTATACAGTCAGCAAAAACAAGACCGGGAGCTGACTATGGCTCAGATCATGAACTCCTTAGTGCCAAATTCAGACTCAAATTGAAGAAAGTGAGGAAAACCACTAGACCATTCAGGTATGACCGAAATGAAATCCCTTACAATTATACAGTAGAAGTGAGAAATAGATTTAAGGGATTAGATCTGATAGACAGAGTGCCTGATGAACTATGGACGGAGGTTTGTGACACTGTACAGGAGACAGGGATCAAGACCAAACCCAAGAAAAAGTAATGCAAAAAAGCAAAGTGGCTGTCTGAAGAGGCCTTACAAATTGCTGTGAAAAGAAGAGAAGCAAAAAGCAAAGGAGAAAAGGAAAGATATACCTATTTGAGTGCAGAGTTACAAAGAATAGCAAGGAGACATAAGAAAGCCTTCCTAAGCGATCAATGCAAAGAAATAGAGGAAAACAATAGAATGGGAAAGACTACAGATCTCTTCAAGAAAATTAGAGATATCAAGGGAACATTTCATGCAAAGAT
>SJYV01011252.1:350866-362682 GCA_006410875.1 Neotragus pygmaeus | reverse complement strand
CACCCTGCTTATTTAACTTATATGCAGAGTACATCATGAGAAACACTGGGTGAAACACTGTGCTGGATGAAGCAAAAGCTGGAATCAAGACTGCTGAGAGAAATATCAATAATCTCCGATACGCAGATGACACCACCCTTACGGCAGAAAGTGAAGAAGAACTAAAGAGCCTCTTGATGAAAGTGAAAGAGGAGAGTGAAAATTTGGCTTAAAGCTCAACATTAAGAAAACGAAGATCATGGCATCTGGTCCCATCACTTCATGGCTAATAGATGGGGAAAGAGTGGAAACTGTGACTGACTTTAATTTTTTGGTCTCCAAAATCACTGCAGATGGTGATTGCAGCCATGAATTTAAAAGACGCTTACTGCTAGGAAGGAAAGTTATGACCAACCTAGATAGCATATTGAAAAGCAGAGACATTACTTTGTCCACAAAGGTCCATCTAGTCAAGGATATGGTTTTTCCAGTAGTCATGTATGGATGTGAGAGTTGGACTATAAAGAAAGCTGAGTGCTGAAGAATTGATGCTTTTGAACTTTGGTGTTTGAGAAGACTCTTGAGAGTCCGTTGGATTGCAAGGAGATCCAANTCAACAAAGGTCCATCTAGTCAAGGCTATGGTTTTTCCAGTAGTCATGTATGGATGTGAGAGTTGGACTATAAAGAAAGCTGAGTGCTGAAGAATTGATGCTTTTGAACTTTGGTGTTTGAGAAGACTCTTGAGAGTCCGTTGGATTGCAAGGAGATCCAACCAGTCATCCTAAAGGAGATCAGTCCTGAGTGTTCATTGGAAGGACTGATGTTGAAGCTGAAACTCCAGTATTTTGGCCACCTGATGCGAAGAGCTGACTCATTCGCAAGACCTTGATGCTGGCAAAGATTGAGGGCAGGAGGAGAAAGGGATGACAGATGATGAGATGGTTGGATGGCATCACCAACTCAATGGACATCCAACCAGTCCATTCTGAAGGAGATCAGCCCTGATATTTCTTTGGAGGGAATGATGCTGAAGCTGAAACTCCAGTTCTTTGGCCACCTCATGTGAAGAGTTGACTCAGTGGAAAAGACTCTGATGCTGGGAGGGATTGGGGGCAGGAAAAGAAGGGGACGACAGAGGATGAGATGCCTGGATGGCATCACTGACTTGATGGACGTGAATCTGAGTGAACTCCAGGAGCTTGTGATGACAGGGAGGCCTGGCGTGCTGTGATTCATAGAGTCACAAAGAGTCGGACACGACTAAGCGACTGAACTGAATATTTTTTTTTTAGTATAAACAGTGCTGCAATGAACATTGGGGTCCATGTTATCTTTTCAGATTATGATTAAAAGAATGAAATAATGTCACTTTCAGCAACATGGATGGACCTACAGATTATCATACTGAGTGAACTAAGTTAGACAGACAAAGACAAGTTTCATATGATATGATATATATGTGGAATCTAAGAAAATGATACAAATGAACTTATTTACATTACAGAAATAGACTCACAGACTTTGAAAACAAATTGTGGTTACTAATTGGGAAAAGTACAGGGAAGGATAAACTGGAGGTACATAAGTACTATTTATAAAATAGATAACCAACAAGAATCTGTATAGTACAAGGAACTGTACAGCACCAGGAACTCTACTCAAGGTTCTGTATACACCTATAGGGGAAAGGAGTCTGAGAAAGAATGGATATGTGTATATGTATGCTGAATCACTTTGCTGTATACCTGAAACAACACTGTAAATCAACTATACTCCAAAATATAATAAAAATTAAATTTAAGAAGAGTGCTTCTGTAAGATATATATTACTTCTTTATTCAAATGTCATTTTACATAGCAAAACAATCAAAATTTATATTAGAGAAGATAACTGGAACTTAGTAAATGATGTAGGGAGCAGAAGAAAAGGGAGTGAGAGAGCTAGGTTAGGGTGAGCTTAGTTAAGGAATGAATCAAGGCAGGTATTTAGTCTACATGGGATGAGAAACCACTGGAGGGTTTTCAGAAGAGGAGCGACAGAAAATGATCAACATAGTGGAAGGTTATGAACTTCTCTGGTTAGAATGTAAGAGGGCAAGAGTGGAAGCAGAGAGACCAAGTGGTAAGCAGTTAGAAGAATCCTGGACCCGGATCACAACACTGTAGACGGGTTTGGGATATATTCTGAAGATAAAACCAACTGGTTAACTTGGTACATAGGGAAGGGGTTTGGAAAAGATGTTAGTTTCACTGAGATGAATACAGTGGAAGAGAAGCTGGGTTTGATCTGAGGTGAGGGAGGGAAAAGGGCAGAAGTCTTTGGCCTTAAATGTAAGATACCATCAAACATACGAGTGGGGAAGCTGAGGAAATATGGGATTAGTCTCTAGATGGAGAGGTTTAACTAGAGCTATAAATGTAGGCATCATCAGTGTATTTAAAACCATAGAAAAAAATGAGATCACCCAGGATATGAGAAGATGGAGAAGAGGGTGAACCTAAAGGCTGTGTTTCAATATGAAGAGGTAAACGGATGGATCTACTGTGGACTGTTCAAGAGTCTCATCATAAGAAGACTGATAGCTGTAGTTGAAGAGGAAATGAGAAGTAAGGAAACAGAGGCAGCAAGTAAATAATAAATATTCTCTCCAGGAGGTTTTACTGTGTGTGATGGTAGAGTCAAGAAAGGAGCTGGTGGGAGGAGGGGAAGGGAAGGTGGAATAGAAAGGATCAAAAAAAATTTAATAGATCATATAAGAGCATGTTTACATCCTGATTGGAACAATCCACTAGAGAGGAGAAAAAACTGGTGATGCCAGAAAGAAACTGTAAGCTCAGGAGGTGAAAGGGACAGGAATACACAGAAAGGCAGCAGGCTAGTAAATGGTCGTGGGAAGATGAAGGTCCTTTTCTGATGGTTCCCATTTTCTCAGTGAAATAGGAAGCAAAGCCATTCACTGTGCAGGGGAAGTGGACGGTGGAGGTTTGTGACAGGAGGAGAACGGACCATGCAAATGCAGTAGGACTTCCAGGAAACCTGGGGCTACTTAAGGCTCTGGCTGTCAAGGTAATGAGAAGCCAGCTGGGACTGCTGTCCACTTCCCCCTCCCATCAGGCTCAGCTATGTACGTGCAGGTGTGGAGCTAGTGAGCTGAAACGAGGGGATATGCCAGTCAACGTGACAGCACCTGAGAATGAGATTTTATTTTTTTTTATTTTTTATTTTTTAAAATTTATTTATTTTTAAATTTAACTTTACAATACTCTATTGGGTTTGCCATACATCGACACGAATCCACCACAGGTGCACACAAGCTCCAATGGCTACTTGTGATGCCAAGGTCTGGGAGGGAGAATGGTCTTTAGAGAGGTGACTGAGGGAGAATGAAGTAAAGACTCAGAAAAAGGAGCTCAAGGAATCGCAAGTCCAGGGGGCTGGGTGAACTTTCTACCTGGAGACTCCAAGAATGAAAGTTAGAGCCTGGGAAGAAGAGTGAAAGCAAGTGTTCCACAGTGTCAATGAATGATGCGCAGAGCGAACAGGAGTGAAAAATGAACACAGACGCTCCCAGGGCTCTTACAGTGCCTTATATCCCCGCGGTAAACACCATAATGCCTAGTACAGAGCCAGACACATAAAGGCGGCTTGAATAAATACATGGGTTTTAACTAAAAGAAATCTTAAAATATCAGTTTTACAGACTGACAGCCGAGATATAAGGATTTAGGAAAACTCCAGAAGGCAGTGGTCAAATATATGAGCAAGAGACTTGGAATATATAAGGACAGGGATGAAATAAAGATATGATCTCATTAACCAGTGACCAGCTCCCTGCTGCACTCTCAGCTATTTTCTATCCCAGCACCATATCCTTTTCTTGATTTCTATGCTTTTTACTTGTATGCCCTTCTCAACTTTTAATTCTCATTCACCTACTAGAAATTCATCAGCTCAAATACTATTTCTTTTCTCTGTTATGATATACCCTATTGCTGTTCAGTTGCTAAGTCGTATCTGACTCTGCGATCCCATGGACTGCAAGTATGCCAGGCTTTCTTGTCCCTTGCTATCTCCTAGAGTCTGCCCAAGATATACTGAGGGCCTAGCAAAATGTCTGGCAAAAATAAGGTGCTCAAAGAATATCAAATGAACAAAATGGAGATGAGAAAACTATGGTTAAAAGAAGCCCAATAACTTATATCCAGAGGAAGGCTGAGATGAGTTTAATTCTATATCTCCCTTCTTAGGGCTGGAATTGAAACTAAGAGAGGAGGAGATGAAAACCAAAGGTTGAATGTTGACTCCTGGGAAATAATTCAGGGAGGCAGTAGTCTTGTGGACCCAAGACTAAACAGCATTTGCCAAGAGTAAACAGTCTTGGGGATGGCCAAGGCGACCTAGGTCAGCTCTCTCGTTTCTACTCCTGTTCTCAAAGTCCTGCCTCATGGACATACCCATCATGACCTCATTCCTAAGCAACTCCATTCTGTCCACTACCGTCACTCGTTGTTTCCACTTCCTATTCTAATACACCACTGCTATTTCCACTGTCACCTGGCTTGCACCACTATTGTTCTACAACTGTGAACACTGAGAAATCTGCTGCTCACTGAGTGTACAGATACGAGTCAGATGTACACTGATACCGGTCAGTTTATCTTGTGGATTATAAACTCTTAGAACTAGGGAACTATAGTCTCCTTAATGTCATCTTTGCTTAGTTACTTTAGTTTGTTTAGGTCAAGGTTGAGGGTTTAACCACCAAATGGGTTATTTAACTTAGCTTTGTTTCACTGCCTCAAACTACCTCTAATTCAGGCATTCTCAGAAAAATGAGAAGTATTAAACAGAGACAGAATAATATAGGGGAAAAAAATGAACATTTGAATAAAAATTTCCAACTTCACTCTTGCAAACACCATATGTTAAAAAGAACAGCAGTGAAATTCCAAAGCACCTGAAAAATGAGTTGAGAAAACAAAAAGGTTTACATAATCTAAAATTCCCGACTGCAGAAATATGTAAATATATATTTAAACTTGAAATATATGGCCATTCCTATTAAATGTAAAGTCAAATAAATTTATGTTAAAGTAAAATGTAGTCTTCTCATTCTACTAATCATAAACACAGAGGTTTAGAGCTAGGGAGGACCTTGTAGGCCACCCTCTTCATTCTGTAGGTAAATTAAGAAAAGTCCAGAGAAAGGTTGCTGACATACTCAGCATCAGATGGCGGTATGAGAAGGCAGAGTGTGGGAGCAGGAAGACCATAGGCTTCAGAGACAGACAAGTCTGCACAGTACTTCCACCCCTTGGTTAAGTGAGTTGGGAAGCTTTACTCTTTGAAATGTCAGCGTCCTCATGTATGAATTAGAGATATCAGCTTTAATATGTTGAAGAAGTACTGTAAAGACTGAATATGATAGGTATTAAATGAGAAGTGCCTAGTACAGAATTTCTAGATTAAGATGGCAGAATAAAGTCAGATTATAGAATTTTCCCCTAAAGCATAATGAAATTTAAAATCACTATTTTTTTTAAAGTGTTAGCAGAAACCAACCAAGTAAAGGAGAACACCATATCTTAATCTTTAAAGGTGGTACCCAGACACTAAACTATATTCAATATTTTATAATAACCTATTGTTGTCAGTTGCTAAGTCATGTCCAACTCTGCAATCCCATGGACTGAAGCACACCACACTTTACTGTCCTTCACTATCTTCTGGAGCTTGCTCAAATTCACGTCCATTGATTTGGTGATGCCATCCAACGATCTTATCCTCTGTCGCTCCCTTCTTCTCTTGCCCTCAATCCTTCCCAGCATCAGGGTCTTCTCCAATGAGTTGGCTCTTCGTGTCAGGTGGCCAAAGTATTGAAGCTTCAGCTTCAGCATCAGTCCTTCCAATGAATATTCAGGGTTGATTTCCTTTAGACTGACTGATTTGATCTCCTTGCAGTCCAAGGGACTCTCAAGAGTCTTCTCTAGCACCATAATTCAAAAATATCAATTCTTTGGCACTCCGTCTTCTTCATGTTCCAACTTTCACATCTGTACATGACTACTGGAAAAACCATAGCTTTGACTATATGGATCTCTGTTGGCAAAGTAACATCTCTGCTTTGACATATGCTGTCTAGGTTTGTCATAGCTTTCATTCCAAGGAGTGTCTTTTAATTTCATGGCTGCAGGCACTATCTCCAGTGATTTTGAAGCCCAAGAAAATAAAGTCTGTCACTCTTTCCATTTTTCCCCATCTATTTCCCAAGAAGTGATGGGACCGGATGCCATGATCTTAGTTTTCTGAATGGTGAGTTTTAAGTCAGGTTTTTCACTCTCCTCTTTCACCTTCATCAAGAGGCTCTTTAGTTCCTCTTTGCTTTCTGCCTTTAGGGTTCTGTCATCTGTGTATCTGAGGGTTGTTGATACTTCTCCTGGCAATCTTGATTCCAGCTTGAGATTCATCCAGTCTGGCATTTCACATGATGTACTCTGCAATAAGCAGGGTGACAATATAGAGCCTAGACAAACTCCTTTCCCAAGTTTGAACCAGTCCATTGTTCCATGTCTGGTTCTAATGGCTGCTTCTTGACCTGCATACATGTTTCTCAAGAGGCAGGTAGGTGATCTGATATTCCTATCTCTTGAAGAATTTTCTAGTTTGTTGTGATCCACACAGTCAAAGGCTTTAGCTTAGTCAATGAAGCAGAAGTAGATGTTTTTCTGGAATTCCTTTGCTGCTTCTATAATCCAATGATGTTGGCAATTTGATCTCTAGTTCTTCTGCCATTTCTAAATCCAGCCTATAAATAATAACTTTTAATGGAAAAAAAAACTTTTAAAAGTGTATATGTAACTTAATCTCTTTGCTGTACACCTGAAGCAAACAACACTATAAATCAACTATACTTCAATATAAAGTTGTTTGCTTTGAAAAAAAAAAAAGAATTAAGTTACATCCTTCCCACTCCACTGCCCCCCCAAAAAGTGATACCCAAGGATAGAAAATTTTCAAAAAAAAGAAAGGATTGGTTGGAATTGGAAAGTTAAGCAGACGAAATTCTGAAAACTATCATTGAAGTGAATTTGCTCAGTTGTGTCCAACTCTTTGCAACCCCATGAACTGTAGCCTACCAGGCTCCTTGGTCCATGGATTTCTCCAGGCAAGAATACTGGAGTGGGTGGCCATTTCCTTCTCCAGGGGATCTTATTATCATTAATAGTGTCCAATTTAGGGAAAACAGATCTGAAGTGATATTTAGGCAAACTGGGGTAAAGATGGAAAACTCCACCCAAAGTGAAAACCCCTCCCTTACATCACAGGATCTCCTCAGACACAGACAAGTAAATCAGGGCTCACCATTTTGGTTTTCCATGCTTAGGAGAAGAGGAGGAGAAGAAAAGGGAGATGAGTCATAATCCAACAAGGCTAATTAATTACAGCCCAACTTTATTATAACACTACATGGAGGAGTCTAACAAATTCAATCATGTATGTGGGATCTCATTACTGTGCAGTTAATGAAATAAAGACAATGGCTGGGATAAAGGAAAGAGGACAGCCAACTGGCAATTGTGTTAAATCTGAGTTTGTTTTAGCATGGGTGATGGTATTGTTCAGTGGTTCAGATGTGTCCACCTCTTTGTGAGCCCACAGACTGCAGCATGCCAGGCTTCCCTGTCTATCACCAGCTCCCAGAGTTTGCTCAAACTCGTGTCCATTGAGTCAGTGATGCCATCTAACCTTCTCATCTTCTGTCATCCCCTTGTCCTCCTGCTGAGTTTGTTTTAACATGGGTGTACTCGTCTGTATCAGAATTTATTTTACCTTAAGGAGTAAACACAGCTTTAGCCAAAGAGAAAAAAAATAAGATCTGAGTAAGCATGTGTGTTGAGGGTGGGGAGAGAATGAGAATGAATGGAGAAGAACCCCAGCAGAAGTTCCTTCCCCTGCTGTGGTACCACTGCTAGAGCTGACAGGTGTCTCCTTCCCTCCATTAGCAGGGAAAGGATAAAAACATCTCTGGGAAATAAGCAGGGTTTGGCAAGAGAAAGAAACACCAGGGGCTGAACCTCTTAGTGCTGTCATCTCCTTAAATTGGAGGAATAATCCAAAGTCACAGAAGACAACACCCATGCCCCCAGCCCCGCCCCAAATATCCTCCTTCCTCCAAAAAGATTCATGTGTGAGTATGTAGAACANAAACACCAGGGGCTGAACCTCTTAGTGCTGTCATCTCCTTAAATTGGAGGAATAATCCAAAGTCACAGAAGACAACACCCATGCCCCCAGCCCCGCCCCAAATATCCTCCTTCCTCCAAAAAGATTCATGTGTGAGTATGTAGAACAAACCCTGATGTGGGGCAATTTATACAAATACTGAGGAAGAGCCAAGTCCAGATCCTACAACCAGCTGCACAAGCCCCAGCTCAACTCACTCTGCCCCTTGCCCAGAATGTGGCCTCGGTTCCTCAAATCCTAGAATGAAGCTCTGGGGACAAGGCACAGAGTTCTAAAGAGAGAAAGTAAAAAGGAAAATGAGGACAGTTCACCAACACTAAAGAGTGAAGAGGAATTAAAGAGCCTCTTGATGAAGGTGCAAGAGGAGACTGAAAAACCTGGCTTAAAATTCAGCATTCAAAACACCAAGATCATGGCATCCAGTCCCATCACTTTAAGGCAAAGAGAAGGGAGAAAAATGGAAAGAGTGACAGACTTTATTTTCTTGGGCTCCAAAATTACTGGGGATGGTGACTGCAGCCACAAAATTAAAAGATGCTTGCTTCTTGGAAGGAAAGCCATGACAAAGCTAAACAGCGTATTACAAACCAGAGACATCACTTGGCTGACAAAGGTCCATATAGTCAAAGCTATGGTTTTTCCAGTAGTCATGTACAGATGAGAGAGCTGGAGCATAAAGAAGGCTGAGCGCCAAAGAACTGATGCTTTTGAACTGTGGTGCTGGAGAAGACTCTTGAGAGTCCTTTGGACTGTAAGGAGATCAAATCAGTCAGTCCTAAAGGAAATCAACCCTGAATACTGAATGGAAAGACTGATGCTGAAGCTGAATTTCCAATACTTTTGCTACCTGATATGAACAGCCAACTCATTAGAAAAGACTGTGATGCTGGGAAAGATTGAAGGCAAGATGAGAAGTGGGCGACAGAGGATGAGATGGTGGGATGGAATCACTGACTCAATGGACATGAGTTTGAGCAAACTTCAGGAGACAGTGAAGGATAATGAAGCCTGGTGTGCAGCAGTTCATGAGGTCCCAAAGAGTCAGACATGACTTAGCAACGGAAAAACAACAACAAAGAGCAAAGGGAAGTTCTTAGCTGAATTGTTCAAATGAAAGTTACATCTAACAAAGAAAAGAGTAAGAGGAGTAGGCAGGACTACTGGAGCAAAGAAAGAATGAGAGATGGAGGGGCGGGAAGACAGCAAGAATCCACTTTGGAAAAAACAGTCCTCCACCTCCCTCCCAAAGTCTCTATGAGGATATTATGCTACAAGACTAAAGAAAATATGAACGAAGCGAGACATTAACAATAAGTTGAAAGAATGAGATAAAAAGGGAGATCACAGAAGTACAGGAACAATGAACAAAAAACCTATCTCAGAACTAGTAAACAAATTTTTAAAAGCAGAATAAGCACAGATGAAAGAATCAGTGACATACCAAAATCCCTAGAAACTTATGACAGTGAATGCATAAGATAATAACATAGAGACAAAGGCAGTTCAGAAATGGAGAATCGATCACAACAAACCAATAACATTTAACACAGAACTAAAGCTTAATGGTAGGTCCCTTAAACATCAGTAAACTTTTCTTAACCTAACTCCTATCACCATTTATGTAAAAATAATGTTTTATGGTTCCTTTGCTCTTATAGAAGACTCCCTAGGCAAGTAAACAGTAAATGTAAACTGTTAGGTTTTATAAAATTTGCCCTGATGTCTATTTTGTAGGCTTGTAGAGTTGGTATCTGCCTAAGAGTAGCTCTTAGGAGAGAAGAGTTAGAAATTCAGTACTATGCACCACTTTTTATTCTTCAGTGAATATAAAAGAGAAATCTGAAAGCAATTTGTTAACATGAACAGTTTATTGGAGCCTTATCTAACAGATTTCTAAAGCAGCCATAGTTAATATAAAAGAGTTCTTACTTCCAAGTGGATATATTTTAATTAAGAGAACTAAGATAATCTGTTTTAATATATTTTAACTTTCTTCAGTAACTAGGAGCCAAACACTTGCTAAAATATTTTTAGAAGCACAGAGTAGGTAATATTCACAACAAAAGTGCCACAATTTATTCATTATTCCCTTATATTGATTAGAACTCCGATCATCCATTCATTGAGAAGTGCTGGGCTAAAGGCTTTAAAGAGACACATTATCAGAACTTAAATGCACAGGGCATAGAACTCAAACACACACACACACCCACAGCCACACCCCGCCACACACATACCCACACACACATTATCTTTCACTGCCATTCTGAGGAGAACTCTTTTGTTTTTAAAGTTCTTTTTTAAGTTTAGAAGCATCTCTGATTGCAAATAATACACAAAGGGAAAAAAATTTTTATCTTAAAAAAACTTGCTGTTAAATAAAGTAAAAGCTACACACTGCCTGCCACCTAGAAGGTGTTTGATAAACATGAACTGGATAGATAACTTTCAAAGTATGCCAAACAATAATTTAACAATTTAATTCTCAATGGATAAAGCATGGAAGAAGACTCTAAATTTCAAACTAAATCAGAGTCTTTTCTACATCATGCTGTTGATGCTGCTGACAGACTGGTTATGTAACCAGAACTCAATATACAAATTGCTACAGAACAGGCATTTTATTCCTGAAAACACTAAAATAATAAAGAACATGACATTATGTAATTAAATTATGACTGATGGAGAAAGCTCTCAGAACAATCTGATTTTGATTTTCAAGTGAAAAATAGGAAGTTGCCTATTTTAAAAGTTGTTGGGCTTTGAAAATGGATCTTTTTCTGGATTTATCACACAACCAGGGAACCAACTTTTGCAGTTTGCTTGCATATATCAGAAAGTGCAGTTTCTTCCTCACTGAAAATGCAGACATGGAAGAGAGCATGTGTATGATCAAACACTGTGCTTAGTCGCTCAGTCGTGTCTGACTCTTTGTGACCTCATGGACTATAGCCAGGCTCTTCTGTCCACGAGGACTCTCCAGGCAAGAATACTGGAGTGGGCTGTCATACCCTACTCCAGGGGATCATCCCAACCAGGGATCGAACCCAGGTCTCCTGCATTGCAGGTGGATTTTTTACCGACTTAGCCACCAGGGAATGATCAAACACCCTTTATTCCAAATATAGCATTAGTGGGCTTGCTCATATTTCAAGGATATGTCTCCATGAATACTGGTTTGTCTCATAGTTCTCACTTTTTTGGAAGACTTGACTTAGTCCAAAAATGCCATGGCATGCATACAAAAGTTAGCTTCTTATATTCTGAAACAGAACAAAAAAGGAACATATACGCTGATAGGAGAATCTATCTTATGAGCTCAGAACACAGAACTTTATCAATCTGATGAAAGGTTTTTCCACATTTGAAATACTATAAAATATACTACAAAGTAAATCACTTCCTGAAAGATTGCTGTATATGAAGAATGGAGGAAAAAAAAAACTCAAAACAAAGTTAGGACTAAAGATTAACAAATGAATAATAAAGAAACTAAGTGGTTGTGTGTGTGTGTGTGTGTGTGTGTGTGTGTGTGTGTGTGTGTGTGTGTGTGTGTGTGTGTGTGTGTGTGTGTGTGTGTGTGTGTGTGT
>SJYV01011252.1:245569-350795 GCA_006410875.1 Neotragus pygmaeus | reverse complement strand
TGTGTGTGTGTGTGTGTGTGTGTGTGTGTGTGTGTGTGTGTGTGTGTGTGTGTGTGTGTGTGTGTGTGTGTGTGTGTATTTGCTCAAAGAGGACATGTTTCAGAATGGCTTGCCTTGTTCATATGCAGATAACTGTTGGCAAACTTTGTTTAAATGAGGTGGAGAAGAAGCTGGTACATTAAAGTGTAAATTTAATAAGTAAAACCATAGTAACCATAAAACAGGAATGTTATCATTTGAAGATTATGTGAAAGGTCAACATATGTGCTATCAAATATATAAAAGTATGTGGCGTTTACAATGGTCAAGGACAAACCAATTCACATAAGCTAAATGGAAACTTCTGAAAAGAGAAATATGATGTTCTGTAGTGGTTGGTCTGCTGTGGGAGCAGTAGGACCAGGGTTTCTGCATAATATGATGAGATTAAAAAGGACCTGAGACAGAGAGAGGCACTCTGAGCAGTTCACTATTTTGGATGCTAGCTCACAGAATTTAATCACAGTCTGTCATTTGATTACCATCAATAATGATGATTTGTCCATTTCAGGATAAGTAGGAAGCAGGATTTCAACTCACTGCTCTATCATTATCCATTCTTGGCAACATATTACAGTACTCTACTATTATGCTTATGTACCTGATCAAGAGACCTTCTATTCCTGATTACTTTTTAAGCAAAGTTCATGCAAGCCAGTAGGTCACAGGGAATCCTAAAATTTATTCCCACTTGGAACATTTTCCTTCTGGACCTTATTAAACATAATGTTCTAGGCATTATGAGTACTCTAAGGTATTCTTGAATAATAACCCAAACTGCAAAGTGAAAGTAAGTGTCAATTAAAATTGCAGAGAGGGGAGGCCTGAGACAAGGAAATGACAGCATCTTTTCCCAAAGACTGCTGGACTGGTGATCCAACTCCGGGGTCAGCAGGCTGGGCCTGAGGTCCAGATCCAAACCCATCTGTTTATGTATACCCCACACGAGCTAAGAGTGGTCTTTATACTATTAACTGGTTGAGGAAAAAAGTAATGAGAGTATTTTGTGACAGGTGAAAATGAGATGAAATTCAAATTCCAGGGTCCATAAATAGGGTTTAATTGGCATATAGCCACAGTCATCTGTTTAATATTGTCCCTGGCACTTGTGTGCAACAGAGTTAAGTAGCTGAGACTTTGAGGGCATAGCCCATAAAGCCTAACATATTTACTACCTCTTTCTAGAAAAAAGCTATCTCAGAGTTTCTAAGATCATATGAATTATTTTGTATTTGTTTTCTAATCCATCATGGATCAAGCTATGCTTTTGTACAATACAAAATCACGTACTCAGATGCTATAGAAATGTCAAATTGCTCTCCTTTTATCAAATGCTCACTCTCAGTTTCTGGACTATCTGGATGTATACTTGCACAAACGTTTTGTGGACTAGCATTAGCCCACAGACTATGTTTCAAAAAGCTCTACTCTAGATAATGCAAGGATATCTTAATAAAACTTTTTGGAAGACATCATTCCTTCCCTACATAATTCTGATACGGTGATCACTAAAAATATCAGTGCATAAATATATACACACATGGATAAAATTTTCCATGGGTCTTTTTCCTTTGAGTGTTATACTTGAAAAACATAACAACTGTTTCTCCGTTACCAACTGCCCCAACATATACAAATTTTATTATTCTTGTAGGCACTGGCTAAAAGAAAAAAATTCATTTACATTTCATGCTTTTGGGAATAATAACTAAAATTTCAAAAACAAAGCAATTAGTGCAAATGTTTTTTGGACAATCTGTGCTGTGATTTTAGAAACTGTGTGTGAAAGAAATCAGAATCCTTGCATGTACCAAAACAGTTTCTATGCTTAAATTTTTAGAAGGTTGAAAAGATATCTTCATATGCTTGCTTTATAATACTAAAGTCCCTTGGTATGTCAAAGGCTACAAAAGTAATTCTTAGCTTAGGTACAAAAAGTGCTTTGGGTTTGTTTTATATGACACTCCCTGGCTTTCGTATTGCACTTAAGAAAATGAATGTGAAAAAAAAAATCATCTCCATGAAACTTTTTTTATTGGCCTAAAGTTAGTAGTGACTTATTTTCAGATTTCAATCTTTATCTCCTGAGTGAAATGCTTATTTAATCCTACTATGATTTTTGTTTAACAAATGAAATAATTTCTAACCATTTTTAAACATTAAGAAAGATGAAACTCCATTATAGGGCCAATGAGTTTATTATTATTAGGTGTTAGATGATCAAACATTCAAATAAGAAGCCATACTATGATTTCATGGTATAAGTAGAAAGTCTACAAAATATAAGTCCAGGTGTGCTAACAATTTAGATGACAATAAGAAATGCTTTCTTTCTTTATTATTATAAAAATATGTTGCTGCTAGCAAAGGATGAAAATTTCAAAGCAGAGGGAATATAAAATGACCATAGACTGTATTTCTGCAAATGTCCACTTTGTTCTACAGCTCCAATATTATGAAACAATAAAAACAGTGAGATCTACTAGTTCAGAAAAATGACATAATGTTTATAAGTATTTACATGTATGCTGAACTAGACCATTTTTAAGAGATGCAGCTGTGATAGAGAAAGAAAACTGGGGCTTGATCAGAGCCCTCATTTTGCAGGATCCTGTGCAGGTCACTTAACCTCTATGAGCCTCAGCCTCTTATTTATAAAATAAATGAGATTATGACTCATGTCACAGGAATTAAGGAAGATAATGCAGTGTCTTGCTGGCTACAAAGCTCTATATGAATATCGAGGATTACTGAGTAGAAAGTGAATAGAATCTTTACATGTATTTCTAAATTTACTGTAAATAAAAATGAGGTTTTTATATAAGAAAGCTACATAAACAACCCAAATTATTTAACAACCTTTTCAGATGATTATCACTACTTCTTGAAGCAGGAAGTATAATAAAAGAAATGCTTCTTAGACAATTTATTACATGAAATTTTAAGTTATTGTAGTCATGGATATTGGTGCCATGAAAGGGTGTCATAGGAGGACCTTTGTAGTATGAAAGAGAAGTGGTGGTGAGGGGATGGGCAAGGGCAAAGGGCACTGTGTTCTTTGCACAGTGACACCTGGAGGAACCAGAGGCATCAGCCAAGGGAAAGTGAAAGTGAAGTCGCTGAGTCGTGTCCGACTCTTTGGGACTCCATGGACTGCAGCCTCCAGGCTCCTTCCTCCATGGGATTCTCCAGGCAAGAGTACTGAAGTGGGTTGCCATTTCCTTCTCCAGGGGATCTTCCCAACTCAGGGATTGAACCCGGGTCTCCCGCATTCCAGGCAGACGCTTTAACCTCTGAGCCACCTGGGAAGCCAGAGGAAATATCCCCTGTATGATTACATTTTCCGCATTTAAAGAAATAATCAGTTAATATAATCACAATTAATGTGGACATATCTAAAAGCCTCTGGTCCATCATAATATGCTTATTTGTCCCACAAACAATAACGGTTACTATGTGAGTCTCACACCTTAATGCATTATCTATGAATCCTTGAAAATACACGGTTTTCTTCTTCAAGGTTAAACCTGAATTCTGAGACAGTAGTGGACTTTTAAAAAATCTTATGCACGTGCATATTAAATATACGGTATGAGAACAGCATTTCACTTTCAAAATCTAAGATAATTTACTTTCAGATCTTTAGTTGAGTATGTATTGGTTCAGAGAATTCCCTGTTCTATACAAGGTATTTCTTTCTCATCCACATTTCCCCGCTCTCAAATCCTGAAAGACATGGGGACTTTCTCTCATTCCTCCAAGTGATAGAACTATTCTGATGTTAGGGAAACAGTGCTGGTTATATAGAGTCTGGATAACACATTTAAGAGACGATGGTATGAAAACAGGCAAGGAAGGCCCAGATACTTCAGGAAGCCTGTCGCATACCATCTCTCCATCTATCATCTATCGTCTACATTCTTCTCTCTTGGGATCTATGTCCTGTGCCAAAGGCATGAAATTTGTACACTGATTTCTCCTTATTTGGAGGAGAGTAATTACTACAATGATAGGAAAAGAATAAGGGAATAATTTTCTAATAATATTGCCATGTTCCATAGCCCAGCTTCTCACTGGAACATTGTCAATTCCTTATATATCATGTCCCTACCTCCCCCACTTCCCTATCATTTCATGTTTGCCCTACAAAAGCTTTCCTATCACACCAAATGCTGATAGCCTGGAAAGGAGTAAAAACTCATATTCACTCTAAGGACTCATGAAAAGAGGTTATTGTTGAGAATTTACACTGTGTTAGGTCAAGTGTTTCACATATATGGCCTTACTTAAATCTCAGGAAAATCAAGCATTATTATCCAAAGTTTCCCTTCAACCCACTGCTTATTAAAACCACACTGGTTCTCGTATAGACAAAAAATTTTCCTTTAAGCATTGATTGTAAGGTGTAAACTATTTTATGGAAAAGGCATCAATCTAATTTCTCATCTGCACTCCAGTGTCTCCGCTTTGCATCTGCTCTTGGGCAACAGGGGTGACATGACCCGTTTTCTGGAATCTGCCTAATAAACAGTTCCTTGGGTGAAAGTCTCTATATATTTCTTCCAATATGGAAATATGCATCTTCTGCTTTTGTTCAACACCATAGCAATGACCGAGTTAACTTGAACTTCTTCCTACAAATATTTACTGAGTACCTTTCACGTGACACATTGGGCCCAACCCTATAGATTTCTCTGAATGGAGAGCTTCTTTCAACCAAGAATTATAAAACAAAGGGAAATAACAGCAAAGTGTGTTGTCTTCCCTGGCTTTGGATTATTCTTCCAATTTAAGGAGGTAATAGAAACAAGAAGGTCAGCCCCTGGTGTTTCCTTCCCTTGCCAAACCCTACTTATCTTCCACAGATGTTTCTATTGTTTCCCTGATAATGGAGAGGAATCCTTAGTGCCCAGCTAAGATAATGATTTGCTACTTCCTCTTTATAAACAGGTAAATATTTTGTAAAGCATCCTTGTGAGCCTACAGCAATATCCTGATAAGGTTACAACTGCAATTAAAGATTCTAAAACTGGAAAATATTTTACAGTTTAAGAATGTTTTGGTAAACAAAATACGCATCTGAAACTTACATTTTAAAATAGGGGCAGGAAAATGACATCAGCAAGAATGGCAGAGTAGGCAGCTCAAAGGGCCCTGGCCCCCCAGGGAAGATTGAAAAATTAAGCAAAAACTGTCAGAATCAACTTTTTCAGAACTCTGGAAAACAAAAGTTTCTATCAACCAGCCAAATGCTGAACGAAGGGAAAGGGAATTTGAAAATCCCTGGGAAAGCATTCTGGTATTTTTATGTCTTTGGCCAATTCTCTTCCTGGGCTCAGCAGTGGTTATGAAGATGACCATATTCCCAGTTTGGGTCTCTAGTCCCTGGTTCTGAAGGAAGCAGAGCAGATCTTATTTGTAAAGTATTGTCTTTATCTGCTCTAACTTATTGTAGGGAGTATATGAAGGACTGATGTAAGGTGCTTGTCTTTGTTTCACCTAATTTGGAACTAACTCAGGGTGTTGTTGTTCAGTTGTGCCCGACTCTTTGCAACCCCAAGGACTGTAGCATGCCAGGCTTCCCTGTCCATCACCAACTCCCAGAGCTTACTCAACCCCATTACTATTGAGTTGGTGATGCTATCCAACTATCTCGTCCTCTGTCATCCCCTTCTCCTCCTGCCTTCAATCATTCCCAGCCATCAGGGGGCTTTTCTAATGAGTTAGCTCCTTGCATCAGGTGGCCAAAGTACTGGAGCTTCAGCTTCAGCATCTGTCCTTCCAACGAGTATTCAGGATTGATTTCCCTTAGGGTTGACTTGAGTGCCAAAATTCTGGGAGGCAAAGCTAGAGAAGGTTATTTGTGAACTCAGGGAATTCAAAAGCACTTGTAAATATAGAGATTTTAAAAGTTATGCACATGCTCAGGAAATACTTGAGAGGGTTTTTGCTCCTATTCTCCTTCACTCTCCTTCTCTCATTTGGCTTCTGGTATTCAAGGAAATCTCTATCAAAGCACTAGTGGAACACAAGCTAAAGGAACAGAGAATTCAGAGACTACACATGACTAAGAACACAGTTCTGAAAAAAATAGCTTAGAAAAGTTACCTAATAAATAGCTATAGCCTACAGCAAACAACAAAACAAACTCTTAGAAGGGGAAGATTCTAGTTTCCAGAATTTCTATAATATTGAAATATCCAGCTTCAAGTAAAGATTACAAAGCATGTGCAGAAACAGGAAAATATGGCCAATTTGCAGAAAAAAATGAACAAACTTACTCCAAGGGACACAGACACTGGACTTACTAGACAAAGCCTTCAAATAAACTGTCTTAAATATGCTCACAGAACTAAAGGAAATCGTGGACAAAGTGCTAAAGTAAACTAAGAGAATGCTGTATGAAGAAATAGAGAATATCAATAAAGAGACAGAAATCACAAAAAATGAAACCAAACAGGGATCCGGGAGCCGAAAAGTATGATAACTGAAACAAAAAACTCACTAGAGTGTTTTGGTAGCAGATCTGATCAGGCAGGAAAGAGAACCAATAAACATGAAGATAGGCCAATTAAAGTTATTCAGTCTAAGGAAAAGAGAGAAAATAGAATGATGAAACATAAACAGAGTACAGTAGGAAGATTTTAAAAACTAGGAATAAAACTACCATGCTGCTAAGTCGCTTCAGTTGTGTCCAATTCTGTGCGACCCCATAGACGGCAGCCCACCAGGCTCTGCTGTCCCTGGGGTTCTCCAGGCAAGAACGCTGGAGTGGGTTGCCATTGCCTTCTCCAATGCATGAAAGTGAAAAGTGAAAGGGAAGTCGCTCAGTCGTGTCCAATTCTTAGTGACCCCATGGACTGCAGCCCACCAGGCCCCTCTGTCCATGGGATTTTCCAGGCAAGAGTACTGGAGTGCGGTGCCATTGCCTTCAGCAATCCCATTACTGGGCATATATTCTGAGAAAATTATAATTGAAAAAGACACATATACCCCAGTGTTCATTGCACTACTATTTATAATAGCCAGGACATGGAAACAACCTAGATAGCTGCTGACAGATGAATGGATAAAGAAGTTGTTGGCACATATAAATAACGAACTATTACTCAGCCGTAAGATAGAACGCATCTGAGTCAGTTCTAGTGAGGTGAATAAACCTAGAGCCTGTTATACAGAGTGAAGAAAGTCGGGAAGAGAAAAACAAATATTGTATATTAATACACATACAGAAAAATGTCACTGATGAATCTATTTGCAGGGCAGCAATAGAGACTGAGACATAGAGAACAGACTTAGGGACATGGGGCAGAAGAGGGTGGGACGAACTGAGAGAGCAGCGCAGAAATGTATCTATTACCATATGTAAAACAGATAGCTAACAGGAAGTTGCTGTATAACACAGGCAGCTCAACCTGGTGCTCTGTGACAACCTAGAGGGGTGGGATAGGGTNTAGGAGCCAGAACAGAAAAATCACAGGGTCTTCTGACAGGAAAGGCAAGATTTAATTTCTTTCCCCAACTTTGCAGATTTCATGGGAAAAATTCATAAAAAATAAAAATTCAAAAATATAAAACTGACTCTAAAAGGTAAAGTTGAATTGTTCATATCTTTGATAACTGATGGCAAGGTAAATCCTAGAAACAGATGGTTATTTCTTCCCAGCCAGAAATTTGCTTTTTTAAAAATCTTCTAACTACAAGACTCCTCTAAATCTGACCTTCTAATTTCTCTTCTTATCTAAAGATTGCAGATGAGGGTACATGAAAACAGGGGGTGTACACCACCACAGCTGAGGCAAACTCTACAGAGAATGGAGGCTAACTATGCCCGTCCAGTCTTCTCAGCAAATGTTACATGCACCCTACGACCCCAGATAGCAGCTGAAACTTACTTGTCATCCCTGTTACAGAATATTCACTCCAAAATCAACTAGCATACTATTCCACTGTAATTTTCTTCTTTTAAAAAACTTTTTTGTATTGATGCCCTTGGGAAGGTGCCTAAAGGTATTTCTATAATGGTCTTAAACAGTTACTTAAACAAAGATTTTTGAACTAGTAAGAATTTCCCCAGTCCTCTAATTTTACTTCCTCTGAATGTAGAAATCCTCTCTCTGACATCCTTGAGAATTAGAAATTAAATTCTGATCGAACACTTTCATAACGTAAAACTTGCAATAAAGGGTACCTTGTTACATTTTTTTTTTTTCTAAAAAGGCACTGAAAGAAAAGCTGGAAGAGCTGAAGTCCTATACCCCTCCCCATGGTAGCCACTTACTCCATTCTGGGCTTTGGTTTTCTTATTTATAAAATAGCAGAGAAGTTGTTATTTTTGACCACAAAGATTCTTTTGAGGTCTAACAGTTTGCAAAACATTTCATAAGAAAATCCTTGACAGAATTAGAGAGTCTTAATTGTTAGAAATCTGCCTTCCTTTAACGTCTGCCCACATGAACTCTTCTCTAGTTGAGAGATATAGAAATTAGTATATTTTCACACAGTAGTTCCTTAAAATTGAAACCTGGGTATCACATCTGCCAGAAGTATTCTATTCTCTAGGCTAAGAAGATTTCTTAGAACATATTTCTTATTTACATATTATTAGCATATCCTCCAGTGTTTTAGCAAATGATTTAACGGTTAAAAGGACAAACTTATTTATAGTATTTTAGTGGAAGAGATAAATTGGAAGTTGAAAAGTTTGTTTAAAGGCTTTATTTTTGTAAGAGGTTAAATAAAGAATATTATTTTAGCAATCTACAACTGATTGACAACAGTTGACATTTAATTAATTGCTATTTCTATGAGCCAAGGTTTTACTGTCTTTGTAGGATTTCAAAACGCTGAGATGGGGGACATTGTGTTGAAATATGGTGAAAGCCTTAGAGACCACACAGGGGAGTTGGGCTGTTGGGCCTTGAATTAAATGGGCCTTGCACTGTGCAGTTTGGGATTCTATTTCTGGTTTTTGGTTTTCTTGTATCGTTCCTCACTGTTAGTCTGTCTGCTATTATTTCACGCTGCTGCTGCCAATAGATCTGACTATAGCAACTCATCTTTTTTCTTCCAATTTCCTGCTTCTGATCTATTGTGGATTTGGCAACCAGATAACCAAACATTTTAAAAGTTGTCTTAAATTAGAGTAATTGAACTGAGATATCATTTTTCATTTATGCAACTGGTTAAAAATATAAATGGATGACTATTACTATGGATGTGGGAACTATAGACAAACTCATATTCTGCAAAGGACAGTATATAAACTAGTTTCAACCCTCTGGACAGCTCTTTGGCAATCTATTTTAAAAGTCCTAAAACAATGTATGCCCTTAATTTGATAAATCTCCTAGCAGTGGTTGGAACCTGTCCTCAGAAAATAGATGGACAAGTATAGAAGGAGGCATAAATAAAACTCTATATCCACCAAAGATACATGGTTCTATAAGTTATGTGGTTGCCATATAATAATGCCATGAAAAAATGATATTCAGATCCATAATTATCAAAGAATATGCAAGTGATCTCTAGGAATAATATAAATCAGTTCATGTATTACAATCCCACTTTTAAAAAGATTATTCTACATGCTTGACTGGAAGTATCTGCAATGTTATAGACAGAATATTAACAATCTTTTTTTCAGTTTATTTAGTTTTAAATTTTTATCTATTTGTATTTATTTTTAAAGATATTAATAGTTTAATTTAAAATTGCTTTGAACTGTCGCTTAAACACAATGAATTCATCTCACAAGTTCTATCTCTTCTCTGTCCAAATATTACACTAATATGACAATAAAGGCATTTAAAGATATTAAATGATAAGTGACATGGCTCAGTCATGTCCGACTCTTTGTGACCCTATGGACTGTAGCCCCCCCAGGCTCCTCCGTCCATGGGAATTTCCAGGCAAGAATACTGGAGTGAGTTGCCATTTCCTTCTCCAGGGGATTTTCCTAACCCAGGGATTGATCCTGGGTCTCCTGCACTGTAGGCAGACTTTACCCTCTAAGCCACCAGGGATTCCCTGTTAAATGGTAAGGTCAAACCAAATGGCAAGAAAAAAAAGTAGATGAGCGATTTCTGGAATGAAGATGAAGAGAAAAGAGGTTGGTTTGATGCTACCAAAGCTACAGAGACTTCATAAGATTTAATAATTGGGTATGAGAAGGACGGAGAAATCAAGAATCAAACACAGAATCTGGCTGGTGGGATGCTGGTGTTGTTCACTGAAACTGGGAAAACAAGAAGAGTAGGTAGAGTAACCATTGAGAAAAGATTCAGTCTCATATATCTAATTTTGAGAGATCTATGGGACCCCCAGGGCACTGGATATACACATCTGCCATGCAGTCGACAGATGGGGGGAGGCTGTCGTCTGCGGGAGAGGTAGCTGACACCATGGTTGGCCCTGCAGGCCCCTGGGGAGACTTGTCTAGTGATAAGAGGCCATGGATGGAATCGTGGGGAACACCAACAGTAAGCAGTGGAGGAGACCCTAAACAAGTAACTAGAGAGGCAGTGGGATGTAGTGCCCAATGCGCAAGAGCCAGCAAGGTTAGGGCCGGGCACTGAGAAGTGAGACTAACATCTTACAGAAAACCCGAACAAACTTTAACCAGCCCAATAATAACAAAAAAGGTAAAAAAAAAAGGGGGGGGGCTGGTAAGTACCACTGAATTTAATAACAAAGAAGTAATCCCATGATTACTTGTGCAGTGGTCAGAATGGAAAAAGATGAGACAGCTAGTGTAGACAGAGCTTTTAAGAAGCCTGGCAGTGACATAATGAGACACGTGAGTGGCTAGCTAGTTGGGGACGTTGCAGTGAGGTTAGAGTTTTGGTTTTGTCTTTTTAATATAGGAGGGAGTTAAGTATGCTGAAGTGGAGTTACATGTGGTACGATGTGAACTGATACTCTACAAGACAATCTATTTGTCTGAATAAATTAATACAGTTTTCAAGTAATTACTTAATATCTTACTCAACAAAATAGCAGCAAAAGATGATTTCTTGTTCTTTTTTTTTCTCCTATTTTATGATCTAAAAATCCCACATACTAAAACATAGAAATTTAAAATATCAAACTAATTTTGAACTTTGGGGGAGGGTAGAGGGCAACAAGTAAGCACCCCCCCCCAATACAAAACACCTTCAATGAGACTTGTTTCATTAAGACGATTTTAAAACATAATAAAATTTCATAGCTAAATCAAACGCAAACTTATTATCCTGACAAATAAAATACAATTTTTAGCAAGAAAGTAGCCAGAAATCAGTATTTAATGTATGTTGCCATTTCCCTCTCAGTTAGCAGCATCCTGATCTGAAGGAGTCTGCAATTTTCAAAGGGGCTAACCTCTATATCGACATTTAAACATGCATCATTTATTATTATCATCCAAGCACATTTTATATCTTTTGAAATACTCACATATGTGCTCGTGTCTTTAGTAACTATATGTTTACATAACAGGCATGCTTTGTCTACCCCAGCATATTTTTTAAAAACTGAAATACTTACAAAAGCACTATTAGGTATTCAACAATTTGAATTCCCTAGCTAGGGAGATGAAGCCAAATAGTATCATAGCTTTTTTTTTTTGGTAACTATTCATGGCAGAACTTCAACTACTTTCCTCTTAATGTGGTGCTCTGTGCAGTTAGTTTTTCTTTCCATGTCTATCTTAGAAGGATGGATTTTCAAAAATTAAAAACATGTGACAACAGTGATTTCATCATGCTCCACAGCNAACTATTCATGGCAGAACTTCAACTACTTTCCTCTTAATGTGGTGCTCTGTGCAGTTAGTTTTTCTTTCCATGTCTATCTTAGAAGGATGGATTTTCAAAAATTAAAAACATGTGACAACAGTGATTTCAGCACATTTTGTCAGGAGCAAAGAGAAAGCATCATGAACAAAGGGAAAGATTAATTAATTTAGGTACAACCTCTGATGAATCAGGTAGAATCATCAAGCAGAGAAGATCAGGCCTGTTCCTATCTTCAGCCATCTCTTTTATACTTCATATTAAAAACACACACACAACTAATTCTGCTTCGAATGTAATAATCTTAATAAAACTCACTATGAAACATGCAAAGGGATAATGATCTCTGAATTTTGTGAGTTGACAATTTTCTTCAAGTGCCTGGGGATGAGTTCTTGAATAAGAAGCTACAAGAACTTTTGTTTCAGTAATAAAAATGTGAAAGTTTTAAACACTTTACTGTTAAAAAAAAAAGACATATTTATTTAAGAAGTTGTGATGGTAACATGGGCTTAGACATTTAAATACCATAAATTAAGATGAACCTGGCATTTATTACATGAACATATCTAAATGAAAATGTGGCTTGAAGTCCCCACAGTCATGACATGTCTCTTGGCACACTTAAAGGTGACTGCAAGCTAGAGATGAGGGAAACCTTAGAAGAGATAGGTCCAAAATGTGGTGCATGTCCAAGCACACATCCAATATACTATCTCACAGGTTATAGATAACCTTTGGGGGACTCTCCCCAAGGGAGTCCCCCAAAATGATATCAAATGTGGCAGTCAAAAAGTCTGAAATAAATTTACATTTTTAAATTAAAAAGGAAAAAGATAAGATAGTCAATGAAAGTAGGAAAAGAACTGTTATAATAAAGATATTAAATTATATTTAACAACAACCGTGGGGCTGACTTATTATATTTTGAAAGGTATACTGGACTCATAATCACTGCTTCAGTTGCAGGTGAGTACACAGGTAGTTGTAAAAATCCATACAATTCAGCTTCTGGATACATTCGAAACAAATCACTTTCTCTGAATAATAGCTTGAACAAAGTTTCAGGTTTTCTACAGTTTACTTTTGCTCCTCAGACCAAACTGTGTGTGTGTGTGTGTGTGTGTGTGTGTGTGTGTGTGTACATTCCACGCTTCTAGGCTGGAAATTTGGTCTTAACTCTGGAAACCATTCTATCTGACCAGTTGTTCTGTTTCACTTTTTGCCCTGAACTACTTATCAAACATTATTAACGGTTATAAAGACAACTCAAAGCAACAGATGATTTTGTGTAGATAGGCTGGAAGACAAGTTGACTTTTGTTAATTGGGCTCTGAAAGCTTTCCACCCACCTTGGGCAGTTTACTATTCAGCTTGCCAAACTTTTAAGTTATTATAACTAGTTTCACACAGATGCCAGACAAAACAGACAAGGGATTAATTGGAATCATCACAAATGCATTCCTTCTGAATAAATTGAAACACACCGCCCAGTGCCAAAAGACATTTAAAATAGAAAACCTGAAACTAATCAATCAAAACAAGTTTAGTTCTTGTGATGTTATAGTTGGGAGACATTTTGCTCTATAAATAACAGAAAAATTACCTAAGGGAGGGAAAAAGAGAGAGAGAGAAGTTTGATAGAAGGAATTGTGCGCTGTCAAAAAGAGAAATACCTAGGGAGACAATATCTTTTGGGGCTAGTGCTCTCCCCACTTTATAATTGTTATTTTCATAAGTGATAGGAGTTAAAAGTCTTAAAGAAAAAGTGAAAACTCACACTATTGGCTCAGTTTTAAAATTATAACATTGAACAAATCAAAGTCAAAGTGTAAAGCCCAGAACAATACTGGGAGATGAGGGCTTTGGTCAGATGTTAGACAGACTATCCAAACAGCTGGAAAAGATGTTGATTCTCCTTGGGAAATTTGTAATGTATTTGACTCATGTTTTCATGGAGCTGTGGACTGTCCTAGGGGGTTTGAAAGACAGAAAACTTGCCAAGAACTTTATCTGGAAAATGATAGTATTTTACCAGTTTTCCAATTAGACAACAAGAAAATTTAAATAACAATAACAAAAACATTCGTAATTGACGAATGTCTTCTCCATAGGAATACCATTTACGCTATACGTCCAGAAGTTACTGCGTCAACTCTCTTATTCACAACACAACATGAAGTGATAAAAAAAGGAGAGAGCCTTTCATTACTTGAGTTGGATAGTATGTTGGATTTTATGTTCGGTACACACACACTTTGTAAACAGCATGTTCAATAACAAGTCTTCTTATGCATGCCTTGGCACACCTACAGCTAGTATCTGATGCAGAGAGGCCAGAAAGGGAAAATTTGGTTATTGAATTCTTGCTGATGTGAAGCAATTTTTAGTTCTAAACAATCTTTGCATAGGCTGTACTCAACTTTGTAAAGGTTTTTGTTTGCCTATCAACAATTACAATATTTATGTCACCAAGTTGGCTTCCAAGATGGACTGGGAATTATCTATTATACATACTAGAAGATTTAAGGATGAAATAGTGTGATGCTTGAGAGTGGCTTCAAAATAATCCAGTGTTGGGTAGGAAAGTACTTGGGCACACAGATGAAGTGAGACTGACACTGAGTTGCCAACTTTTGAACCTGAGTGATAGACACCTGATGGGTATCTGAGGTTCATTATGCTGTTCTCTCTACTTTTGTGAATGCTTTTTTTAATGCTAAAAGAAAAAGTGGAAATAAAAATATCTCTTGGCTTACAAATGTAAATAAGTAAATGAAGTACATTTTCCCCATATTTTCTAATTTCCTAGTGATTAATCACTTAACCACATTAATTTTTTTTCCCTCTAAAATACATAGTTCCCTTAGTTTGGATCAAACTTTCAATACCATAATTATTGTGATAATTTTAATCGGTTCCCAGAAGCACAGAAAGTAGAAAATATACTACATTACCTGAACAAGTCATTTAATCTGAAACTCGGTATTGATATCTTCTGTGCTCATCTCATATGGATTATACAAATATTAGATTGAGCCAAATAACATTTGTGTTTTTCTCCTAATTGTAAAAACAGTTGAATTGTGGCAGTTTCATATGTGCCTAATATAAGACATCACAATTATGATTTATTACTTCAAGAGAATTTAGAGCCAAAGATTACTGTCATATAACTTACTATAAAGGTTTAGTGATATAATGGTTAAGGCATTTTCTGTGGAGCATAAATTAGGAACCTACTTAACAGGTAAATTATAAATAAGAATTGGTCTTGTCCTCTAACATCAGAATTGTGCTGTAAGGTACAGTGGCCTGAAAATACTTGAAGTAAAATTTCTAAAAATATTTTAATTGCTTCTTACTGAATCATATTCAGCTTATATGTACAACTGCAATGTTACTTAGAGAAACAGCTATAGAAAAAGCATGAGTACACTAAATAAATATTATTTACTAGTGATGAAAATGAGAGTGATGGCAAAGCACTGCAATTTACAAGAATAGCCGCGTGCAAACAAAAAATCTAAGTATAAAGTTCCCAGAGAAAATCAGAATATGAAAATTTATACTGGGTATAAACTTGCTTTTAAAAATGTTAGCATCAAAAAATACACATAGACAAGTTCAGTCAGTTCAGTTCAGTCGTGTCCGACTCTTTGCGACCCAGTGAATCGCAGCACGCCAGGCCTCCCTGTCCATCACTAACTCCCGGAGTTCACTCACACTCACATCCATCGAGTTGGTGATGCCATCCAGCAATCTCATCCTCAGTTGTCCCCTTCTCCTCCTGCCTCCAATCCCTCCCAGCATCAGAGTCTTTTGATGTTAAATAATGTTTTAGTTTCCATGAGGGGGCATTTAAAAAATGCTTTTATAAACTGAAATGACAGTTATTTATCATATGAACAAATAACTAAGCTATTGCTAATGATTCCTCCCTTTAGTATTTGTGGGCAAACGATAAAGTCTTAAAATTTTTATGTTGAGTCTGAAATTTTATTGAGGTTCAAATTTTGTGAATAAGCCACAGCTACTTCCCCACCATCACAGTCAAATTGCTTACTTTGGAACAAGCTATACAATTCTAAGGTTAAACAGTAAACACTTCCATTCCTCCAAGAAAGCCAACCTTTAGGGACTTATTAACGGAAAGAGCAGAGCTGAAAAGATATGGCTGGCAGTGAAAGTTTAAAATGCAACTCAGTGTCCAAATGTTACAGCAAAAACCTTCTGATAATTTCTAAACTACAGAGATAAGAAACACAATTCTCAATTCTGATCACAGTCTTGACACTAATAAAGCTATACAAAAGTCAATTTTAAGTCTAAATCTTCTTTCTCTTCATTAATTTCCTATACTCTTCAATAAAATCATGCATTCCTTTTTATGCTATGAGCTGGGACTGAACTTGAGAGCCCAATTTGAAAACCCCATGGACAGAGGAGCCTGGTGGGCCACAGTCCACGGGGTCGCTAAGAGTCGGACACGACTGAGCGACTTCACTTTCACTTTTCACTCTCATGCATTGGAGAAGGAAATGGCAACCCACTCCAGTGTTCTTGCCTGTTGAATCCCAGGGACCGGGGAGCCTGGTGGGCTGCCGTCTCTGGGGTTGCACAGAGTCAGACACGATTGAAGCGACTTAGCAGCAGCATGCAAATATTTGGGGCAGGGGACCCTGTATATAGAGAATGAGTTGCATCCCCATGTCTTAGGAAGTCCATTATTTTCCAAAATTAAATAAAATAAATTTTATTTTATTTAAAATTACATAAACTTTATATAAATTTTAATTTATTTAAATTATATTAATAAATTAAACACATTTTCCATTAATTAAATAAAATTAGTTTGGGAACCAGACTCACAGAGTAATATGCAACTATTTGGATACATGTTGACTTTAACAATTCACAATCCAATATAACATGTTATTTTTAGTTGTTTGCCCGACAGACATAACACTAGAATTTAAACTCTTAAATAGCTGGCTATTTATTCCATTAATATGAGATTGTGATAACCATTGTTTTTCAGATCAGTTCGTTAAGTCACTTAATATCTTGACATAAGCTGAGTTATAAATATTTTTATATGGTGACTCAGCCTTGTTCAAACACACCTGATATACATCCCCATATGCACCATGTATGTGGAATAAGACGGCCTTTGTGTCATTCTGCTCTCTGCATTCTTTCCCTTTCACTCTGTCAAGGCTGCATCCACAGCAGGGTCTGGAACGCTGTCTCAACCTCAATTATCACTCCTCCCACGTGCCACTTTTTCGAGCTTCCACTCTCCTTGTTTTCCTCTTGCCCCGCTGGCTGCTCCTCAGCCATCTCTGCCAGTCCCTTCTCCTCTCACCTCTCATGTAGTAGTATCTCATGGCTCCACCTTTGGGGCTTCTTATCTGCTGCCTTGGCTCCAGCTGCTTACCTGGCATTCCCACTTTGATGTCAAACAGGTAGAGTCCGCTTGGCACAGCCTATACCTGTGTTTCCTAGTATCTGAAAAGGAAAGCCTCATTTTCTAGTTGCTCACCTCCCTGGACTTCTCCCAAATCTCAAAACCAGACATCTAATCCATTAGAAAATTCTCGTTTGGCTCGTCCTTAACTGCTACTACTCTGGTCTATACCAACAAGATTACTCCAGTTTAGATTATTGCAATAGCCTGCTGACTGATCTCCCCAAGCCTTGTCCCCCTCTAGTCCACAGCAGCCAAGGCAAGGCAGGTGTCCTATTAGTCCACATGCCATGGTATTCCTCTACTTCTGGTCCTCCAAAACCTACCCATCTCAATGGGAGTAAAAGCCAAGCCCTGGCATGTCCTGTAAGCCCTGCTTCTCCCCTTTTATTTCCCAGACTTGACCTACTCTTACCCTCCCGCTGTCCCCTCTTTAGCCACAGCAGCCTTGTTCTTCAAACACATCAGGCATGCCTGCATCTCAGACAGTTGGCAATCAAGCCTCATCTTTCTTCAGGCTTTCTTTATACACGAGTCCTCTTCTGAGGGAGGTTTACCTTAATGATCATGCATTTTTTAAAACAGCACCCACCTCCCAATCTCTAAGACCCAGATCTTATCACCCTTCTTCTCTTGAACTATCTCTTTCTGATCTATTGATCACAATTTGTTAATCTATTTTTAATATCTAATATATGATAAATCATCTGATGTGTGCTATTCATTTCTTTCTGAACTCTCTCTCCCAACTACAATACAAACTCCATGAGGGCAGAAGTTTTGTTGGTTTGGAGCACTGTTGAAGATCCTCAAGGTGTTGATTACATACTGTCCAGTTAAGAAATATTTGTTGAATAAAAGAGCAAATGACAGTTTTTTGCCAGAAGAGAAACTAATAGGAATCTGTTTTCAGATACTGATTAACACAGCATCTGTTCCTTTGACTCCCCTTACCTCCCTGCAGCCTGGGAGCATGCCTTTGTCTCATTAGAGACCTCCCCAGAAAACACAGGCTCAGAGTCCAGAGAGCTTGGGGGAATCTAGAAGTCAGGTGCACAACTAGTAGTACATCTTTATCTCTTTGTGGTCTGTCTGGGAAGCTGACTGAACATAAATAACACTATGTACAAACTAGATTCTACTTTCCCATAGAAACACGTTACAAATTAACTCTTCAACTAATTTGTAAACTGTTCTTTACAAAGAACAATTTTGTATTTTGTATAATGACAGCAAAATACCATCACATACCCATCTTTTGGTAATACATTCCAGAAAAAAGTGATTAGGTGATTTTCTCCTCTATAATCACTCTAGGGTGCAATATAGAAAGCATGTCACCCCTTTGAAAAATTTCTTCCACATCTTTTAGTAGGTATAAAATATCTTTAAAGCAAATGAAGATTCCTGTGTGCTCAATGTTTTCTGCTTGGAAACAGGGTATTTCTGAGTGAAGGTCAAAAGCAGAGATATTAGAGAAAATGGCAGCATCCTGAAAGTTACTATATTAGGTATCACATAGAGCTTGTAGGCTATCCTCTTGTCTAGACTTGTCCTAGCAAAATAAATTATAAGGCAACTCTGTATGTTTGTTTATTATCAATTCAATCATTTGAAAAACATTTAAGCAACTAAATATGATAATCATTGTTCTAGTAACTAACAAAATAATGAATAAAATGTTATGTTCTTATAGACCTTAAATGTCCAGTTTATTAGTGGATTTAAAAACTCAGCTTCTGTCTTCGTATACATAATTTGAGGCAACTATAATTCTGGAGTTAATTAAAGCCTGTCTGGTTGGATCCTAAGGAATCCTAAACCTGGTTGGATCCCACTCCTGACAAAATGCATCATTGGGTCTTCCCTGGAGGCTCAGCTTCCTTGGAGGCTCAAAGAATCCACTTGCAATACAGAGGATTCAGAAGACGTAGGTTCGATCCCTGGTTCGGGAAGATCCCCTGGAGGAGGACATGGCAACCCACTTCAGTATTCTTGCCAGGAAAATCCCATGAACAGAGGTGCCTGGTGGGCTACAGTCTATAGGGTCACCAAGAGTCAAACATGATGAAGTGACAGAGCACACGGATTCTAAGAGTCCTTCCAGATTACTGGGCATGTAGTCTACATCCAGGGAAACAAAGCTCTTCTGTCTTCTTTACTGAAATGAAGCTTTCCTGCTCTTTATTTCTATTCCTGAGATGGTAATGGGTCATCAGAAAGTGGGAAAAGCCATTTGGTTGTGTGTACTTTAGACAGATCCAAGCAAAGGAGCTGTGAATCAGGCATCAGGGTATCCCTGATGCCTTGACTGCACTGAGGCAAGCAACATCCCCTACTTCAACCTGAAAATGTAATCTCTTTTGTTCTTGTTTATACAGTCTCAATCTTTCCCACTCTATATATTTCCTTCTTGTCTAACTTCTTTCCCCTAACAATTCATAAAAGAAGAAAAAGGAGAAGGAGGAGAAGACATGAGGTAGGCAGAAATGCTGCTCGAGCAGTTTCCAGTGAGCATGGTCACTAAAAACACCTCCAGCCTAGCCAGCTGGGGCTTGATCTGGTGACTGTCTACTGCTGGAAGGATCACAGTTTCACCCGCTCTCAAAGACAGCTTGCCTACAGAGCACTAGCAAAAGCTCCCCCTTGTCATGCTACACCTCTGAGAAGTTCTCAAAGAGCATATCCTTTAGGGATATCTAAATCCTTGGTTACTGCTTGATATGGACATGATGCAGGATCATAAGAACAAGCATAAGGACCGTGAAATGTGCAGTGTCTAATTCTGTTTCTTCTCACAGCATTATTTAGTGATGACTTGGTAATTATTACTGAACAGAGAGAAACTTGGGGCATCTAAGCTCCTGGGCTATGGCAATGTGAAGGGTCTCATTGAGAAAGAGTCTAAAAACAGAAAGAATTCAAGGAAGAGTATACACATGATTCCTGTGGGGAAGGAACAAAGCCAGATGAGACACAACCGTCCACAGGGTTTGCAGGTGGGAGGGTGAGGAGAACATGCTGACCTGACCTGTCTGAGGCTGCTGATAGGCCTAGGAACACCCGTCCAGCTGTTTGGCCAGAATCCCTGGCTCTGTGTAGGTCATCTGGCTGTGTAGCTATAACTATAAAAATGGCAGAAAGGAAATTAACAGGCCATACCTTTTTATCAAGGAAAGCTACCCACCATCATAGACTCATGATTCTTATTAGCACTGGAAACTCAGATGTCCTGGATTTAGCTTGTGTATGATCAACGTTCTGATGTTCTGTTTATTAGAAAGAAAGAAATTAAATTCCTGATTCCTTTCTTCAGTCATTCATTCACAAATATTGTGTGAATACTTTCCATGTCCCGGGTACTGGGCTGTCTATAGCTAGCAGAAATACAAGTAGGACGTAATCACTGATCTGAGGTCTAGTGGGGTGTGATGACAGAGGAGTTACACAGACCAGTGAGTACCAAAGGAGCTGGATAAGTTTCATGTTAGAAAACACCCCAGTGCTGATTCTGGAAGGGCTGCAGGTAAGAGAGAATAACATTTGCAAATGCTAAGAACTAAGCAATGATATGACCTGTTTAGGAAACTACGTATCATATCACATGTTATGAGACAGACTGGCCATAGATAAGTGAGGAGGGAGCTGTGGGCCTTATGTGCTGTGCCAAAGAATTTGAATTTTGATACCAATGGCTATGAGGGGTCACTTACTTTTAGGCAGAGAATTTGAGGTGATCAAGTTTCCAGATAGAGAAAAATGACTTGGGCAAATGCAGAGGAGCCCTAAAGACTAGGCGAGGTGGATTGTTCTAAGTGACCACTTGGTAGACTGAAGCGTCATTCACTGAAAAGGAACAAACAAGAAGAGAAATACATCCAAAGTAGACAAGCTCAAATTGTGGCATGTGGATAAGCTTGGGGGTGCTGATGGTGACTTAGAAATGTCAGTATCTAGGAGGAAGCAGTAGTTATAGAGTGCAAGGCAGGCATGGGGGGTGCTGGACCAATAGCTTCTTCTAAGACAATGGATTTCAGCAGTGACTAACTCTGTGGATTTTTCCTGCTGGAATATTTACACCTAGCAGTGATTTAATTGATCTCTGGACTACAGTATTTCATTTGTTCTTTTTTGAAAGACAAATACAAACTAATTACCAAGATATTTACGAAAGAATTCTGGTATCTTTTTCTCTCCAAATTACAATGTGAATCCTGGGAAATTTGAGATATAGGCAAGGACAATATTCCCCAAATAGCTATTTTGTAATTTAGCATAGCATTCTCTCACATATGATTTTTCCCACTTGGGACACTACAAGGCTGTCAGTAATAACTTCACTTCTCAGGTTAACCTGAATGTTTTATTTAAAAATAAACTATTCAGGTTAAACAATTAAACTATTTCCCCATCAAATCTGTGTCATGAATACTTGGTCTGAGTTTTATGGAATACAGATCAATACCACCTCAGAGCTTCAGCTCACACAATTTTGCCAAAATAAACTAACCCAAACGATGGACTCCACTGATAGGAGATATCATATTTTGAAAAATACCAGCACAAAATACAAGTATTTTAAACTCAAGCTCTTTGATGATGAAATTAGAGCAGAAAAATCTTATCAAGTCTCTGCAAATGGCGTCTGAGAACAACGAATCCAAGTCAGAAGTATCTGGTGCTCCCTACCCAATGCTTCCACTGTGCCCGGCATGACCTTGGGCAAGTCTCACCCCTCACCCCAACTTCACCCAATTTACTCATTTTTTCCTCCTCCTATCACCAGGTGGAGTTTTAGAAAGTATTTCATGTTGTTCAGATAAAAGATAGAAAGTGTGCCACTTAAATGGGAAGTCTGAGGCTTTTCACTCAGAACAGGAGGAGACTCACTAGCATACACCATCCCAGAGACAAAAACTTTATCTGGTGTTTTTATTCTTCAGTAAACACTTTAATCAATAGGTCAAAAGTTCCAAACATTTCAGTGTTTAAAAAAAAAAAAAAAGGTCGGGCAGAGGGAAAGAAACCTAATGAACAATCGTGTAAGTGATGTTTTTTAGTATCTATAACCGGAGAAAATATGGAACATTCAAAAGTTACTGCCAATTCAGGAATGCTTGCAAGAGCTTCTCTCACTGAGCAAAAAGCATTTAAGGCTCTTCCATGTCTTTTCATAGCCTGATAGCTCATTTCTTTTTAGTGCTGAATATTATATCGTCCATATGCACCGCTGTTTATCCGTTCGCCTACTGAGGAACATCTTGGTTGCTCCCGAGTTTTATGAATTAGGAATAAAGCTGCTGTAAACCTCCCTGTGCAGGTTTTTGTGTGGACATAAGTTTTCAACTCCTTTGGGTAAATACCAAGGAGCACAATTACTGGATGATATATTACAAGTATGTTTAGTTTTGTAAAAAAATTACCAAACTGTCTTCTAAAGTGGCTGTATCATTTGCATTTCCACCAGCAATGAATGAGAGATCCTCTTTCTACATTCTCGCCATCATTTGGTGTTCCAGATTTTGGCATTCTAATAAGTATGTAGAGGTATCTTGTTGCTGTGTTAATGTGCATTTCCTCAATGATATATGATGTGGAGCATCTTTTCATGTGTTTATTTGCCATCTGCATATCTTCTTGGATGAGATGTCCGTTAAGGTCTTTTCTCCATTTTTAATTGGGTTGTTTGTTTTCCTACTGTTGAGTTTTAAGAGTTGTTTATATATTTTAGATAACAGGTTTCTTTTTTAAATCAAATAGGCCTTTTGCAAATATTTTCTATCATGAATTTGTATTTTTAACAATCATACAGTATTCACACATATGTAAAAAACAGTAGTGACTATAATGTGAGACACACCTCCTCAGACACAGGCAACCACTTGGTTTGCAATATTCAAATAGAGGTATGATTTTAAGCCCTAATTTTAAGCACTATGTTTTACCATCCCAGAACACAAACACAAGTTCTTGTCAGAAGACATTAATGGTTAAATCAAAGGAGCTGGACGGAGAGATGTCAGAAATTATCAGATTTTACTGCTTTCCATCTGCTCAGCCTTAGCCGTCATTTCCTTTAATTCACTTTCAATCCCATAGAGCTAAGAATGTAGGATTTCGAGTTATTCAATAAGTCTTCAGACTGAAGGAAGAAGGCAGAACAAGGAACTAAAAGACAGTATCAGTCTTCTTAAAACAAAAGTATATTCACTTCAAATATTTAAAGAGAAGAACACTCCAAGTCAAGGCACTGTGTTTACATCCAAATCACTTCCCAGGCTAACACACGGAAAGACTTCCCCTAAAATTGCTTTGCACCCTGGACCATTCCTGAAGGAATGACCTCAGCACTCTCACAGGGGCTCCTGGTTGGGTCACCATGGTAGGGGAGAATCTCTTAGATCAAGAAATTGGAGCAGCAAAAGCTGTATCCAGAAAGAAAAGAAAAAAATCATAGAAAAGAATTTTTACTCCTTTTTGGTTTTTTTTTTGGTGGGGGTTGGGGGGGAGGAGAGATTTTAAATATGCTAGTGAAAAAATGAGAGGCTAAATATTACTAACGCAAATTAAAGACTACACAGTAATGGTGCTGTTGTTGCCTGAAGACAATCTTTCTTGGGTTTTTTTCTCTTTAACCCAGTGCAACACTAGATGTAGAGGGAGCTGGAAGGTACCCTCAAGGCTGGCCCTTGTATGAGGGTGGGAACCAGTGGCAATTCCAGTGTCTCAGTCTTTCTGGGGCACACACATATCAAGGCTCTGATAAGCGACTCCATGTAACTGATACTTTGTGAGAGGCTGGCCTGTATATTTCAGCACAATCCTGATGAAAATCATCACTCTCCGTTTAGGACTCCTTTTGAATTAGAAAACTGGAAAAACATTAATTTGCAGTCTGTATAAGAGCTCTTGGAAGAAATAATAGAGTACCTTCAAGGCCAGGCTAGGAGCCTGGACTTTCTTTTTAGGAAAGAAGAAACTATTGGGGGTTTATGAGCAGGATGGGATTTCAAAGGGGGATTCTGGATCCAGGGGGAACCGTGAAGAGGTGAGGTGAACCCAGATACTTTGGAGGCAGGAGAAATGGGATGACAGTTATCTCTAGATCAGACACTCCTCTGTTTTACCCCTGTTGAATGTCTTCAGATTTTCAATCACTCCTTTTTTATTTTCATGGGGCCAAATGGCCTGTGCATGAAACTATTTCAATGAGCAAGGACGAATGTTTTTACAGAGTACATAGGGCTATCTGAGGTACATGAGATGGGGTGCGATCAAGAAGAGGATTCTCTGAAGAAATGCTCTCCAGATATAAAATGCAATTCTCTGAGCTGACGGTTTCTTCTTATATAAACTGTCAGTTATCTAGCCCATCAACCTTGCAGAGAAGCAAACAAAAACTCAGAAAGACAACAAACTTATGCTAGGTAACCATGTGTTCAGTTTTTGTTGGTACCTTGGAAAGACTTCGAAACATGCTCTATAAACATCTCGTATTTATCTCAGTTGCAATAAGGATGGCATACCATGTAGTGTACGACACATACATGTTTCTTAAGACAGAGACTTCCATGATTGTTGGTTGATTCACTGTTGTATATGCAATTTTTAGGTTCTCACAGGCGAAAGTTCCACACCTACCTTGAGCTATCAGGTTGACTTTCTGTAAATATTTTTAAAATAAAAATTTTTTTAAAAAATCATTGACTCAATCCTTCTGTATCTTAAAAGAACACAAAGAACTCAGTTTGGATCCACACTCCAAGCTGATGTCACTGATTTACCACGAACTTCTGAAATTTTCATTTGGAGGTCTCAGGTTTCCTCAGCAGGTGAAGGAAGGCTGCTTCAATCAAAGTGACCCAGAAATTTCACTTTCAGTGTTCCTTTCTTTCACAAGAATACCAGGAGGTGTACTCTGGCTCACTCCTAACACCCTACAACTGCTCCATTTTGAAAACCTGCATTTCATCTTGGACCAGGGCAATGGTAATTGTAAACTGGCCCACTTTCTTTAATCTAGGACTAGCAGCAAGTCATTTTTAATAACCCTTAATTCTCCTTTTTAATGAGATATCTGTGTTCGGCAGTGACTCAACCATGGACTGCTCTAGGCTAGGGGGGATGAATCACAGAAAAAGAGACTGAAGAGGCCCATTAGGTAATCTCTCTCCTTGCCAGACTCAGGATGACTCTCAACAATAAAAATTCGAGGACCAGTTCGGCATACTTTTTATTTGCCTGTAAGGATGGACACAGTCATCTCCCTGCTGTTTCATGTATACCCTCTTTATCCTCGCTGCTCTTTATCTCACTCTAAAGCTCTGGGTCCACCCAGACTATCTACTGACTATCTGTTATATGTACATATTTTCCTTCCTGTTTTCCTGAAAGCACTAACATATTTAGAGGGTGACTGCCTTGGATATCAAGGGAAACACTGAACTATATAGAAGAGAACTTCTGATATTTCTCAGCCCTTGCCATAAAAACTAGAAAAAGGACTCATATCATGGACTTCATCCTCCAAGGCTGCTGTCTTTTATATGCATTCCAGTTCTTTGTTCAGTCTCATCCTCTCATTGAGAGTTCTCTGAACTCTCTCCAGCTGCTCTGTACTGGAATTGAGCTACTCACACTGAACAAACTATTTCTGGTGTGGTCTTGTTTGACAAAGATCAACTTGGGTCTCTTTTCCTTTCAGTCCCCTTGCCCTGCTTACTTTCCCCTTTTCCTTCTATTTTTTCTCTCAGCTCCTCTTCAGACATTCAGTTCTAGAGTGGTGTCATTCAAGTCAAGTCAGTGGGCTCAAGAGTAATGAAAACAGCAAAAATTTCTTGTGAGGTCTCAAGCCTATTTAGTCAATACAGTGACACATTTTAGAATATCCACTTCCCTTTTTTTCTACAATTTACATTATCATCAGCATCAACCAGTGACTCCCAGTTGGCACAGCTGTAAACAATCCACCTGCCAATGCAGGATACACCAAAGAGATGCGAGTTTGATCCCTGGGTCAGGAAGTTCCCTGGAGTAAAAAAAAGGCAACTTTCTCCAGTACTCCTGCCTCAGAATTCCCATGGACAGAGGAACCTGGTGGGCTACAGTACATGGGGTCACAAAAAGTTGGACACAACTGAGCATGAACACAGGCATCATCAACCACTACCTCAACCTTTTTTTTCTTTTTTTGAGGTCAGTGTATCACCTTTGTAATTATTTCACATAGCTACCACAGGTTAATTGGCCTCTTCCATTTCATTTCCAGCCAAATGCACTATTTTACCTAACTTTCAGCTATGATTATTTTCCTATGTATTAACATAAAAATTTTTTCTTTGCTTATGTTAGGATATTCTGCCTTCAAATTTATTGAGAAAACGTATTTGCACTGTCAAGCCCAATGTCCCTCAACACTTACTTATTCATTGTCTACATGATTCTTGCAATTTTTGCAAAATTCAGAATGGGAAAGAACTGAACTCATAGCTAGGCCACTTCCTTTGACCTTTAATTCTGGCCCGTTGTCCTGCCAATTTTCCCTCACACACATACAACGCAGCTTCCTTTAGAGCTGGGACCTAGTTAAGGGAACTGCCGTTTAAATAGGAGACTTTCTATTCATTTATGTAAAAAGCTTCCTACCTAAGTTACCGGCAAGAGCAGAACAACCATGTAGCCAGATTTTAGCCCATCTGTTTACACAAAGTGGGTGATGTGTAAACACCACCCTCATGATTCCAAAGGTGCCCCCAATGCTGCATAAATCAACCCCTCTCTACCACTCCCCTCCTCCCAGAACAGCAGGTCTTCCGCACTTCCTCACTGAAACATCCACTCTTTCCCTCATCTCCAATTAGGCTAGGCTCAGATCATTTTTTTAAACAATATTTTCAAACATACATAAAAGTGTAGTAGTTGGTCCAACTGATGTCCCCATATACTCAACAAGATCGGATCCATGTCATCCCCATATCAAAGGTCCACAGATTTCCATTTCTCCTCTACAGAGATCCAGAGGCCGCCACTATCCAGCACAGGAATTTTCCACTGTGCCTTGGGATGACCCCCAGTGTGACTAGCTTTTGGATCTCATCACCACTAATCCCCTGTAACTGCAAAACTAAGAGAGCGCACGTCCTCATCCCATGCGCCAGTGCTTTCTTTTTCTCTCATTTAAAATTCTGCCAGAAGTTGGAAATAAAAAGAATAGAGTGCCTATCCTCTTTTATCCCCAACTCTAAAACATGTATTTTTACCTTGAATGATGTTTTTGTGTGTCTTCTGAAATGGCTTGAGGGAAGGTTTTGGAACAAACAAACATGATACTACTAGAGAGAAAATGAAAACCAGCAAAAATAAAGCAAAAAGGTAATTGGTAATTATTGGGGGAAAGAACATTTATTTTTCTTTTTATTTTGACAATCTTTTGTTATTTTGATTCCCCCCCCCCAGCACTTTTAATAGAGCTAAGAGCTCAGATCAGAGGTCTTCAAATGTTAATGTGAATTATGATCAGGGCTAAAACTGTGGATTGCCAGGCCCTACTCCAGAGAGTTTGATTTCACAGGCCTGGAGCAGAGCCTGGGAATCTGCATTTTGTCAACACCCAAGGGCTCTGATGCAGGTGGTCTCTGACTAAGCTTTGAGAAAACCTAAAGGTTTACGTGAGGAACACCAAGTCCTCATGAGAGTTTCAAAGAGGGAGTGGTTGTTTTTACTTTGGGTTGAAGGGACAGCTTCACAGAGATGAAATTTCAACTATTATTATTATTTTCATTCAATCATTTGGTCACTGAAAAATTATTATTAGACATCCATTGTGTACCAAGTTCTGTTTCAGGTACTAGAATGAACAAGTCTTACAGAGTCCTGCCTCATGGGGACTGAGAGCGTATAGGGGCAGGATTTCAGGAATAAAAGGAGGGACCATCATAAACAAAGAGGGCAGGGTATTAAGGACTGTTGCATTCAATGTCAGACACTGTGGAGAACACAAAAGGAAAAAATATACAGTGACTGATCCAAAGAACTATCCCAATGATTCTTTGCTGATTTTCTTTGCTGGACAGAACTTGTATTGCCACCTAAATTAACAGGAAGCCATGACTGAGACATGAGAATCAATAATGAAAAATAAAGTATATAACTGAGTCTGAAATGGGGGCTACAGACTAACAGATATTAGTGAATTTTGTTAATTTTATGTTTAGGTTCATACAGTTAAGAAGGCCTTTGTGGAAGAGGTAGAACTTGGAATTCTGGGATGCTGATAGAGAAGCTAAGAAGGGGACTGTGGTCCTGTCTGGACACAGTGCTATCTTGCTACTCCAGGTGTGGCCCTTGGATCAGAAGCACCAGCCTCATTTGCCAGTATAGCTGGGTTAGCAATGTGGAACTTTGGGACCTACCCAGACCTCCTGAAGGAGACTTCTTATTTTAAGGGGATCACCAGAGAGTTCATATATACATTTAAGCTTGACAAACACTGCTATAAGCGGTCCAGATTGAGACAGGCTATACATACTGAGAACAGAGATTAGGGTCAAGTTGAGGGCTTAGAGATGTTGATGTCACTATGAATTAAGAATACAGAGACGATAACCTTTGTCATAAAAGTGGGAGATTTTTCAAAATAATGAAGGAAAAGAAACAGTAGAAGAATGGAGGCTTATAGCTTAGGAATCACTCGTAGTGAGGGGGAATGCTCATACCCAGGAAGAGGGAGACAGAAGAACCAGATCTAAGAAAGAAGTGATTAGAAGGGAGACAGTGATCCCGTAGAAGTTAGTGGGAGTTGGAATGGCCAAGGCTTCAGGGCCAGAGGGGATGGGAATAAGAATGGGAACTGGAGATGCCTAAAAAGAAGTCAGCAGTTATCCCAGGGGTTATGGGAAGCAATCCCAGGAGTTTAAGCAGGAAAGACATAATTTCAAGATATGGTTCAAGATAAAAATTTTAAAGGGCACCTTTTCCCTAGAAGGTAGGTTAAACATGAACTGTACTAGAGATTATGTGTAAAATTATAAATGTAGACACGGACATTGAACAGTTTCCAACACTATGTCGCCAGGCTGACAAAATTTTAATAGACCCATCTGATGTGAGCTCCTTGTATCCATGTCTCTCTTCACGTAGATCCAGCCGTTTTTGCTCAACTCGAAGAAAAGATATGTGTGTGCACACACGCATGCGCCCACACGTGCACACATACCATCTTCCTTCCAGCGCCAAGGCTTCTAAGCTTTTAATTGGGCTCCCAGCCCCAGATCTTTTTCACCTGTTTTCTGAGGACCCACTCATACCTTCTGGGTCTTTCTGAGCATCTTAACATCTTCAAAGAGAATAAGAAGGATGAAAGATTTTGTGGCTACTGAATCTTCAAAGATGAAAGGTGGCTCATAGGTGGCCAAAGTCAAGTTTCCTTCCATTCAGAAGAGAGTTTTGTGTCTTTTCAGAAATTATTTAATCTTTCTCAGATTGTTTGTTTCAAGTATAAAGCTAAAGACAATACCCACCACTTAAGATTCTTAGACTAATTAAAGAACTTGAGTGTTTTGCTGTTGTTTTGTCACACTGCAATGGCATGTGGGATCTTAGTTCCCCCATCAGTGACTGAACCTGTGCCCCCTACAATGGAAGCACAGAGTCTTAACCACTGGACCACTGGGGAAGTCCCTAAATTAACTGAGTTTTAAGTTGCTTTATTGTAGTACCTGATGCATGACAGCTGTTCAAGAAATCTCAGTTAATAAAAGATTAGAAATATACACCATCAGGAGTAGGAAAAAAGAGTGAGCTGGTCACTTAATTAATATTTACTTGGTGGTAACTTAGCATGGTAGGGACTTCCCTGGTGGCTCAAATGGTAAAGTGTCTGCCTACAATGCGGGAGACCCAGGTTCGATCCCTGGGTCGGGAAGATCCGCTGGAGAAGGAAATGGCAATCCACTCCAGTACTGTTGCCTGGAAAATCCCATGGACAGAAAAGCCTGGTAGGCTACAGTCCATGGGGTCGCAAAGAGTCGGACATGACTGAGCGACTTCATTCACTCACTTAGCATAGAAGCAAGATTTTAAATTTTTTAAAGGTACACATTTTGCAATCTCCTAAAGGCAGTTTTATAGAAACTGTCTGACTGTGTCTGGATTTTCATGGTAGACTGTAGCAGGGACAGGAAGCGAAAGGCAGTTGAAGAAGAAAAACCATTAAGGATAAAGAGGGTGAGAGCATTTCAACAACAGTCCTGAGGTGCTGCTGGAAAGATGAATTCCCTACAATTCCAGAAACACTACCGAGCGTAATGCTTGGCATCTCAACCTTTGGAGGAGTGGTAAAATTTTGAAATGCTCCAATCAGCTGAGTTAAATATGAAACGTTTATGGAGCATGTTTCAAGGTTATCCTGAGGTATCAATAAGAACTGAACACAAGGGGGCCTTGCACAAGTGACTTGCTTCTCTGAAGCAAGTTTTAGTTTGCTTGTCTGCAAGGTTGATGTGCTAGATGACCTTTAAATGGCCCTTTTGGCTCTTAACAGGATCTGGGAAGAGGAATAAATACTTGAAAGAGAGCCCAGCCTATACAGTCAGACCTGGGCTGGAATTCTGGTTTCTACCAAGTACCAGGCAAAGCACTTAATATCCCTAGTTCTCATTATTCTCCTCTGTAAAATAGGGAAAATAAGACATAGATTGTAGAGCTATTGAGGAATGAAAGATGTTTCTACATTATCTGGCATTTATGGAACACTCTCAAGCACCTCTCTGATTGGTATGTTAAATGTACCTACTGTTAATTTAAGGTATGGGTATTCCACAAGTGACTAAAAAGCATTTCTTCATATTTTAAAGACATTTTTCCCTTACAGAAACAATTCATCCCAGGCTCCTCTTAGACTGTGAGTCAAAGTTCCTCCTGCGCATCAGACAGAACTTCGAGAATATTTAGGTTTATCTACTTACTGTTGAATATGAAGTATGACACTTTCATCTTAAACTCTTTCTGAGGAAGTGTGTGTGTGTGTGTGTGTGTGTGTTACTGATTGTAAAGCTTCATGGTAAGTAATATGCCATTTACAAAGCTGTGCATGGTTTGATTCTCTGCTCCTGAGAAACCAACAATAACTTGCCTCTCTAGGAAGACCAGTACACAATGCCAAAGGATCAAAAGCATCATTCTGAGAAGGAAAAATGGGTGACTTGTTCCACAGAATTGTGTGAATTAATTAATGTTTATAAAGAGTTTTCATAAGCTTGTGCAAAAGGCACTTTAAATGTACACATTTTTAAAGCTACTTTGTTTTAGAAGACTACATTAGGGACAAACAGTGCAGGAATGAATATTCTGGGAAACAAGAAAAGGTTTTAAAGAAAGCACAGATACAGATTAAACCCTGCTGAAAAGATGATACTTAAAATCTTTTGTAATCACTATAAAAGGATGTTTTTAGAGTATGTTTTCTGTGCAGATGATAAACCAGGTGAAATCTGGAAACAAATTTTTTAGCTCATGATGGAAAGCCAATTTCCTCAGTATAAATAAGTTTTAAATAAGTTTTTTAAAGTACCAAATCAATTTAAAGTGCTAACAGCCTTACCAGGATGTAAATTCTTAAACAATTAGCCTCATTCCCAACAGGATCAAACATAAGCAAGCAGCCAAGACAGTTTAGTTTCTAAGCTTGGTGTGTTCAGAGAGAATCTCAATTTGAGCTGAGCGTGATCTCCAGATGCAATATAACCCTTCTACACACAGCTCCATGAGGAAGCGTTTCTGGAAACAGATGCACCTTGTTTAAAACCAAAGTTTTGTTTCTGAAAAAACTGGGTACAAATAGAATTTTAAAAATCTGAATCATATTTCAAATGGCCTGGGGAGGCTCATATCACAGGGAACCCTGTCATGAATGTTTTGGTAAACGAAAAATTATTTTATGAATTGAAAAAGCACCTTTAATTTGCTGCATTGATATTTTGGTTTTGTTTTGTAATTATATGCTTGCTTTTTGTGGCTTATTGTAAACAACATTCTGAAAAACAAAATCCTTTTTCTTCTTTGAATATTTAATTAAAATATTTCCTACTTTTTAGGTGTAACTTTTACTGTATTCTGGGACTAATTCCTTTCACTCCCACTCCTACGTCCAAAACAAAAAAAGCTCTATTTTTGAAATGGAAGCCATTGGATTATCTAATTAAAATTACTTGAATTTACTTTATGGTTCAAATTTCAGGAACTCATTTATTCTACATGGTAGGGAATGTAGATCGTATTGGATCCAAGTAGAAAACAATCTGGGGCGTGGTGTCCCAACTTGCTCTTGGACAGATGATTTGAAAGGAATCGAAATGAAGGGATATAAATCTCCCAGCTTTGTAATTTACCCTGGATCAGGTGGGGATGGATGGGACAGAATCGGAAACTTAGGCTTGCTTCTGTGTTGAGAATCTACTGTGGACATATTTGCTTCAACTCCAAGAAACTGAGTAATGCTTCACAGTTAAGCAGGTTCCCAAACTCTCTTGATTCATGAATCCCTAAGTCTTTCAGTAATTTTTTCCTAGTGTCACTAGGCCAAAATAAATACCTAACAGTTCATTTATTAAATAGTTAGAGTCAAATAATCTGAATATTCATGTCCTAACACTGTAGTAGCAGTTTGAAAAAAAACAGTCATAAATTAAAAGAAGTATAGTTTAATTTTACTCTTAAATAGCCACAATTACTTACTAAAGGGTGTGTACGCCTACTGGGCACCATACAACTTTCAAATCCTGGAATCAGACTGTATACTGCCACCTTCATTTTCTGTCACACATTGATTAGGACACAGAATTTAGCTTTGGACACCTCAATCTCAAAAAACGCAGCTTTAGAAAGCTATGACATCATCAAAAGGAATGTAGCGCCATCTAATGTTGAAACTGTGAACTACCTTAGCCAGTTCACTGGGTATCTGACTGGTGTAAAATAGTATTATGCTTCCTTAAAAAAAAAAAGAAAGAAAGAAATTCCTTAAAATATCCTCTATGTGTTGACTGTGGCACCCTGGGGTGCCTTGGTACACAGTTTGGGAACCACAAGTTGAGAGACTGTTTTCATTTTGCTGAACTGACTAAATGTCAAAGATTTCAGTATCTTTTCAATAGACACACACACAAACATATACACGCAAAATTTTGAAATCTAGTTACTTCCACATACATTTTGTTCCCAGTTAAAAGCACTGCCATCTCCAGGTCACATTTTTAAAGACAATACCTCTATCACAATTTCTACCCTGAGTATTTAAAGACAATATACCATTAAATTCAGCTTTACTTCCGTAAAGATGAATCTGGCCGGTGATGTGATCTAGTTTATACCATGAAAATATGCTATTTTTTCACATACCTGAAGTTTTGTGTTGTAGTATAACCTGATGTTGAGTATCAACAATGTTACTGAATCTGCTATTGTGGGTGCCCACTTGCCTAAAATGTAAGATGTTACATATCTAGGCATAATGGCTGACAGGTAAAGGTCATAAAAAGATTATGAAATGTGTCAACTGCTTTGTGAAAAAGATGCTAAAAACACTAATTCAGGATAACGTTAAGTAGAAATTTTCCATTTCAATGAGACATTACTCTCCAAGAAGCACTAGTTGAGGTTACTAATGAGAGACCAAGTCTGGTCCTAGTCTTTATTCCTGGAACCAAAATGTTGACCCTCTTCCTTTCTTTGCATTCAGTCTATTTATTTTCACTGGCTGCAGAGGATAAACCACTGATTGAATCATGTAATTCTAGTTTTGCTATCACTTCNAGTGTGTGTGTGTGTGTGTGTGTGTGTTACTGATTGTAAAGCTTCATGGTAAGTAATATGCCATTTACAAAGCTGTGCATGGTTTGATTCTCTGCTCCTGAGAAACCAACAATAACTTGCCTCTCTAGGAAGACCAGTACACAATGCCAAAGGATCAAAAGCATCATTCTGAGAAGGAAAAATGGGTGACTTGTTCCACAGAATTGTGTGAATTAATTAATGTTTATAAAGAGTTTTCATAAGCTTGTGCAAAAGGCACTTTAAATGTACACATTTTTAAAGCTACTTTGTTTTAGAAGACTACATTAGGGACAAACAGTGCAGGAATGAATATTCTGGGAAACAAGAAAAGGTTTTAAAGAAAGCACAGATACAGATTAAACCCTGCTGAAAAGATGATACTTAAAATCTTTTGTAATCACTATAAAAGGATGTTTTTAGAGTATGTTTTCTGTGCAGATGATAAACCAGGTGAAATCTGGAAACAAATTTTTTAGCTCATGATGGAAAGCCAATTTCCTCAGTATAAATAAAGTTTTAAATAAGTTTTTTAAAGTACCAAATCAATTTAAAGTGCTAACAGCCTTACCAGGATGTAAATTCTTAAACAATTAGCCTCATTCCCAACAGGATCAAACATAAGCAAGCAGCCAAGACAGTTTAGTTTCTAAGCTTGGTGTGTTCAGAGAGAATCTCAATTTGAGCTGAGCGTGATCTCCAGATGCAATATAACCCTTCTACACACAGCTCCATGAGGAAGCGTTTCTGGAAACAGATGCACCTTGTTTAAAACCAAAGTTTTGTTTCTGAAAAAACTGGGTACAAATAGAATTTTAAAAATCTGAATCATATTTCAAATGGCCTGGGGAGGCTCATATCACAGGGAACCCTGTCATGAATGTTTTGGTAAATGAAAAATTATTTTATGAATTGAAAAAGCACCTTTAATTTGCTGCATTGATATTTTGGTTTTGTTTTGTAATTATATGCTTGCTTTTTGTGGCTTATTGTAAACAACATTCTGAAAAACAAAATCCTTTTTCTTCTTTGAATATTTAATTAAAATATTTCCTACTTTTTAGGTGTAACTTTTACTGTATTCTGGGACTAATTCCTTTCACTCCCACTCCTACGTCCAAAACAAAAAAAGCTCTATTTTTGAAATGGAAGCCATTGGATTATCTAATTAAAATTACTTGAATTTACTTTATGGTTCAAATTTCAGGAACTCATTTATTCTACATGGTAGGGAATGTAGATCGTATTGGATCCAAGTAGAAAACAATCTGGGGCGTGGTGTCCCAACTTGCTCTTGGACAGATGATTTGAAAGGAATCGAAATGAAGGGATATAAATCTCCCAGCTTTGTAATTTACCCTGGATCAGGTGGGGATGGATGGGACAGAATCGGAAACTTAGGCTTGCTTCTGTGTTGAGAATCTACTGTGGACATATTTGCTTCAACTCCAAGAAACTGAGTAATGCTTCACAGTTAAGCAGGTTCCCAAACTCTCTTGATTCATGAATCCCTAAGTCTTTCAGTAATTTTTTCCTAGTGTCACTAGGCCAAAATAAATACCTAACAGTTCATTTATTAAATAGTTAGAGTCAAATAATCTGAATATTCATGTCCTAACACTGTAGTAGCAGTTTGAAAAAAAACAGTCATAAATTAAAAGAAGTATAGTTTAATTTTACTCTTAAATAGCCACAATTACTTACTAAAGGGTGTGTACGCCTACTGGGCACCATACAACTTTCAAATCCTGGAATCAGACTGTATACTGCCACCTTCATTTTCTGTCACACATTGATTAGGACACAGAATTTAGCTTTGGACACCTCAATCTCAAAAAACGCAGCTTTAGAAAGCTATGACATCATCAAAAGGAATGTAGCGCCATCTAATGTTGAAACTGTGAACTACCTTAGCCAGTTCACTGGGTATCTGACTGGTGTAAAATAGTATTATGCTTCCTTAAAAAAAAAAAGAAAGAAAGAAATTCCTTAAAATATCCTCTATGTGTTGACTGTGGCACCCTGGGGTGCCTTGGTACACAGTTTGGGAACCACAAGTTGAGAGACTGTTTTCATTTTGCTGAACTGACTAAATGTCAAAGATTTCAGTATCTTTTCAATAGACACACACACAAACATATACACGCAAAATTTTGAAATCTAGTTACTTCCACATACATTTTGTTCCCAGTTAAAAGCACTGCCATCTCCAGGTCACATTTTTAAAGACAATACCTCTATCACAATTTCTACCCTGAGTATTTAAAGACAATATACCATTAAATTCAGCTTTACTTCCGTAAAGATGAATCTGGCCGGTGATGTGATCTAGTTTATACCATGAAAATATGCTATTTTTTCACATACCTGAAGTTTTGTGTTGTAGTATAACCTGATGTTGAGTATCAACAATGTTACTGAATCTGCTATTGTGGGTGCCCACTTGCCTAAAATGTAAGATGTTACATATCTAGGCATAATGGCTGACTGGTAAAGGTCATAAAAAGATTATGAAATGTGTCAACTGCTTTGTGAAAAAGATGCTAAAAACACTAATTCAGGATAACGTTAAGTAGAAATTTTCCATTTCAATGAGACATTACTCTCCAAGAAGCACTAGTTGAGGTTACTAATGAGAGACCAAGTCTGGTCCTAGTCTTTATTCCTGGAACCAAAATGTTGACCCTCTTCCTTTCTTTGCATTCAGTCTATTTATTTTCACTGGCTGCAGAGGATAAACCACTGATTGAATCATGTAATTCTAGTTTTGCTATCACTTCATGATTTCCTTTTATACCTTTAAAACCAAGCTCAAGTCATACATCACATTCAACTTTTGCCCAGTCTATTTCAACTTTCCGCATGTTCATTTCATACTGCTTTTGTCCTGGGTTTCCCCTCCCTCTTGAGAGTTTTATCTGTGCCCTTCCTTTCCTCTCTCTGCTACTTTCAAAAGCCTCCCACACAATCCTAGGTAATAGCAATTTGAAAGAATGCCCTTGGGTGGAATAATCAGCCATCATGGTTAGTTAGAGTCAGGTCCTGGCTGAATCTGGGATGTAGGACCAAAGCAGTCTGCAGCCCCAGAAGAGCAGAATTAGAGGGAAAACTCCATTCGGTTTTGTTAAGTGTGGCATGTTTTAATCAGCATGGCATAGCCTTATTACCAATGTGGATTAAAATGAACTATATTCTAATGGCAGTATGTCTATGGTCAAGATATTTGTGGTTCATTGAGGCAAGGAAGTTCATAGGTCCTAACCCAATCCAGTGGGGGTAACAGAAATGTGCTTAGACTGAAAAAAACCACACCATTAAAGATATCACAGTGTAATCATTGAAAAGAGAGCAGTGCTGGGGACCTTACTCTTTTCTTCAACAAGATTTGTATTTTGTTACTTTTAAACATTCTGTCATATAGTATTCTATCTCAGGAATATTTTAGCTCATATAATGACGCTTAAGAAAAAAAAAGTAGCAAAAACCTAGAAGCCTTTTCCAGTGCCAACCTCATTTAGAAGGTTTAACTTCTGACTAATGCAATGATGCAATGCAACAATACCAAATTCTTTCAAAATATTTAGGAGTAAAGTGATTACTCGTGGAAACTGTAATGTTTCCTAACAAACCAAGTGTTTTAGGGACAGACCACCCAAATGTATTATTATATAAAGATGTCAGTTACATAATTACATGAGAAAACAACACATTTTACTTTTTTGTTTTTTAACAACAATTATCCTCTCTGGGGAAGTTGGGCTGAATTAGCTGCTTTAGCAAAGTGCCTCCTAGGGGCTCCAATTATCTCAGACACATTTAAACTGGAACCTTGATAATGTACATTTAACATAAGGAAAATGAAAATGTCTTTTCTTCTCTTCCCAGCCCCCACTCCAGCCATGTCTGAAGTGACTCTGCTGAGACCACCAACAGTGAAGATGCATTTAAAAACTCCAACTCAAATTTAACCATGAACCATACACCAGTTGCCTCACTGTAAAAACTTTTAGAATTCTCCATTTGAAAGGTATTATGTTAATTCCATTATTTAAAATTAACTGGAAATATTTTTTAAATGAATGTCCAGTTTCATTTAATTCAGATGGTATTTATAAACATCTGTGTATATTAGGGGAATGCAATAATTTAAAAATGATTATGCTGTACCTTACAGAAGAGAAAAATACTTGCTTTACCTACTTGATGCCTCACTACTCATATGTTTCATTATTTTGAAAGACACACCTGCTGATTATCCCATGTCAGGGAAGAGCTCTTCTGGCAATATCCAATTTTGCAAAACAGCTAGAGATTACCCATCTTCAAGTGTAGCTTATCATAGTTTATCAGGGAAATAAAGATGGTAAGGAAAAGAATGTTTTCATCACAGTGTGGGGTGTTCCTCAGTGGGGGTGCTACGAACATCCGCAATGTGATCATTCTTTCCTGGGGACTGGCCTTGTCCCGGCATCCCCGACCCTCTCCTACACAACACCAGCATTGCTCCCCAGTCATGGTGATGATCAAAACATTCCCCTACGTTTCTGAAAGTCCTGTTGGCAGGAGGGGTACTGCCTTCAGTGGGAAACCACTGACCCAAAAGGTGCCCACCAAACACAGACACAAAACCAGAATAATGGTCAAGGCTGCTGCAGATTCTTTATGCAATTAAAAGGCTGGGTAGTGAGTGGTTTCTTAATAACTGTACGTAACTTGACTTCCTCATCTTTCAATTTTTATTTGTAAGATGTTTATCTCCTGGGGGGTTATATATTACCAATGGTTCTCAAAGCCTTCCTCAGAGAAGGACAGTCAGGCAGATAAGCCCCAAGGAGGAATGCGCACAAGAAACTCCTGCTTGTGGTTGCCCTAGAACGTTAACTCCATGAAGCAAGGTAAACCGGATGTGGTCAAGCAGGAAACGGTAAGAGTGAACACTGACATCTTAGGAATCAGTGAACTAAAACGGAAGGGGGGATGGGCAAATTTAATTCAGATGACCATTATATCTACTACCATGGGCAAGAATCCCCTAGAAGAAATGGAGTAGCCCTCATAGTTAAAAAAAAAGGATACAAAATGCAGGACTTGGGTGCAATCTCAAAAATGATAGAATGATCTCTGTTCTTTTCCACGGCAAACCAGTCAGCACCACAGTAATCCAAATCTATGCCCCAACCACTAATGCCAAAGAAGCTGAAGTTGAATGGTTCTATGAAGACCTACAAAACCTTCTACAACTAGATTGGAATGCACAAGTAGGAAGTCAAGAGATACCTGAGTAACAAGCAAGTGTGGCCTTGCAGTACAAAATGAAGCAGGGCAACGGCTAACACAGTTTTGTCAAGAGAACACACTGGTCACAGCAAAAACCTTCTTCTAACAACACAAGAGATGACTCTGCACATGGACATCACAGATGGTCAACACCAAAATCAAACTGATTACATTCTTTGCAGCTGAGGATGGAGAGGCTCTATACAATCAGCCAAAAACAAACAGTTGACTGTGGCTCCGTCAGCAAAATTCAGGCATAAATGGAAGAAAGTAGGGAAAGCCACTAAGCCATTCAGGTACGATCTGAATCAAATTTCTTCTGATTATACATTAGAGTTCATGAACAGATTTAAGGAATTAGATCTGATAGAGTGTCTGAAGAACTATGGATGGAGGTTTGTAACACTGTACAGGTGGTGACCAAAACCATCCCCAAGAAAAAGAAATGCAAGAAGGCAAAGTTGTTGTCTGAGGAGGCTTTACAAAAGGCAGAGGAGAGAGGGAAAGATATTCCAAACTGAATGCAGAATTCCAACGGAATGGGAAAGACTTAGAGATCTTTTCAAGAAAATTGGAGATACCAAGGGAACATTCCATGCAAAGATGGGCACAATAAAGGACAGAAACAGCAAGGGCCTAACAGAAGAAGATATTAAGAAGAGGTGGCAAGAATACACAGAAGAACTATACAAAAAAAGGTCTTAATCACCCAGATAACCATGATGATGTGGTCATTCACCTAGAGCCAGACATCCTGGAGTATGAAGTCAAATGGGAATTAGGAAGTATTATTACAAAACTAGCAGAGGTGATGGATTTCAGCTGAGCTATTTAAAATCCTAGAAGTTGATGCAGTTAAAGTGCTACACTCAATATGCCAGCAAATTTGAAAAACTCAGTAGGGGCCATAGGACTGGGAAAGTTCAGTTTTCATTCCAATCTCAAAGAAGGAAAGAATGTTCTAGCTACTGCTCTGCTGCTGCTGCTGCTAAGTCTCTTCAGTCGTGTCCGACTCTGTGTGATCCCATAGATGGCAGCCCACCAGGCTCCCCCGTCCCTGGGATTCTCCAAGCAAGAACACTGGAGTGGGTTGCCATCTCCTTCTCCAATGCATGAAAGTAAAAAGTGAAATGGAAGTTGCTCAGTTGTGTCCGACTCTTCACGACCCCATGGACCGCAGCCTACCGAGCCTGTCCATGGGATTTTCCAAGCAAGAGTACTGGAGTGGGGTGCCATCGCCTTCTCCAGCTACCGCACAACTGCACTCATTTCACATGCTAGCAAGGTAATGTTCAAAATCCTTCAAACTAGACTTCAGCAGTATGTGAATCGAGAACTTCCAGATGTACAAGCTGGATTTAGAAAAGGCAGAGGAACCAGAGATCTAATTGGCAATATCCGTTGGATCATAGAAAAAGCAAGGGAATTCTGAAAAACATCTGTTTTTGCTTCACTGACGACTCTAAAGCCTTTGATTGTGTGGATCACAACAAACTGTGGAAAAATTCTTCAAGAGATGGGAATACCATACTGTCTAACCTACCTCCTGAGATACCTGTAGGCAGGAAAATAAGCAACAGTTAGAAACCAGACATGGAACAACAGACTGGTTCCAAATTGGGAACAGAATACGTCAAGGCTGCATTTTGTCACCCTGCTTATTTAATTTCTATGCAGACTACATCATGCAAAATTCCAGGCTGGATGAATCACAAGCTAGAATTAAGACTGCCAGAAGAGGTATCAACAACCTCAGATATGCAGATGATACTATTCTAATGGAGAAAGCACAGAGTAATGAGGGTGAAATAGGACAGTGAAAAAGCTGACTTAAAACTCAACATCCAAAAAACGAAGATCATGGCATCTGGTCCCATCATTTCATGGCAAATAGATGGGCAAATAATGGAAACAGTGATAGACTTTATTTTCTTGGGCTTCAAAGTCACTGCAGATGGTGACTGCAGCCATGAAATTAAAAGATGCTTGCTCCTTGGAAGAAAAGCTATGACCAACCTAGACAGCATATTAAAAAGCAGAGATAATACTTTGCCAACAAAGGTCCATCTGGTTAAAGCTATGGTTTTTCCAGTAGTCACGTGTGGATTGAGAGTTGAGAGCCGGACCATAAAGTAGGCTGAGCACCAAAGTATTGATGCTTTCAAACTGTGGTGCTGGAGAAGACTCTTGAGAGTCCCTTGGACTGCAAGGAGATCAAACCAGTCAATCCTAAAATAAAATCAACCCTGAATTTTCTAAGACTGATGCTGAAGCTGAAGCTCCAATACTTGGGCCACCTGATGTGAAGAGCTGACTCACTGGAAGAGACTCTGTTGCTGGGAAAGATTGAGGGCAGGAGGAGAAGGGGGCAAGTGAGGATGAGGTGGTTGGACACTGACTCAGTGGACGTAAGTTTGAGCAAACCTGCCATCCATAGGGTCACAAAGAGTCAGACACAACATAGCGACTGAACAACAACATCCCTGCCTCCTGGCTACTCAAAGCTCTGTGCTATGGTACCCCACTCAGGTCTCTCCTCCTGCAAGAGATAGCCTATCTCTAAAATTACTCTTTCTTTCTATTCCTGCCATATGAACGTTTCTGACTCAACAGCAAAATGTTAGGAATGCAATCTAAGTCAAATTATATTATATTCTGAAAAACTGATCTATTATTTTCCCCTTCATCCTCTCTTTGGCATTTTTTATTGACTCAAAATAACTTCTATTTGATGTACTTTTTTCAAGGCCTGGTAAAAGGAAAGAAGAGCTGGAAGAAAAATAATTAAAAATTTGAAGCCTATAATAGGTGTATGTGTGAATAATAAATAGATAAGAAGCATCTGTAGTATCCCTTATTTACCTTTAAAAAAAGTTTGAGGGTCAACAAGGACATTGAGACTTGGCAGAAGAATTTTCTGCAGCCTTCTTGAAAATTCCTAGATAAGGCAGGGACACCAAAGCAGTTATCCTACTTATTTCTATGTCCTAGAGATAACTATGATGAAGAAAAAAAGTCAAATAATAAACGAATTATACTTTCCCCCCTAATACTGGACCAATTGATGCCGTAAGGCAATTATTTTTTGCTGAACCTAGGAAAGCAACTCAACAAAGTTCTGCCTTTTACACTGTAAATCTAATTCATGAATATCCTACAAACTCATTCCTCCAAATAATTTCAGTCTTATTTTCATTTCCTGAGCTGAGAAGAGTCCTGCATCTGGGCTCCCCTCCTTTGGATTCCTCATTCTTCTAGTTTTTAACACCTGATGCCAACATCCTCTTTGTTCATCATTTGCCAACATCGTTCAAAAATCTCCAAATAGTGCAATGTTTCCCTTTGCCCTCTTAAATGTCCCCTTTCTTGGCTGTCTTTTCAGAATCAAATGGAAGGTCCATTTACTTTCTGATGCTTTCCCATACCATTTCTTTTTCTCTCTCCTTAAATCTTCATTACCTGAGAATTTTCAATAAGGATCCAAATGCCAACAGATTATATAATCATAGTATCAGAGCCTGTGAGAAATGGAAGGGACTTCAGAGATCATTTAATCCATTAGTTCTTCAGATCTTCAGCCATTACCAAGATAGAAGGCAGATGATCAGGCAGGACTTAGGCTGGGTCTTCACCTCCTATTTAACCATAAAATGCCACATTCATCTGTTTTCCTAATTATGTTACTAGGCGCAATTTTATTTTATTTTTAAAAAATAAAAACAAGGATCTCTGCTTCAAAAAAAAAAAAAAGAAAGAAAGAAATGGAAAATCACTAATCTATTACCAAAGATGCCGAGTCCTTTAAATAGGGTCTGATGTGAATCCACCAAAAGTTTGTGATTAACAAAGGGTCTTTAAATGCCTAGTCTCTTAGTAGTTCTAACCTTTCACTTTAAAAATTGGCTTTGGCCACCTAGAAAAGAAATGCTGTGATTTATTGATGGATGTGCTGGAAGAGGAATAAAGAAACTCACGTTTTAATGCTGGTTTTCCCATTAGCGAGCTGCTAAGCCACTTAACCTCCCCGGCCTCAGTTTCCTTCTCTGTAGAATAAGAACTGGGCTCCACTCAGGCATTTTCTAATTTCAAAATTCTATGTTCTATGAACAAGATTTCATATTTGTGAGTGAGGGACTGAGCCCAGCCTCTCCCTGCTCTCCCCATCTCTTAAATAATGTTATCTTTCTTTTCCAAAGAGGAAAAAAAGTTTCTAGGGACATCAGCAGAAGAACATCAGCTTTCATTCAATCCAACACCAAGAGGATAGGAATGTTTACAGACAGACTGGTTGGCCTCAGCCCTTTGGTTTCTCTCCTTTTATCTTTCTAATCCTCCTTTCAATCTGTCACCCCCTCACATCTCTTTCCTTCCTTCTTAGCACTGCTACCGCTAAGCTGAACCTACCTTTAATTGGCTACTGTGCATGAGACCCTGGTTCAGCACTAGGGTTATGTACATAAAGATGAGACAGTCATAGCCCTGTATGTATTAAAGGCCTTTTGTGTTTAAAAAGGACAGGTTAGAAATGTGAAAGAACAGAAATGGAATATTTACATAAGAGATGAAGGTATGAAACAGTCTTTGACTTAAAATCAACTAAATATGAAAACTGGCTGGGCAGTGGAAGGAGGCCTCTCAATAATCATCAGTTGAGTCCATGAACACTTACTGAGTGTTCCAGGTACTGTGCTAGATGCAGGTGCAGAATGGAAAGGCATCGGTGCCTACACATGCCCAGATGGGAGAGATGGGCGTTGCTAACAGGTTTGGAATCCAGGAGAGAAAAAGAATACCAATCAAGAGAGGGAGCATGTCATGTGAGAAACAGCAGGGATGGAGTAAGATGAGAGAATAAATAACTCCAATCAGAAAAATGAATTTATTTCACGTGACCATATGAAAAGGGTATCGGGATTAAAGGGGTATGAGAATATTCATACGAGACCCAGTTAAATGAGCATATGCATCTGCAGTCAGGAGGGAGGCTGAGATGTTGTCAAGGGGAGAGCCACGAAATGGAAGCAAGTTTCCAGTGAGAAAGAATAGAGAATGAAGAGAGGGCTGCAGGACCAAATCTGCCAAGTGCCTACCTTCCAGAAGTGGAGAGGAAAAGAAAACTGAGTGAAAAGAAATGTAGGAAAAGAAGCAGAGGCATACAATGTCGAAATCAACCAACAAAAAAACTCTGAAAGGAAAGAAGCATTCAGAAACAACCGGGAGCACAGCAGTCAAGCAGGGCTACAAGAGAAAAGCAACTTTAAGATCTGAGAGTCAGCAATAAAAACCCTTGAGGGTGCAGTTTTGTTGCAGGAAGGGGAACCCCTTCCAGAGCCCGAAACTGGGCTCTTGTCTAACACTCAGAAATGAATTGTCCAAGGAGACACATGTGCTGACAGAGCAAGAGATTTTACCAGGAAAGGGCTCCCGGGTGGAGAGTGGTAGAGTCAGGAAACCCAGGGGGACTGCTCTGCCGCGGGGCTCGCAGTCTGGGGTGTATGGTGATGGGATTAGTTTCCGGGTGGTCTTTGGCCAATCATTCTAATTCAGAGTCTTTCCTGGTGGCGCACGCATCGCTCAGCCAAGATGGATGCTAGCGAGAGGGATTCTGAGAAGTGGACAGACATGCGGTGTCTCCTTTCGACCTTTCCCGAACTCTTCCGGGTGGTAGTGGCTTATTAGTTCCCTATTCCTTATCAGGATCTTCTGTCATAAACCATTTGCAAATGGTTACTATGGTGCCTGGCCAGGGTGGGCGGTTTCAATCAGTGTGCTTCTCCTAACAGTTTCACCTCATATCTCTGTGGGAATTATCAGAACCTTCCTTCAAGAAAACTCACAAGAAAGAGAATAAGGAGCTACACAGTAGATCGAGGTCTGAGAGAGTCAAGAAACACTCATTCTTTCTTTCTTTCTTTTTTTTTTTTCTTTTCCAGTTTGAAGAAGGCTTATGCAGGCTCCCAGGCCAAAAAAAAAAAAAAGAAAAGAAAAGAAAATGAGCCTCCTACATATTCTCATTACTGTCCATCCCCCGCCCAGCCCCAAAATGAAAATGCCGAATATAAGGTTGTTGTTCAGGTGCTAAGTCATGTTCAACTCTTTGCGACCCCACGGACTGTAACTTATCAGGATCGTTTCTGTCCATGTGATTTCCCAGGCAAGAATCCTGGAGTGAGTTGCCGTTTCCTTCTCTGGGGATCTTCCCGGATTAGGGATCAAACCTGCATCTCCTGCATTGGGTAGGGATATTCTTTACCATTGAGCTGTCAGGGTAGACGAAACCTAAGGTAGGAGTTTTCAGTCTTTTGACACACTTCCTTCTGATCATCTAGCTACATGTGGTGACGAGGGTCTAGAAAAATGAAATGGACACTGAGTCTGCCTGCTACAGTGCTTGGATGGATTCTCACCGCAACTGCGGCAGGCACGCTTGGGGTAGCCCATCAGGGTGTTAAACAGCTCCCCTCCAGAAGAGCTGAAACTGAGAAAAAGCGAGAGGCTGATGTGACAACGGATGTATTTGTATATGTGATAAAATTTAACACATCTTGTAAAAAAGTAAGCAGATGGGTTTCAAATGCTCCCCCTATTTCCATATACCAAGGTTCTGGATGACAAGTTGTGCAGCTCAGGTTTAACAAATGACTTAGCCATTCCCTAGGTACACACAACAATCACCCTATTTCTTCAAGTCGGTTATTTCCTCTAAATCGTTCATACCCTATTCTCTCTCCTCCCACATAGAAAACAAAAATTCCCTACCCTACTCCTAATCAAGAAAACATAAAACATAGTCTCACCCAAACATATCTGTCTTGATTTGTATAAACGTATTCAAATTTCTCTCTATAAACCCTTCCTCAAATATGAATTTAGTGCTGGCACGGTAGATTTCATAATCATCACACTTACATCCAGGGTGGGCTTTGTGGGTGTGTGACCTGTGCAGTTGGCCATGGCCCTGCTGTCAAAAGCAGCCAGGCTCAGAAGCACCCTGCACTTGATGTTCTGTTGTTGCTATCCTGCAATTCTTAATTTTATCCTTGCACTTGATGGAACAATGGAGCAGGTACATGAGCAGGGGAGATACACAGAAGAAAGAAATATCTTTACATTTTAGTACTTTTAATGGCACTTTCAGCTTGTTTTTTGAACAAAGGGATCTGCCTTTTCACTGAATCCTGCACAGTATGCAGCCAGCCCTATCACCTTTCACACCCAANGAGCAGGGGAGATACACAGAAGAAAGAAATATCTTTACATTTTAGTACTTTTAATGGCACTTTCAGCTTGTTTTTTGAACAAAGGGATCTGCCTTTTCACTGAATCCTGCACAGTATGCAGCCAGCCCTATCACCTTTCACACCCAAATGGATTTTGTGTCTTTGGGTCCTCCACTTCCCTCTCCACCATCCCAATTTTTCATTTTCTTGCCCTGTGGACCTTAATAAATCATATATCATTTTCATCCCTGTGTCACAAGCTCCCCACATCCAACTGCCTAACAGTGCTAAGAACACTGACGGTACTTAATACTTGTTTGTAAAGTCAATGTACCACCTCAATTATATAATTACTAACTCTTCCACGATGGCCACAACTGCATCTTTTCTAAGTTATAAAATCTATGTGGTTCCCAGAACACTATAAAGTACCTTGTCTTTCTATGAAAGGCTACAAAAATAATGACTTCTTCCCTACTTGCTTATAAGACAAAACACTTTATATTAGTAAAACAATGATAAGTGGCAGGGTATTAGGTTTGTTTCTAAGGGCTTTATTTCCTTTCAACTTTTTGTTAAATCTGAGCATCAAAGCATTTTTTTAGAAGTTTACTGTTCCAGCATCTAAGATTCCAAAACATGGCAACTGACTTTTCCTAAGGGTTGAACGCTGCTTCATGCAATGCTTAATTTGAGTCAACAAATGGCTGAGAGAACATCCCCAAATACTTATCTCTCATGGGGAGCAAATGTAACTACCAGCCTCTGGAGGTCCAGAGGCAAATAACTGAGGTCAGATTTCCATCTCAGATTCCTAGCACTGTTACACCTTGTACTATTGCTGGATTCTCATGCTGGCTCATTTAAAGCTCTTTATAAGGATATGATTTATATCCTATGATTCAAGTTCATTACAGATAACTACACCCAAGATAGATGCCACAAGGAGCAAAAAACTCTTTATAGTTTCCATGGTTGGAGTCACTGGATGATAAAAAGTCACTTATATGAAAAATATGAATTAAACTGCTTAAGTATCTCATAAGACTCCAGGTTTAACAATTTTCTTTTTCCCATTTTGGCAGGCACAGAGATAAAGAACTCAGAAATGTGTCCTTGGCTACTAAGAGGGGAGGGAGATCCAGGACACACATGGAATAAAGCAAAAGCCAATTTAATAATGATGTCTTTTATCCACAGATGAAGGGGAGACATCAGTTGTCCTCTAAATATTAATGGAAGGACATACAACCCAAAATCAGTGATGGAGGGGCAAAGGAAGTGAGCTGGGAAGAATAACAGCATGGGTATTTGGTATTCAAAACAGTGGAGAGTTGATAAGATGAATCTGAATTTGGAGAGGTGTCATAATGGTAATAAGAGTCTCCGTTACAATATTTTCATTAGCTTAAAGTAAGAAGTTGTTGATGTTTAACATTAGTTATAATAATCTAAGAAGGACTCAATGTACACTGTGTTGAGATATTTTAGGCAGAGTAATCAAGACACGGGGAGCATACTTTATTCACACTGTGACTAAACCTAGCACACTGCCAAAAAATAGGATTTGGAACAAATTTTGGAATAAAAACTACTCATCTGTTTTGCAAAAAGAAATCAGAAGCACATCAGCGTAATCAGTAATTTTAAACTTGCCTATTAAGTCAGGACACTGATCACTAACAGATGCATATATTTGCAAATTTCTCCAACAAAGTTGACAAGCTCTGCCTCACAGGTCTCTTCTTGCTGCTCGGGAATATATGTTCCTGAAAATCTAACTATGCTCATTACTAAGTGATTCTGGATATCTTTGTTAGCTTCTACTAAGCAGTCAGATACGGCTTTGTAAGGAAGCCCAAAGACAGGTCTTAAACCAGGCCTCTGATAGTAGTTTTCTATAAAGTGGATTGGCACTAAGTCATCAATGGAAAATGCCCTGCTTTTGGAATGGACTTAATCTGTAAAACCTCTGGGTTTGCACCTGAAGCCCTCTGACAGACACATGAGTTTTAAAACATATTCCAAATGGGCAAATGAACACCAGGTAACTCATGATGCAGTTCCTGAACTAGTCCATTTTGGCAGTCACAGTGCGAAGCACCACAGTGGCTGGGGAAGGGGACATACGGGATACACGGCTGTCGCAACTGACAGAAAAGAAAGTGAAGTCACTCAGTCATGTCTGAATCTTTGCGACCCCATGGACTGTATCCTGCCAGGCTCTTCTGTCCAGAAAATTATCCAGGCAAGAATACTAGACTAGGCTGCCATTTCCTTCTCCAGAGGATCTTCCCTACCCAGGGATTGAACCCAGGTCTCCCGCACTGCAGGCAGACTCTTTACCATCTGAGCCATTTCCTTCTCCAGGGGATCTTCCCTACCCAGGGATTGAACCCAGGTCTCTCGCACTGCAGGCAGACTCTCTACCATCTGAGCTATTTCCTTCTCCAGGGGATCTTCCCTACCCAGGGATTGAACCCAAGTCTCCTGCACTGCAGGCAGACTCTTTACCATCTGAGCCATTTCCTTCTCCAGGGGATCTTCCCTACCCAGGGATTGAACCCAGGTCTCTCGCACTGCAGGCAGACTCTCTACCATCTGAGCTATTTCCTTCTCCAGGGGATCTTCCCTACCCAGGGATTGAACCCAAGTCTCCTGCACTGCAGGCAGACTCTTTACCATCTGAGCCATTTCCTTCTCCAGGGGATCTTCCCTACCCAGGGATTGAACCCAGGTCTCCCGCACTGCAGGCAGATGCTCTACCATCTGAGCTACCAGGGAAGCTCTGGTAAAGTCACAACTGAAGACTTATGTAAAGATGCCAGTGAGGATGGAATAATGGAATACCTACATATAACTGAACGAAGCAGGATCTCTCTGCTTCAAATCCCAGCAAGAACCACCCAGGAGACGAAAACACCATAGCTACCTCCATGCCACAACCCCTCATATCCTTATAAACTGGTTATATTTATGAGTCAAATATTTCTCAATAGTGTGGATTTTTATGTACACAACATATGCACCAGAAGATCCATGACTGTGCTGAAGGTCTTGTCTGAGAATCTTGAAAATCCCTTCAAAATCAAACTGTTTTCTCCCAAACAATGCCTGAGCTATGGAAACAGGTTTAAGCTGCCAAAGAATTCACCTGTAATGTTTATATTCTATTCTAAAGAGACTGGGATGTCAGTCAGAAGACATACACTGCCGTTGGCCTGGAACTAAACTTTCAAAAATTTGAAATATCTTTATTGTGCCCCCTTCCCATAAAAAACAACAACGAAAAAGCGGTTAATAAAAGTATTTCATTAAAAGAACTGAAAACAAATACAAAAAACTCTGAGAAACCAAACTGTGTCAACAAATAAACTTAAATGCAAGAAACACTCAGACAGACTTCTATATCCAAAAAAGGGAAATACCTAAATCAATCTATAAACAATATAAACAAGTGTGAATAAAAATCTCTCATTTTCTACTGGTCTTTCTTTAGTCTCAGAATCTTACTAAAGCCTCCCGTTTGTCCTTTCATAGATAACCTTCCTTCAGTAACCCACTGGTCACTCTTCCTTGCCATCTTTTAGGTACCCCTAGGTGATTCAGTGAAGAAAGCAATGGCACCCCACTCCAGTACTCTTGCCTGGAAAATCCCATGGGCAGAGGAGCCTGGTAGGCTGCAGTCCATGGGGTCGCTAAGAGTCAGACATGACTGAGCAACTTCACTTTCACTTTTCACTTTCATGCGTTGGAGAAGGAAATTGCAACCCACTCCAGTGTTCTTGCCTGGAGAATCCCAGGGATGGGGGAGCCTGGTGGGCTGCCGTCTCTGGGGGTGCACAAAGTTGGACACGACTGAAGCGACTTAGCAGCAGCAGCAGCAGCAGCAGGTGATACAGAAAACTAACTTTGCCTGGTGTTGGTGACATTCTCAGCACTTTACATGCAGTTTGACGTCATACTCTTAAAAACCTATAAAGTAGTTCTACTACTATCACCACGTTATGGATGAAGAAACTGAGGACCAGTGAGGTTGAATGAACTGGCCCAGTGGCCTGGGAGGCAAAGGTCCAGGGCCCATGCTCTTAACCACTCACTCATGTATCACTGACTCTTTGCTGCAGTCATTTGCCTCTCTGCTGCAGTCATCTGCACATATTGATAAATTATTTCTAAGAGCTCAGTAGTACTTTATTTAGAGAACATTCAATAAATGCTACAAGGCAGTTAAAATTCTGTATATACACATGTGGGTGTGCATTTCTATCTGTGTGTATAGAATGGGTCCTCCTTGAAGTTTTTTCAGTGAGTTCATACGGAGAAAAGAAATTCACATTTCATTGAGAGCTTGTATTGTGCTGGTTAGAGTGTGATGTCTTTTGCTAACCTGATCTTCATAATAACCCTGAGAAACATGGGTTCTCATCATATTAAAAAGCAGAGACATGACTTTGTCAACAAAGGTCCGTCTAGTTAAGATATGGTTTTTCCAGTAGTCATGTCTGGATGTGAGAGTTGGACTACAAAGAAAGCTGAGCACTGAAGAATTGATGGTTTTGAATTGAGGTGTTGGAGAAGAGAGTCCCTTGGACTGCAAGGAGATCCAACCAGTCCATCCTAAAAGAGATGAGCCCCGGGTGTTCATTGGAAGGACTGATGTTGAAGCTGAAACTCCAATACTTTGGCCACCTGTTGCGAGGAGCTGACTCATTTGAAAAGACCCTGATGCTGGGAAAGATTGAGGGCAGGAGGAGAGGGGGACGACAGAATGGTTGGATGGCATCACCGACTCAATGGACATGAGTTTGGGTAAACTCCAGGAGTTGGTGATGGACAGGGAAGCCTGGAGTGCTGCGGTTCACGGGGTCGCAAAGAGTCGAACACGACTGAGCGACTGCAGTGAACTGAACTGAATGTAGGTTTATTTAAAACATATAGGAATGAAGGCTCTATGAAGCTAAGCAAACCATTAGATGTTACACAGGCAGGGAGTGGCAAAAGAAAGATAGCCTGTCTCATCAAGCACTCTGACATCCAACACTATTTGCCCTTTTGTCATCTCCTTTAATTTCCAAAAAGCTAAATTGTGCAGAAGATCCAATCTGAACCCAGATTGTCTAACATATCTCATGGTGGATCACTTAGGGGACCTTCCCCATATTTTGTCTTAACGTTTTAAGAATATTTCACTAATTAAGTGCATACAGCCCTACATTTAGAGGCCAAAGAATTTAGAAGCCTGGTGTTATCAGAGGTCTAGTGTCCATGTTATATTTCACAGTTGTAGCCACAATTGTTTCTGGGCTATAACTGAGGTGTCATTTCACAGGTGTACCTATGGATATGAATCTTTAAATAGTTTTGTACTCAAGAGTACTTGAAGAGCCATTTCAAAAAACTGAAATAAAAACAAAACCAAGGATTTCAAAGTTTTTCACCAAGATTTACCATACGAAGTCCTTTTGATACTGAGACCCAGTACACGCATACGTATGTGTGAAAACACATGCATAAAACAAGAAAAACATTTTATAAAAGAATGCTTTCTTACCATAACACATTTTGATATTTTCTATTCAATTCAGCTTTTCTTTTTTTGCACACAGAGATCACAAAAGTCTTTACAGGACTCCCTAATCATACTTCAGCCAACAGCTTGAAAAACAGATCGAGAACACACCGTTCCTATTTTAGCTAATATTTTGTGCAGAACTGTATCAAAAAAGGCTTGTTCAGGCAAAATGAATAACATTTACTGATTTCATAAAATATGATCATCTATCTCACCTAACTTACTTGAAATGAGACTGCCATTGCCTGTGAAGTGGGAAGTAGAAAAGTTCCCTTTTCACCACATGTGCCCTTTTGTGCCTTTTGAATTTTGTGTCAGGTGAGTGTACTGCCCATTCGAAAGTTAAATGAGATAAAATTTTACCTTCTGAAAATCAGATGGCTAATTAGGGCTGTTCTTGCATTGCTTGATTTCATTTATTCTGAGTGTTTTAAGGTTGATTTCTTAAAAATTGCTTTTTCAGAAAAAGAAGCTCTATTCAGGTCTGTGGTTTACAGATCACAATTCTCCCTGTTAAAATACTGGTCCATTTTGGGTTCTTTTCAAATCTTATGTACTTTTGCAACCCTTTTGCATTTTTCAAACGAAATAACCAATGGCCTTTCAGTACACTTGGCCAATTTCTTTACTATCCTAGAATATAAGCAACAGACCACCTAGATTTGAATATATTCATCTTATTCAAATCATCTTTCAACAGATTTTGTCCCTCTTCATGTGAGCTTTTGCCTTTAAAGTGAAATTTGATCTTAGACAAAAATAAAATATTTTTACTTTGGAGTTTTAAAAGAAAAAAAAGGTAACGTTAACTTTCTGGTATGTTAGTATCAGGTCTTTTTACTTTTTTAAAAATAGGGATAATGTAGTAATTTCTAATTTTACATGTATTACATTGAAGTTACTATTAAAAAAAAAAAAGCTTAATCTTCAGAACTATGCAAAAGGAAATCAGAAATTTTATTTTGCATTGAAGCAAAATGCTGCCACTTTCCTTAAGAACATTCCTTATGAGAAAGACCCCATGAGCCAAAAGAAGGTCCATAAGCCAGAGTCTTCTATTACTTCAGATTCTTTCCAACCAAAAGCAGTTCACAATGTTGGGGGTCTTGCCTGTCTTTATTATTTGAAAGTAGATGTGTAGATTACATGGAAACACAGTCACATTCAGGAGAGAGAAGGTTAAGATCTGCAGGAGATCCAGACTTCAGTACCCATGAGTCCCAGAAAAGGTTTGAGACTGACCTCCAGCTTCAGGGCCACTGTCTCCAAAAGCAGCTATATTTGAGAGTCCTGCAGCTGATGTAGACATGTGTATCAGAGAAGCTCAATAACTTCTATAACTCAGAAACAGTTTTTTTTTTTTTTAAATGTTGAGATACTAGTTTAAATGCCAAAAACCTCTGGGTACATATGCAAAGTTTCAAAACACTTCATATAAGAGAGAAGAGGAACCTTTAACACAGGGAAGGTGAGAAGGTATCTGAGGAAAAGAAGGACTGGGCAGTAGAAATGTGTATGTGGATTACATTTAAAAATCTATCCAATTAGGTGCTAACATATTGTTGCTAGAAACTGGATTATTAAAACTGTGCTGATGGCTCTAACCTTTTACCCAGAGTGCTTGGCTACATCATCTAAATTTTTAAAAATACAAAACAAATACCATTCGTAACAAAAGTGCTCTGAGACTTCTGACCTCTCTCTTTCTGGCCTTGTACAAAGCTAAAACTTGTTTCAGGAGTTGGGGAATGTGGCCTCTGATTACTAACCAGGGTTTTCTTTTCACACTGTCTTGTTTACGCATTTCTTTACCAAAGCCAGAGAACGTCCCTTCAGCTACTGCAGCATTTCTACCAGATGCGACAAATCACAGGGGTGTATTCTGACCGCACAGGGGTGTATTCTGACCGCTGCTCTATCATGTGAACAAGAGTAACACTGAAACCTTTTACCAGTCCCTGTGCTTCATCTTTGTTTTCCATTTCCCCCAAATGTTTATAAACTGCTCCAGAGAATTCTTCTTTCAATATTTCAGGCTTCTTTCCTCTCCTAGATTAAAATGCTCAAGCTTATATTAATAAAAGAAAATGTCGTCGTAATTAGAAGCAATCTAGCATCACCACTGTGTATTTTGATATTGTCATTTCTGTACTGTGGCTGATTAGGGATTTGAGAAACAATGTATTTCAATGTAAGGGAATAAAGCATTAGAAATTATTTCTATGGACGTTATTTTAAGGTTCTAAAAATGATCTGATCATTTTCAGTAGTCTACCCTGGCAAAAGAATTCATATTTTGTTATAAATAAAACTTGCATCAGAATTTGTGAAATATAAAAGGTGATGAATATTTATACACACACACACACACACACTTGCACACATATGTGATTCCCACAAATCTTTGACAGTCTAAATGAAAGTTCTCTTTGAACTTTTCTGTTCAACACTGCTGTGAATAGCACTTGGGAGAATCCAGCAATACCAGCATGAGCTTCAGACCAAGTGACTTATAAAAAGTCTGCTGCCCTCATTTTCTTCCACCAATCAACCTAAAATTACCAGTCATCACCTCTCTATAAATGCTATAAATTTTCTAACATTCACTTTATTCATTTCAGACATAGATCTGCAGGTTTTTTTTTTTTAAGCGTATTATTCCATTACTAATTTATTTAGTTATGCAATGTCCCCCATTCTAAGGGAAGCAAAATTTATGGCTTTGGATTATATTTGCTGGATAACAGTTTCAAGTCAAAAAAGATAGCTCTCTTGGTGCCGCTGGCATTACTGCTTACAACCCAATAGGCTGTGGACCTTCTGCACAAATGGCTTTGCCTTCAGCCCAAGAGATGGAATTCGGCTTGCATGAGACTGACGTTTGCTATAAGAATGGTAATTGCTTTACTACTAAATCTTGCGACTTCTATATTAAATCAAACTTGATGAAAAACGGATCAAAATTTGAGGCTCAGTATCAGCCTTGTTTGGCAACAGAGCCAATCCGCAGTAATCCGTGGAAATGGCAGGCAGGGGAAGTAGGGAGAGCCTCCAAGACTCATTTTAGCCGTGTTCCAACAGTTTTAGTCATCAGAGTTCCTAACAAAGGGCAGGATTGAAGGTTCTTCCTTATTTCTCAGCCCACCCTCCAGGGTCGGTGAGAAAAAGGGAGGGGAGGGGATAGGAGGGCTGACTGCAGATTTTCTTTACTCTCCCTTTACAGAATAAAAAACAAAACAAAAAAGACGGGATGGGGAGATTAGAACAAACACATGAGGCCACAAAGGGAGGGAGACTGATGACTGTTTTGAAGTGATTTGCATCCTTTTAGAAGACCTGGAGTCAAAGGAAAGTCTTCCAGGAAAGCACGAAACACTGAAGGAGAAACTATGACTATGACTAAAAAATCAGCCTGAAGAGTAGCCTTGCGGATAAATAATCCAGGCAGAATAATAATAATCATTATTATTTTAATACATATATTTTATGTTTATTATTTAAAATACATAATATTTTAATACAGTTTTATGAGTGGGAAAGCAATAAGAAGTTCTAAAGTGTAACAAGACTGATTTATCAACACAAGAGCTACAAATTCAGGACTTCAAAAACACTGCATTAAGAAGTTCTCATGGTAGGCAGTATTTCAATTGATACTGTCACAGTTAAACATTTTTACTTCCCATTAAAAAATGTCTTATTGGAAATATCTATAAGGTCAGTAAGACATACAAAGAAACCAATCTGAATAGCTGATAGACTCTGCCTCATCTTTGGACTCAGTTTGGAAGAGATTCAACATAATTAAATATATTCACCAGACTTGGCTCTGAATAACCACGGGCTAATAAAAAAACAGTAAGGTCCTATGTTAGACTCAAACTGTCCAACACTCAGGACATTAAAGAAAGGCATTGGCCTCTGAAGGAATTATCTCAAATATTATTTCATTGATTTCCCAAACAACTCCAAAGAATCAGTAAATTTATTAAAAAAAACTTTTTTTTAGCTCTAAAAAAGCCTTTGGTTAATATTAAGGAGTCCTAGAGATGTGATAAATGGCTAAATCATAAGACAAATGCCTATGCAGAAGGTTGAAAAACCTTGGAGTGAACCACACAAGATCAGGTCTCCAGCTTGAAAAGAAGTGCTGTCTTGACAAAAGGCATCTATGATATTCAATCTGAAGAAATGTAGATTTTAAATGTTTAACCAAGTTTCACTTTGATTACCTTGAGGAAGTTGGATAATAGGAAACTTCTATTTTCCATATGACCTATTTCTGAAATGGGTATACTTTAAAAAATGAGCACATTTCTTTTCTTGTCAGAAAAGGGATTTAAAAAAAAAATCACCCCCCCTCCCAAAGTTGTAAGTATCGGAAATAATATTCTTCATGAGCAGAAGAAACTTAATCTGATAATTAAACAGGTGGTAGTAGTAGGGAGAAATCTCATGAGCCCCAATTTCAACTTCATTTCTAAGAAATCATTTNTCACCCCCCCTCCCAAAGTTGTAAGTATCGGAAATAATATTCTTCATGAGCAGAAGAAACTTAATCTGATAATTAAACAGGTGGTAGTAGTAGGGAGAAATCTCATGAGCCCCAATTTCAACTTCATTTCTAAGAAATCATTTAACCTAAGACAACCTAAAGCACAGAAGCTAAAAGACTTGGTGAGTTAGAGGATTTGGGAAGGGAAGCTTGAATGCAGTCACTTGATCACAGGCAGTGGGAGTAATAGTGGTAAACCATTTACTTTTGCTGTTTTAAAGGAGCAACTGTACACTATACCAAATACTGTCACTTTAATATTTCTTCCCTGGTGGTTCAGGTGCAATGCGGGAGACCTGGGTTCAATCCCTGGGTTGGGATGATCCTCTGGTGAAGGGAAAGGCTATCCACTCCAGTATTCTGGCCTGGAGAATTCCATGGACTGTATGTATAGTCCATGGAGTTGCAAAGAGTTGAATACGACTAAGTGACTTTCACTTTTCGTTCGTTTGAAAACTGATTATAGAAAGTATAGAAAATTGATTATAGAAAGATATTTACCTTCATTTTCCAAGTTACAAATATGTAAGCCACAAATTTAAGCTGAAAAGTTATATTCGACAGTAAATATTTTTAAAGTATCCCTGTAACACTCACATATGAGTTACTCTAATTAAGTGAAACATTAGAAAGGGAGTTTAGATTTTATATAATCACATAAATGATTATGGGTATCAGAATCATCATGAAATTTTAGTTGGGAGATATTTTAACAATGCTGCTTTAATCATTTTACAACTGACATAATAAAAAATTCAGGCAATCACAAAACATTTAGTTTTCCTTCAACTCTGACCAAAACCTTAGTTTCATTTAATCTAGAGGAAAAAAAAAAAGCTTGATGTGTGTGCATATAACATACATATCTTGCTTTCTTTGAGCTTCTTCCAAGTATACAATAAGCAGTGAGTAGATGAGGGCAAGTGATACCTAAGATCACAGGACAAGTGCAGGGCTCTGAAAATGACTGACCACTTTTCCCACAGGGTCGGCTTGGCAGGGGCGCCACCTGCGCTTTGCAGAAGGCCCTGCACTCACAAGGGTCCCGTGCTTGGCTTAATGAGCTGTTCTTGCTGTTTCGAAATTCTTAATATTTAAACAAAAGACCTGACATGTTCATGTTGTCCTAGCCCACAAATTATGTAGCTGTTCTGCCATCTAACCTTTAATAACAGCTCCCCTCTCTGCATAAAATAATTCAGCTCTAGGAGAGCTGCAAACACAGTAAAATCAGGATCCTCTCTCCTGTCCTCCCTCTGGCCTCTTTCACTGACTGCGGCTTGCAGAGCAGCTGACCACAGCACACCAGAGACCTCACTCAACTGCCATCTCATTTTCTCAGGTCATTATTTTTATGTTAACCTCTTTAAGCTATGCCTTACCTATGCAATATTTTCTCCCTACTTTTCTGATGAGTCACATGTCTTTTAACATCTTTTTTTTGCTATGCCATGCAGTTCCCCAACTAGGGATCAAATCTATGCCCCAGCAGTGAAAGTGCTGAGCCCTAACCGCTGGACCACCAGGAAATTCCCAGTCTTGTAATATCTTTTAAACTATCTTCTCGAAATATATTCCATGATGCTTTGCATGTACTGCTGCCTATCTTGGGCTTCCCTTGTGCCTCAGCAGCAAAGACTCTGGGCTGCAATGCAGGAGATCCGGGTTGGATTCCTGGGTGGGATCCCTGGGTTGAGACGATCCCATGGAGGAGGGCATGGCAACCCACTCTAGTCCTCTTGCCTAGAGAATTCCAAGGATAGAGGAGGCTGGTGGGCTGCAGTCCATAGGGTCACACAGGGTTGCACAGAGTCGAACACAACTGAAGTAACTAAGCAGCAGCAGCAGCCACCTATCTCTCCCTCCATTGCTTAAAACAAACACCTCAGAATGAAGAGTTTAACTTTATGGTTGAAGAACCAATCCCTTAAAGGACTACAGGTCAAGGAAAAGCAAAGATAACAGCCAAGAAAGTGAACCGGCCAGCACTTCAATCCAAGTGCATCCTTCTACTTCTGCCTTAAATGCTGGCATGTGATTTGCTGTTTGCCTCCTCTGCCCTGTGTTGCATCTAGCTCTTTGTTAGAACAGAAACATAACAAGGAAAGTAATGAGTATGGAATTTTCATCAATGCATTTGACCTCAGAAGCACATCCTTGAGGCACAAGGGAGAGCTCGGGTTTGACAAAGTTTCCCAAAATGGTGTGTGTGTGTGTTCACTCACATGCAAGCTTGTGTGCCCTGACCAGGTTATGTTTTTTAGAATTAACTTCAAATGAACTGCAGGGAAGTGGAGAGAGGTCTGAGTGTGCCCCAGCGTTTCAGTGTGTATGCAGCTGTGAGGTTCCCCTCCTAAGCTAGAGGCCCTGGCACAGAGCTGTCTCACCTCCAGGACCTAGGCAGCTCTCCTCAGAATTCTCTGGGGCCTTGGCACCGGGACTCTCTCTGCTATTATTGTGACTTCATTACCAGCTGCATCGTCACCAGCCGACATCGACATTCCCACACCGCCACCCAGAAGGGGCACGCTGTCCCAGAGTTTAAGGGGGAGTCCGTGCCTTTGTGAAAGGAACCCTCCTGAAGGGAAGGCTGGAAAAATGAGCCACAAGCAGTTAACTGGGGTCTTTTGAAAACTAGTTTTTAAAAGGCCTCCTTTTCCTTCCCATTCCATCTGTTCTGTAACCCTTCTATTAACCCCCAGAGTCTCTTGTTCTTGCTCCCTTCCCCAGAATTTCAGCAAGAGAAAAAGACACTCTTACTTCCTTCTTCGTAAGTCAAGAAAATTGGTATGGACTTGAGGTTGGCAAAGACAACCCTGAGAAGGAAAATTAATAGACTGCTGCATCACCTAGACAGACCAACACCATAATCAGCCATGATCCTTAGAGTAATTCTAAAATGAGAAAAACAAGCAAATATTGTTTAAATGAACAGGATTTGTAAGTACTGAAATGTTCACATAATAACTAGGCTTGTTGTCTGATGAAGAAGCACATTTCTCATGTTCATCATTGTTTTTTAATATCTGGATTCAAACTCAACTGTACCATTATGTTTATCTGTCACATGAAAGTGAAAATGCTAAGGTTTTAAAATACATATGTATAGCTCAAATGCACATTTTTTTCCCCCTGTGAGTTTCACTTTTTAGAAGCTCGGTGAACTGATTTATAATTTGTCACCTTTTGTCTTTTTCAGCAGTATGTCATTAAGTCTTTAATTTGGCGTTTCCTGTAGTCTGTAGTAGGATATATGCTATTTTAAATCCAGGAATTGCAGACATAGATGGTGGGTAAAAATCTGTGAACCATAAGTAAATTCTTATAAGGAACATACAAAAAAGATTGTTCTTCAGTCAGACTTAAGCCATTACTTTTTTCTAAAGAAGAAAAGGCACAAGTTAAGAAAAAGGCACCGTCAAAGACCTTCTGGCCAAATGTGCATCTCCATGAGGTTTCCTGCTGAGTGCATATGAATGCACCGTGATCTGGGAAAAGGATCCAAATAGGATTTCAAACATCCAAAAATTTTAACTCAAACATTTAGGTATTTCACCATGCTGCTATTCATTCATTCACTGATTTTTTTTGTCTTAGTTTAAAGAGATGCTAAACAAAAGGACGCGAGCTCGACACGTATTTACATTCCAAAACTAAGCTCCCTTCACCATCCCCCAAGTCTGTCATCCCTTCACAGCTAAACAAACCGTAAAGTCTAGCCTTAAGTTGGTGAAGAGAAGCAACAAACATGGTAAGAAGTTTCCCTCTTTTCTCTCCCAAAACAAAACTAAACCCCCAGAGTGATTAATCTATTCTCATTCCCCAAATTATTTTTTTCCATGATTTGCACACTCAGATAATGTATGTAGGCTAAAGTAAGGAACAAAATCAGATTCTTTACTAATTTGGGACTATTGCATTTTTTATTTCTTCACAATTTTTGGTCAATGAAATGCTTCCATCATCTTCGCTACCAAATGTAATGGAAAATATGGATATCAATTTAATTTATGATATCGATGCATTTATGACTCTACAATATAAAACACTTTCTAAAACATCCTAACAGGATAAACATTCTATTTTTTAAGCTGCAGTGTCTGTAATTCAATTAAGAAGTACACGAATTTGTCATCTAACAGTAATGTTTTATATTTAACTAGTTTATTTATAACATCATCCACATATGTTAACAGTAAGTAAACCAAGGACTGTTTCAGTACGTTTACATTTGCTTCAAGATAAGGCTAAAGTAATTCCTCAGTATTCCTTATTTTTAAGAAGCTGTGTGATATTATTTTTAGAATATTTATCTTGGTAAATGACCTGAAAATCTTCATAGCAACTACAAGTATTCTTGACTAACGCTGAAGAGTGCTGTACCTATAAATCTACTATTTTGGGGAAACATTTCTTTTTCTGTTTTGGCAGCGCTGCACAGCTTGCAGGATCTTAGTTCCCTGACCAGGGATTGAACCTGAGCTACAGGAGAGAAAACTCAGGAGACCTGGCCACTGAAAAGTCAGGGAATTCTTCGGGAAGGATTTCTTAATAGGCCCTCAATTAGTATCATGTTGAACAACTGTTGAGTATATTGGAGCCATTAAAACACTAAATTCCCTAAATCTGAATGTATTCACAAATTCTCAAATTTAGATCATTCATGTACACACACTTCTAGAAATATAAAAGCTGTATCCAAAAACATCAAAAAGACATAACTATTATGACATTCTACTGCTTATGCTGACATAGTCCTACATAAATGTATACAATTAATTCTGTCATAAATCTAGAACAAAAGCTCATATTTCTAGTTGGGTTTTTATAAATTGAAGAATCAAGTAATAGTTTAAGCACCATCTACCTCCTTAAAAAAACACAGACTTATAATTTCACTGTTCCTCACAAAATACTTAGAAAAGCATTAAAGCTTATCCACAGCACACTTTGCAATTATTCTCTCCTTCTCACATCTGAAAAGCAAATTAGCAGTTCTCAAATGTGATGCTACACCACCAGTCAAAAATGTAAGCTTTGAGCTTTGTGAAAACTAGTCTGACAAAAATTAAATATATACTGGTCTTTTATATCTAAACAAAATACAACTAAAAAATAAATCAAAAATAAAAAGTTATCAAATTATTTGGAATCATCCATCTAAAATACTAAAAATTAATCTTAAAAAATCATTGGTGCTTCCCTCATCCCGTGGGGAACCTGGACTTCTACCTGAGGAACCACTCCCCACTCTCTAGGGGCAGTATCAGGACTGCTGGAGTCAGGACTTTCACCCAACACTTAACAGTAACCAGGCTAACCTCCTGAAGAGTCAATAGAGACCACATGCAGAGCAGTAAGGAGAGTGAGGGTGGTATCCTTCCCAGCAAGGGGGCATCAGCAAAGGTCTCCTGGGAAGCCTAAACCACGCCCCCCTTGAAACAATAATGAGGAAACACACCTACCCCATAGGTATTAACAAAGACCTGGAAGGGACTCTGGATTTTCAATCTCATCGATCAATAAAGAGGTAAGGAGTATAAGAGGTAATCAAAACAGAAGATCCAGGGTCTCATAAAATAATGGCTAAACAGTCAAAGATTCAAAGAAAATCACTCATCTTACCAAGAACTAGGAAAATCTCAATCTCGTTTCTTGAATAAGAAAAGACAACCAAGAGTCACTAAGACCAAGAGGGCACAGATGTTAGAATTGTCTGACAAGGATCTTAAATCAGCCACCAGAAAAATGAATTAATGAACAATATAAAGATATTTGAAACTAATGAAAGAATAGAACAAATATTAGAAGATAGAACCAAACATGAATTTTAGAAGTAAAAATTATAATAACAACAACAACAAAATGTAGCAAGTAGGCTCAGTAGCTGGATGGGGAGAATAGACAAAAGAATCAGTGTACACTCAAAGGCAGAATAACAGAAATTTCCCAATCTGAAAAGTGCAGTGAACATAGGCTGAAAATAATGAACAAAGCCTCAGGAATCTGTGGGACAGTAACAGGTGTTACTGTCACTGGTATTTCAGAGGAAAAAAAAAAAAAAAGAAAGAAAGCAGAGGGGGCTAAAATTTTTTTTCTGTTATTCCCTCAGTCGTGTCCGACTCTTTGTGACCCCAGGGACTGTAGCCTGCCAGGCTCCTCTGTCCATGGGATTCTCAAGGCAAGAATACTGGAGTGGGTTACCATACTCACCTCCAGGGGATCTTTCCGACCCAGAGACTGAACCTGGGTCTCCTGCATTGAAGGCAGATTCTACACCATCTGAGCTACAGGGAAGCCCCCAAACAGTTGACAGACTCAAAGAAATCCATGCCAAGACATAACATAATTAAACTTCAGAAAAATAAAGACAAAGCAAAACCTTGCAAGCAGCAAGAGAAATGAGACTTTACCTAAAGGAGAGAAATTAAATGGCAGCAGATTCCTCGTTGGAAACCTTGATGGCTAGAAGCAAGTGGCATAACATTTTCAAGTGTTGAAAGAAAAGATCTACTAAGCTAGAGTCCTGTAATCTAGCAAAAATATCCTTCAAAAGTGGAGGGGAAATCAAGACATTCTCAGATGAAGGAAAACAAAGTCTGAACAATAGGAATTAGCCAGTATGAACAACAGAAAGAAATAAGCCTAAAAAAAATTAGAAGAAATATTTAAGACAGTTCTATTACAAATGAGGAAGGTAAAGGGATATACAGGGAGATAGTTTTTACATTTAAATCAGTAAAATGTTGTGAACCACTAAAAAAGCTATACAAATAGATACACCCCAAAACACTAAACACTAAATAAAAATGAAACTGTAAGCAATGTTCAAGTAATCCACAGGAAGGTGGTAAAAATGAAACAGTGAAACATGAGCAGAGGGATAAAGTAGAAAACAAAATATAAAATGCCAGACTGAAGCACTAACACATCAATAGTGGGAAATAAAGGTGATCTATGCCCTTAGTAGAGGCAAAATGGGTTTCCCTGGTAGCTCAGCTAGTAAAGAATCCATCTGCAATGCAGAAAACCCCTAGTTCGATTCCTGGGTCAGGAAGATCTGCTGGAGAAGGCATAGGCTACCCACTCCAGGATTCTTAGGCTTCCCTGGTGGCTCAGCTAGTAAAGAATCCATCTGCAATGCAGAAAACCCCTAGTTCGATTCCTGGGTCAGGAAGATCTGCTGGAGAAGGCATAGGCTACCCACTCCAGGATTCTTAGGCTTCCCTGGTGGCTCAGCTAGTAAAGAATCCATCTGCAATGCAGAAAACCCCTAGTTCGATTCCTGGGTCAGGAAGATCTGCTGGAGAAGGCATAGGCTACCCACTCCAGGATTCTTAGGCTTCCCTGGTGGCTCAGCTAGTAAAGAATCCATCTGCAATGCAGAAAACCCCTAGTTCGATTCCTGGGTCAGGAAGATCTGCTGGAGAAGGCATAGGCTACCCACTCCAGGATTCTTAGGCTTCCCTGGTGGCTCAGCTAGTAAAGAATCCATCTGCAATGCAGAAAACCCCTAGTTCGATTCCTGGGTCAGGAAGATCTGCTGGAGAAGGCATAGGCTACCCACTCCAGGATTCTTAGGCTTCCCTGGTGGCTCAGCTAGTAAAGAATCCATCTGCAATGCAGAAAACCCCTAGTTCGATTCCTGGGTCAGGAAGATCTGCTGGAGAAGGCATAGGCTACCCACTCCAGGATTCTTAGGCTTCCCTGGTGGCTCAGCTAGTAAAGAATCCATCTGCAATGCAGAAAACCCCTAGTTCGATTCCTGGGTCAGGAAGATCTGCTGGAGAAGGCATAGGCTACCCACTCCAGGATTCTTAGGCTTCCCTGGTGGCTCAGCTGGTAAAGAATCTTCCTGCAATGCAGGAGACCCTGGTTTGATTCCTGGGTTGGGAAGATAGATCCTCTAGAAAAGGGAGAGCCTAACCACTCCAGTATTCTTGGGCTTCCCTGGTGGCTAGGCTCGTAAAGAATCTACCTGTAATGTGGGAGACCTGTGTTTGATCTCTGGGTTGGGAAGATCCCCTGGTGAAGGGAAAGGCTACACGCTCCGGTATTCTGGACCAGAGAATTCCATGGACTGTATAGTTCATGGGGTCGCAAAGAGTTGGACACGACTGAGAGACTTTCACTTTCAGAGGCAAAACAAGTGAGATCTTTGTGATGAAGGACATTCTACATTTTGACTTTAGTGGGAGTTACACTCGGATATGCAGATGACACTACCCTAATGGCAGAAAAGTGAAGAGGAACTAAAGAGCCTCTTGATGAAAGTGAAAGAGGAGAGTGAAAAAGTTGGCTTAAAACTCACCATTCATAAAATAAGATCATGGTATCTGGTCCCATCACTTCATGGCAAATAGATGGGGAAAAAACAGAAACAGTGACAGACTTTATTTTCTTGGGCTCCAGAATCACTGCAGATGGTGACTGCAGCCAAGAAATTAAAAGACACTTGCTCCTTGGGAAAAAAAGCTATGACAAACATAGACAGTGTATTAAAAAGCAGAGACACCACTTTACTGACAAAGGTCGGTATAGTCAAAGCTATGGTTTTTCCAGTAGTCAAGTACAGATGTGAGAGTTGGACCATAAGGAAGGCTGAGCCCTGAAGAATTCATGCTATCAAACTGAGGTGGCTAGAGAAGACTCTTGAAATTTCCTTGGACAGCAAGGAGATGAAATTAGTCAATCGTAAAGGAAATCAACCCTGAACACTCATTGGAAGGACTGATGCTAAAGCTGAAGCTCCAATACTTTGGCCACCTGATGTGAAGGGCTGACTCAATGGAAAAGACCCTGATGCTGGGAAAGATTGAGGGCAGGAGGAGAAGGGGGTGATGGGGGATGAGATAGTTGGATGGGATCATGACCTGAATGGACATGAGTTTGAGCAGATTCTGGGAGATAGTGAAGGGCAGGGAAGCCTGGCATTTCCATGGGATTGCAAAGAGTCGAACGTGATTGAGGGACTTAACAACAATAAAAGTCTGCAACAGTTCAAAAAAAAAAAAAAAAGACACAGAAATACATACACATAGAATACCAATGTTAATTTCTTGGTTTTGATACTGTACTATTAATTTTATAAAACATAACCAACTGGGGAAACTAAGTGAAGGGTACACAGGACTTATTTTTGTAACTTTCTGTTCATTTAGAATTATTTTGCAATAAAAACCAAGGGCAAATGTATAATAGAGAGAAAGAAAGTGAAGTCGCTCAGTTGTGTCCAACTCTTTGCGACCCCATGGACTATAGCCTACCAGGTTCCTCTCTCCATGGGATTTTCCGGGCAAGAATACTGGACTGGGTTGCCATTTCCTTCTCCAGGAGACCTTCCCAACCCAGAATGAACCCAGGTCTCCCGCATCAGAAGCTTTACCTTCTGAGCTACCAGTGGCAAATATGTACTATCAAGATAGAAGAAGGTCATGGTACCTTTGCAGATATACAAAAAGAAACTAATGCATGACTAAAGTGTACTGGGAAGTTGGAATTACCCTCAACACTGTGATTACTATAAGACATATTAAAATGACAATTTTTTTAAAAGCTGTCATAATTTTACATGTCATTTTATGATGAGTATGGTATCAAATCACATTAGTATTATTTCCGAGAATAAAATAACATGTATAATGGGGACTCCTAAGCAAATCTACAAGTTACTTTGCAAAGATTCAAGAAGGACATATTTATGCTCATTGAAACATGTAACCATATTTCCCTATATCTAAACAATATATTCACAGGGCTTCCCAAGTAGCTCTGTGGTAAAAAATCCACCTGCCAATGCGGGTGACTCAGGTTTGATTCCTGGATCGGGAAGATGTCCTGGAGAAGGAAATGGCAACCTACTCCGGTATTTTTGCCTAGGAAATCCCATGGACAGAGGAGCCTGCTGGGCGACAGTCCATGGGTTGTAAAAAGGTCATATATGATTTACTGGCTAAACGATAGCAAACAACATATAGTTACTTACATTTACTTATTTATTATCAATTTGGCCATGCAGTGCATCTTGTAGGATCTCAGTTCCCCAGTCAGGGACTGAAACTGGACCACAGCAGTGAAGGTCCAGGGTCCTAGACCACCAGGGAACTCCTTAGTCATATTTACTCTTATTTAACTAGAACAGTTAATAATAACATTCCATTACTCAATAATCTAAATAAAGAATTTGTGGTATCAAGAAAAACTATATACCCAAAAACATATGTGCGTGTAACTATAGTTAACATAAATACTTGGAAAGGAAAGCATAACACATTAAACCCAGAGCCTTTTAAAAAGTCGATTTGAGAAGAAAAAAATCTGTTTTTACATATATTTACCAAAGAAGTTGATAAGTGAACTTTTTTCATAAAATGATCAACATAAAATGATAACAAAAAATGAAAAAGGTAGTTCATTTGTGGTGTGTGTGTGTTGTGTTACATATACATATTTTTCTCAAATATTTTGCTCCATTTTGTTTTAACCAAAACGAATAAAGATAAAGGGAAAGAAGAGCTAAATCCCAGGCTGATGTGTTATCTACAGAACAACATAATAGTACTCTCCTGCCACTAAATGGATGTGGTCTTTGGATGGAACAATCCTTTCTTTGTCAAGAGAATGGAACATGAGAGCAGCAACTGAAAACTTAAGTTCACCTTCACCTGAGTTTTCTTATATCTGCTAACTGAACATACACATGTGATATGATTATAGAGAGACAAAGGGGGGTAAAAAAGCAAACAGCGGTCATGTACTGAAAGCATTACAGACGCCAAGTACAGCAAACCTTATACCATGGCTTATGAAGGAGACTCTGTGAGGAAACAGAATTTAATTCAATTTCTCAAAATTAATTGGAAACTTGAACAGAAGATGTTAAACTGATATAGAACCTGAGGCAAATTTCTAATATATCATGATCACATTTTCATGAACAAGGATTTCAAAACTGTAAAATGCCATGCACCATAACACATGTGGTACTTTCTGAATAAAAGCAATGTGAAGTGATAATCACCTCTTCTCTTTCCTCGTTTTTGTGGGGAAGATCCTACATTACAGGCAGCGTTTTTGTTTGTTTTGATAATTATGAAATCTGACCACATCAGTGAGAAAGCCATTTACCAAGGATAAACTGACATGTGTGAAATTTTGAATATTTTAAGTTAACTGGTGTCATCTTATAAGAGTAATTAATTTCTGGAAATATTTTACTTGCCCTAAAAACCAGAATAGTGTAAATCTTGGCACTTTTTTTTTTTTAGAACATTTATAAAGTTTCTCAAACTACAGGTCTTATTATTTTGTAACATCCCTCCATGGTAGGAACATTAGAAATACCATCTTCTATGATACCTTAACATGTACTAAAAAGCAGAGGGCTTGACGGGATAATTTTCAAAAACTAATAAGGAAAACCCAAATAAGCAAATTTTCAGTACCAGGGTTATAGCCATTTATCATAATTTCCTGTGTTAAGTTTTGCATAATTTTTATTAAGTCTCTGGATTATGCTGAATTTTTAGATTTCACAACCTTGTTCTAAACTGTTGGCAAACAATATGTGTTCAGTAAGTAATTTTAGAGTACATAAATGAAAAAAAGGTCATATTCAGCAGATACTAAAAATCAAAGTGTACCTAATAAATGATGTCCCATCACAACAGTAAAATTTCATAATTTTGAGCCTGACATTCAAGAAGGCAAAAGGAAGTTTTCTTGAGAATCTATGGGTAAACCTCCTGATTTCCTTACAGAGGCTAAGTGGGATTGCAAGACACGAGTACAGCTGAGACCTACCATCACCATAACTGTTGCCTCAAGTCATGACACCATTCTTTTTGGAATAACACCTATTCCTAAAGAACAATAAGACAGACACCAATGAATAAGCCATCTAGGAAAAAGGACGGGGCTTTTGAGGGTTGTGAAAAATATGTAAACTTGGTTACCAGAAAGCTACCAGAGGAATCTTCTATGATTCCTACTGACAGATTTCTCTTACCACTGGATGCAAAGTTCTCTTCTTAAAGACAATAAACGATATGAACCATAGCTTTGGAAGGCAGAGAAATGACACTAAGCTTAAGGTTTTCTTTCTGGGAACAGAGGATGACCTCATTTGTGACTATCTAAACTGTATTTCTTATTATTCCTCTCTTACAATTCATTTCAAATGAGTAGGTTTGCGGGTGTTTAAAAAATGTTACTTGGGGCTTTCATGGTTGTCCAGTGGTTAAGAATCCACCCTACAATGCAAGGGACACTGGTTCAATGCCTGGTCTGAGAAGAGTCCATATGCCAAGGCGCAACTAAGCCTACAGGTTGCAACTACTGAGCTCATGCGCTCAGCTACTGAAGCCTGACAACCTGAAGCCCATGCTCCGCAACAAGAGAAGCCACCGAAATGAGAAGCTCCCACACTGCAACTAGAGAGTAGCCTTCGCTTGCCACAACTAGAGAAAGCTCATGTACAGCAATGAAATAAGAAAAAATGAGTAAATAATAAAGTAAATAAATAAATCTTAAAAAAAAAATGTCACTTGAGTGCCCCTGGCTTTTAGCGCTCTAAACCGTGAATAGGAGAGAATGGAAAAAGAAAATGAGTCTTTCCTTATTTAGAGACAACATGACTGTGTTGAAAGTCTGTAAAATGAAAATATTTTGCCACAAAAAAAACAACAAAGTTGTGGTCCTAGAAAGTGTTTGAAAAAGCTCCATCTCATCTTGTCTTAACCAGTTGAAGGCAATTGTGAGTGGTGAGATTACTGCATATGCTAATTACTAAAACTCCCCTGATGAAATTCAGGTGTGATCCCTGAGGCTCTGAGGCTAGCTCAGTTAACTAAACTGCAGAATATGGTATTTGCCAGAGGGGAATAAATTAAGAGAGGTCTACATGAACACCAAGAAGTCTAAATTCACTATTTACTGAACAGTAGTAAAGTTAAATGCTTAACTAGAATTTTAAACTATAAAACTGCAGAATACTGTCAATTACAAAAGCATGGCCCCATCACTGGGCTGGGTGACATTTACTTTGTTTTATTTTTATTTTCACCCATTTTGAGCTATGCTTGTCTAGCTGCCACATATAACCTGGCCATCCACAGCAAAATGGGGAAGTTTTATTTTGCCCTTCCCTCCTTAATATTCCATATGACCTACTTCATAGCACCGAGTACTAGCTCCTTAGATCAAATATGAAAAAACCTGATGTGCATACTGAACATTTAAGAATAGTAGTCATCATTAATAAGTATATTAAAGTACACTTATTCCAGCATCAACCACTTAGTATTAATAACCAGTTTTATCTATTGTGCAGTATTAATGTATATAAATGATGAAACATTTCAAATTTTGTAACTACCCTCAGCCAAAAATTAAATTATTTGCAATCTACCTTATAGACATATGTATTATGATTGTATAGTCCTTTCCTAGTACTTAGTCCCATAATACCCAAGAGTCTTAAAAGCTCTTTCACTAATTTGGGTGTGTTTCTCTTTTCCATTTTGGGTGTGTCTCTTTCCCATTCAGAATTTGCCTCTTTGACTCACCCTAATGAAAGTAGGTTGAGGGACTTCTTTTAATGAATTAAATAAAAATTAAATGTGCTAATATTTTCCAAGCTTCTCATGTGCTGTGCTGCGTGCTAAGTCACTTCAGTCATATCTGATTCTTTGCGATCGTGTAGCCCACTAAGCTCCTCTGTTCATGGGGATTCTCCAGGCAAAAATACTGGAGTGGGTTGCCATGCCCTCCTCCAGGGGATCCTCCCAACACAGGGGAAGGGATCGAATTGGCATCTCTTATGTCTCCTGTGTTGGCAGACGGTTCTTTACCACTAGAACCACTTGGAAAGCCCAAGTTACTAATAAACTATTTAATAGTTTGTTTTGTTAGATTTTCACCAACATAGCAAACTGACTTTCAATATTCTATCTCCCACACACTTAACTGACAATCTACTGAAAGTAAAGGGCAGTCTGGATGTCTCTCTCTGGATACACTGAGTGTAGTCAGTGAGAATTACTAAGAACTTAAAGGGCATGGAGTAGGCTGCATTGAATGTAGTTTCAGGATGGCAGTTCCCAAGGCAGACAGGGTTCACATCTTGCCTTTGTCTCTCGTTTGCTGTATGAAGGGAAAGTGAAAGTGAAGTCGCTCAGTCATGCCCGACTCTAGCGACCCCATGGACTGCAGCCTTCCAGGCTCCTCCATCCATGGGATTCTCCAGGCAAAAGTACTGGAGTTGGGTGCCATTGTCTTCTCCCAATTTCATGCTAACAAAGGTTAAAAGTTTATTCTTGAGATACTCATAATGAGAAAAAGATTCTGCGACATACAAAGAATTTTCCAATAATCTTGAGCCACTTACCGAAACAGACATTGAACACTATCTAGACTAAACTGAAGTCTGTGAGCGACGCTTATGCACCACTTAGGAAAGATAACCCCATGCTCACACCATTAAAGTAATGCTGTCGATTTCCTGGGACTGCCAGCTCAAGTATCATCTTGGTCACTCATTCATAGTAGATGAATAGACGACATTCTGTTTGATGATGGGAAGAGGAGTTAGAGAAAACATTTAAGTTTTATCTTAGGGAGAAACATTATAGATAGAACACACAGCATTTATGAGGAAGAGGATTGTCCTTCTATACTAGGTAACATTTGCCAAGCTCTAGAGGCAACTTTCTAGGGGAACATATTATGTGACTTGTTGCCTTGATGAAATTATTCAAGTAAGAAAGTTATTTTACAGAAAATTTATTCAGAGCTGCATCATTTAAAAGCCTATCCAAATGCTTCATCCTTTCACAAAAATTCCAAAATATACCCTTATTCATGAAAACAGTGACTGATATGCTCATGTTTTCATAGCTAAGAAGAACAAAGTCTTTTCCTTCATATTTGCAAAAACTAAATGTATTTTCACCATTATTTAGATATCTCCCTGACCCTTACCCACAGCACACAGGCATAAGTGTGTGTGCGCCCACGTGCACGCACAAGCACGCATGCACACACACACACACACACACACACACACACAACTAGATTTGTAATACCAATGACCAAGCTTAGGTGAGTCATCTTGGAAGGGTCTGAGAAATACTCAACTTCTATGGAAACTATATGTATCAAAGTTCTAATAATTTATCATGTATAGTTATATAGTACATGATTGGCATTACTGAACTAGAGAGGTATCTCTACTTGTTAATAAGAAAGACATATTCCACATCATATTGACTACATGAACAGATGAACTCTAAAATCTACTACTCCTCTCTTTCAAGTCTGGGGATTGAAGACATGAAGGCTTTATCCTCAAATGTAAGAGATTTAAAAGATGCTTTCTCTGGTTTTTAGTTTTTTTTTAGGTCTTATGAAACATTTGTTTATTCTTTATTTCTTTTAGTACATCTATACTGAGGCATATTAAGTGCCTGGAACAGGGACCAAAAAAAAAAAAAAAAAAAAACCCACTGATATACCACAAAAAATTTCCTAACAATGCAAGCAAAAGAATAAGATGAGAGAGGAAACTACTTAATTTGGGAAAAATTAATGATTCACAAAAATTAAACTTAAGGGATATGGATAATTTTTATTATTACTTTATTCATATATAACAAGCTATTCAGATTCCTAGCGTATAAAGGAAACCAGAATTAAACTGTAAGTTGTGGTTCCTGACATTTTCTAGATGGTCAACATTATCAATTTTTCTTTTTAAACTGTATTCTATTTATTGGGTTGATTAGCCAGACTGAACTGAAACTTTGGTTAATGTTTTATTTGATAATCTGATTTGAATTCAGGTAGAGGTGTCTGTACCCGTGCACACATGCAAGTGTTTTTCATGCACATGGAAGCTTAAGTCAGGTACAAGAATATACCAACAGTGCTCAGAAGTATATGCTTAACAATTGAACATAACTGCTTTGAGTTGTTGGATATTTCATTAAAATACCTCAGAAAAAGTTTAGAACAGTATCTTAATTAAGGCACTATTCTAGTTCTACTTGAGAAATAGCAGCTTTGTAGTCTGTCTTGGGTTGTCTTGCCATTACTATTCCAGAGCATTTCCAAAAAAGGAAAAAGGAAGGAAGGTGGAATCAGTGCTTACTCGTTATAAGCGTACCTCACTTGTTTTTACTAAAATTGGAGGATTAACCCAACCCACTCCAGTATTCTTGCCTGGAGGATCCCAGGGATGGGGGAGCCTGGTGGGCTGCCATTTATGGGGTCGCACAGGGTTGGACATGACTGAAGCGACTTAGTAGCAGCAGTAACCCATTTCATAATGGGTTAGTTTGACTTCTAGGATGAGTGCACTGAAGATAAATCAATGCTATCAGAACTGCCTGTATAGCTTTTACTAAAATAAATAATAAGCTACAAAAATAATACCCAACCTCAGGACCTTAATGCTCTTAACCTATCTACCTTGACTGCATGAGCCTTCAGGTTGACAACATATGAGGAGAGAACAAATATCATATTATTTAGCATCAATCTCTTCTACCACCATGAATAAAGTACATTCAAATCAAGCCACTTGTTAAAATAAAAGGATAATAGTATGCTGAATCCCTTTATGGATAATAGCCTTGTTGTAATGAAACTATGAGCCAGGCTGTGCAGGATCACCCAAGAAGGATGGATCATAGTGGAGTGTTCTGACAAAATGTGGTCCACTTGAGGAAGGAATGGAAAACCACTCTAGTATTCTTGTCCCAAGAATGTGATGAACATTTTTTATGCAAAAAGATATGACAGTGGAAGTTGAGCCTCTCAGGTCGGAAGCTCTCCAGCACGCTACTGGGAAAGAGAAGAGAAGTAGCTCCAGAGAGACTGAAGAGTCTGGGCCAAAACAGAAATGGTGTTCGGTCACCAATGTGTCTGGTGATGAAAGTGAAGTCTGACGCTATAAAAGGCAATATTGCAAAGGAATTTGGACTATTAGGTCCATGAAAGTGAAAGTTGCTCAGTCGTGTGCAACTCTTTGCAACTCCATGGACTGTATAGTCCATGGAAATCTCCAGGCCAGAATACTGGAATGGGTAGCCTTTACCTCCTCCAGGGGATCTTCCCAACCCAGGGATTGAACCCAGGTCTCCTGCATTGCAGGCAGATTGTTTACCAGCTGAGCCACAAGGGAAGCCCAAGAATACTGGAGTGGGTAGCCTATCTCTTCTTCAGAGGATCTTCCTGACTCAGGAACTGAACTGGGGTCTTCTGCATTGCGGGCAGATTCTTTATCAACTGAGCTATCAGTGAAGCCTAGGTCCATGAAGGTAAATTGGATGTGGGCAAGCAGGAGAATAGATATCTTAGGAATCAATGAACTAAAATGGATGGAAATAGGCAAACAATTCAGATGACCATTACATCTACTACTGTGGACAAGAATCCCACAGAAGAAATGGAGTAGTCCTCAGAGTCAACAAAAGAGTCTGACAGAATCTGACTCAAAAATGACAGAATGATCTTGGTTCATTTCCAAGGCAAACCATACAGCATTCATAGTAAACCAAGTCTATGCCCTAATCACTAATGCTGAAGAGGCTGAAGTTGAATGTTTCTATGAAGACCTCCAAGACCTTCTAAAACTAACACCAAAAGAAAAAGATGTCCTTTTCATCAGAGGGGATTCAAACGTAAAAGTTAAGAAGTCAGGAGATACGTGGAATAACAGACAAGTCTTCCACGGGAGCACTGCAAAGGCTAATGGACTTTTGCCAAGAGAACACACAGGTCACAGCAAACACCCTCTTCCAACGACACAAGAGACAACATTACATATGGACATCATCAGATGGTCAATACTGAATTCAGATTTATTATATTCTTTGCAGCTGAAGATGCAGAAGTGCTATACAGTCAGAAAAAACAATACCTGGAGCTGACTGTGGCTCAGATCATCAACTCCTTATTGAAAAATTCAGGCTAAATTGAAGAAAGTAAGAAAAACCACTAGGCCATCCAGGTATGACCTAAATCAAATCCCTTATAATTAAACAGTGGAATTTGAAGAACAGATTTCAAGGGATTAGATCTGGTAGACAGAGTGTCTGAAGAACTATGGACAGAGGTTGATAACATTGTACAAGAAGTGGTGACGAAAACCATCTCAAAGAAAAAGGAAAGAAAAAGGCAAAGTGGTTTTACAAATAAGTGATCTTACAAACAGCTGAGAAAAAAAGAGAAGCAAAAGGTAATGGAGCAAGGGAAAGATACATGCACCTGAATACAGAGTTATAGACAAGAGCAAGGAGATATAAGAAAGCCTTCTTAAATGAACAATGCAAAAAAACAGAGGAAAATAACAATGTGAAAGACTAGAGATTTCTTCAAGAAAATTGGAGGTACCAAGGGAACATTTTATGCAAGGATGGGCATGATAAAGGACAGAAACTGTAAGGACCTAACAGAATCAAAAGAGATTACAAAGAGGTGGCAAAAATATACAGAAATACTGAACAAAAAAAGGTCTTAATGACCTGGATAATCACGATGGTGTGGTCACTCCCCTAGAGCCAGAAATCCTGGAGTGTGAAGTCAAGTAGGAAGCATTACTATGAACAAAGCTAGCGGAAGTGATGGAATTCCAGCTGAGCTATTTCAAATTCTAAAAGATGATGCTGTTAAAGCACTGCACTCAATATGTCAGCAATCTTGGAAAACTCAATGGTGGCCATAGGACTGGAAAAAGTAAGCTTTCATTCCAATCTCAAAGATGGGCAATGCCAAAGAAATATTCAAGCTACTGTACAATTGCACTCATTTCACATGCTAGCAAGGTAATGCTCAAAATTCTTCAAGTTAGGCTTCAAAAATATGTGAATCAAGAACTTCTGGATGTACACACTGTTTTAGAAATGGCAGAAGAACCAGGGATCAAATTGCCAACATACACTGGATCACAGAAAAAGCAACGGAATTTCAGAAAAATATCTACTTCTGCTTCATTAACTATGCTAAAGCCTTTGGCTATGTTAATCACAACAAATTGGAAAATTCTCAAAGAGATAAGAATAGCAGACCACCTTACCTGTTTCCTGAAAATCCTATGCAGGACAAGAAGCAACAATTAGAACCAGACATGAAATAAAAGACCAGTTGAAAATTGAGAAAGGAGTACATCAAGGAGGTACACTGTCACTCTGCTTATTTAACTTCAATGCAGAGTACATCATGCGAAATGTTGCGCTGAATGAAGCACAAGCTGGAATCAAGATTTCTGGGAGAAATATCAACAACCTCAGATATTTAGATGACATCAGTCTAATGGCAGAAAGCAAAGAGGAACTAAAGAACCTCTTGATATGGGTGAAAGAGGAGAGTGAAAAAGCTGCCTTAAAAGTTAACATTCAAAAAACTAAGATCATGAAACCTGGCCCTATCACTTCATGGCAAATAGAAGAAAATGTGGAAACACTGACAGATTTTATTTTTGGGGGGCTCCAAAATCACTGCAGAGAGTGACTGCAGCCACGAAATTAAGACACTTGTTCCTTGGAAGGAAACCATGACAAATGTAGACAGCATATTAAAAAGCAGAGACATCACTTTGCCAACCAAAGTCCAGATAGTCAAAGCTATGGTTTTTCCAGTAGTCATGTACAGAAGTGAGAGTTAGATCATAAAGAAGGCTGAGTGCCAAACAATTGATGCTTTCAAATTGTGGTGCTGGAGAAGATTCTTGAGAGTCCCTTGGACAGCAAGGAGATCAAACCAGTCAATACTAAAGGGAATCAACCTTGAATATTCATTGGAAGAACTGATATTGAAGCTGAAGTTCCAATACTTTGGCCACCTGACTTGAAGAGCTGACTCATTAGAAAAGACTGATGCTGGGAAAGATTAAAGATGGGAGGNTACTAAAGGGAATCAACCCTGAATATTCATTGGAAGAACTGATATTGAAGCTGAAGTTCCAATACTTTGGCCACCTGACTTGAAGAGCTGACTCATTAGAAAAGACTGATGCTGGGAAAGATTAAAGATGGGAGGAGAAGGGGGCGATAGAGGATGAGATGGTTGGATAGCATCACCAACTCAATGAACATGAGTCTGAATTTTCTCTTTCTATTTGCCACGAAATGATGGGACTAGATTTCATGATCTTAGTATTTCGAATATTGAGTTTTAAGACGGCTTTTTCACTCTCCTCTTTTCACCTGGGAGATAGTGAAGGACAGGAAAGCTGGCATGCTGCAGTCCACGGGGTGGCAAAAGTCAGACACAACTTAGTGACTAAATAAGTATGCTGTAAGCAGGCATAAAAAATTTCTAAAGTAAAACCTAATTTGGTGTGTCTGAAAAGACACGTTATAAAAAGCAACTTATAAAGAAATAAGCTTCTCCAATGCTTAAATATTGAAATGCTAACAAGTGAAAACATATGAATTTCTGAAAAGAAAACAACTTTAAGCCTGAGAACATAGGCTAGATATGTATATTTAAAGAAACAGGATAAGTTATTTTTAAAAAGTCAGCTAATTAAAAAAAATTAAAAAATATATTAAAAAAAATATTTCAAGTTCTGAGACAGATTGAATCACAGATTCCTCAATTATAAGCAAGCCTTTTGATAGCTTTATAGAATCAGTTCACAGTTTTATTAAACTTGCGATGGTAAAACATTAAGAATTCAATCCCAGATGAGTAGTTATGATATCAAATAAAGAAACTGTCTGGAAGAAAAACCATACAGACACAGTAATCAAATTCCCATACAGAATTAATGGGTGACATGTAAGCCAAAAGATGATTCATTTTATTTTAAAATTAATTACAAAAGTCCTTGATTATTTTAGAATGAATTACATATCCTTATAGTAGGTTTCCTTATGCCATAACAAAACTAAAGATAACTATGATAAATATAATAGAAGGAAAAACGTGACTGTTTTGAAGAGTATATACCTCTCCAAATCTTGATGAGTCAAATAAAACCTGCATTCATCTTCTAAACAAAATATCCAGAAACTAGCACATCATCTCCAGCAACTGGTACATTAGTAAATTGCGCAATCTTTAAAAAATATCTAAAGACAATGGGATGAAAAGGGCCACTTTTAAATATTTGAGAGATGAATATCAATTTACAACAAATTTTATTTCAGCAAAGTCATAAACATTTTTTGTCAATATGATTTGAATAATGAAGAAAAAGTATAAATCTATTAAACAGTGAGTCAATAAAAAATTACTTGAAAAAAATTAGCTGAAGTTTCCCCCATTTACCTATAAAGAGCAAAAAATAAAAGCAATACTGATTAGGTATAAGAAAGTCTGGGAATCAAAGGAAGCCATGCAATATTCAAAATGAAATATGTTTTGTGTGAATTCATGCTTCAAAGTGACTATACACTATTTGGAACATTTTCAAAATATCAATTAAAATTCAGTCAATAAATCACTTTATAGTCTTATATATGGCAGTAGTAATGGTGTCAGAATACTGTTCATTAAAAGAAAAAAAACAAAAAACCTTAGAAGACACAGTCCAGTTTCTACTGTCACATTTCTATATACACCAATACTGTCTAAGGGTTCACCCAAGAGTAGGACTCTATTTTCCTTCCAATCTATACTTTGTTTAAGCTAAGTGAGAAGTACCTGTTAAAACTGTATGATTAACGTGGCAGATGGGTAAAAGTTTTGGGAGAGGTGTTCTATTTTCAGGCTAATAAAAACTCAGTTATTTCAGAATCAGAATTTATTACTAGGTTTTAAAATAATCTGAAAAATGGAATGGGCATTTTGCCAGGACAAGGCTGAATTCCAAAATTAAATGCACTTAGTTCATTTCATATAGCAGATTGCATATCTAAAATGGTTTTAGGTTGAGTTTTAAAGATAAGCAATGATTATGTCAATAATTTTAATAAATGATAATCCCAATAAATTCAAAGACATAAGGTTCAAAGCGACAATTCTCTTTTTAAATGGAAAATTTACACAAAGGGTTCATCTTCCATAAGCAAGAATATATTGGGACTTCCCTGGCAGTCCAGCGGTTAAGACTCGTACTTCCACTGCAGCGGCAGGGTGGGTTTGATCCCTGGTTGAGGAACAAAGATTTCAAATGCAAAAAAAAATATATATCTATATCTATCTATATATATATATTCTCAGTTTGCTTCTTACAATTAAAAATGGAAGTAAAACTGTGGAGACTATAAATGTTTTAACGTAACTTTTTATTTCCCAGAAAACACTCTTCTTTTAGGTTACTCAGATTCTCAATATCTTAAAATGACATTGTGTCTACTAAACAATATAAAAAGAAATATGAACACAATAAAGGAGAAAAGGAATGATAAATCCATCTGAGTGCAGATTTTAAAAAAATAGCCAGGGGATAAGAAAGCCTTCCTAAGTGAATAATGCAAAGAAACAGAGGAAAATAATAGAATGAGAAAGACTAGAGATCTCTTAGGGCTTCCCTTGAGGCTTAGCTGGTAAATAATTCACCTGCAATGTGGGAGAAGACCTGGGTTCAATCCCTGGGTTGGGAAGATCCCCTGGAGAAGGGAAATGCTACCCACTCTAGTATTCTGACCTGGAGAATTCCATGGACTGTATAGTCCATGGGGTCGCAAAAAGTGACTTTCACTTTCAGAGATCTCTTCAAGAAAATTAGAGATACCAAGGGAACATTTCATGCAAACGTGGGTATAATAAAGAACAGAAATGGTATGGACCTAACTGAAGCAGAAGATATTAAGAAGAGGTGGCAAGAATACACAGAAGAACTGTACAAAAAAAATCTTAACAACCCAGATAACCACGATGGCATGCTCATTCACCTAGAGCCAAAATCTTGGAGTGCGAAGTCAAGCGGCCTTAGGAAGCATCACTACAAAAAAAGCTAGTTGAGGTGATGGAATTCCAGTTAAGCAATTTCAAATTCTAAAAGATGATGCTGTTAAAGTGCTGTACTCAATATTCCAGCAAATTTGGAAAACTCAGCAGTGGCTACAGGACTGGAAAAGGTCAGTTTTCATTCCAATCCTGAAGAAAGGCAATGTCAAAGAATGTTCAAACTACTGCACAATTGCACTCATGTCACATGTTAGCAAAGTAATGCTCAAAATTCTTCAAGCGAGGCTTCAATAGTACGTGAACTGAGAAATTCCAGATATTCAAGCTGTATTTAGAAAAGGCAGAGGAACCAGAGATCAAATTGCCAACATCTGAAGGATCAAAGAAAAACCAAGAGAATCCCAGAAAAACATCTACTTCTGCTTCATGGACTATGCTAAAACCTTTGACTGTGTGGATCACAACAAACTTTGGAAAATTCTTCAAGAGATGGGAATATCAGACCACCTTATCTGCCTCCTGAGAAATCTGGATGCAGGTCAAGAAGCAACAAATAGAACTGATCATGGAACAAAGGATCGGTTCAAAATTGGGAAACGTGTACGTCAAGGCTGTATATTGTCACCCTGCTTATTTAACATATGCAGGGTATATCATGTGAAATGCTGGGCTGAATGAAGCACAAGTTGGAATCAAGATTGCTAGGAGAAATATCAATAACCTCAGATATGCAGATGATACCACCCATATGGCAGAAAGTAAAAAGAAACTAAAGAGCTTATCGATGAAGATGAAAGAGGAGAGTGGAAAAAGCTGGCTTAAACTCAACACTCAAAAAACTAAGATCATGGCATTCGGTCCCATCACTTCATGGCAATGCTGGGGAAACAATGCATCGGGAAACAATGGAAACAAATAAAATCTATCCATTTTATTTTATTTCTTGGGCTCCAAAATCACATCAGATGGTGACTACAGCCATGAAATTAAAAGATGCTTGCCTCTTGGAAGAAACGTTATAACAAACCTAGACAGCATATTAAAAAGCAGAGCCATGACTTTGCCAACAAAAGTCTGTCTATTCAAAGCTATGGTTTTTCCAATAGTCCTGTATGGATTTGAGCACTAGAACAGAACACAGGCTGAACGACTAAGAATTGATGCTTTTGAACTGTGGTGTTGGAGAAGACTCTTGAGAGTCCCTTGCACTGCAAGGAGATCAAGCAAGTCAATCATGAAGGAAATCAATCCTGAATATTCATTGGAAGGACTGATGCTGAAGCTGACGCTCCAACAGTTTGGCCACCTGACGCAAACAGGTGACTCATTAGAAAAGACCCTGATGCTGGGAAAGACTGAAGGCAGAAGGAGAAGGGGATGACAGAGGATGAGATGGTTGGATGGCATCACCGACTTAATGGACAATTTGAGCAGGCTCTTGGAGATGGTGAAGGGCAGGGAGGCCTGGTGTGCTACAGTCCATAGCATCACAGAGTTGGACACGACTGAGGAACTAAACAATAATCCTTGAAATAAAACACATTCTTCTTCAACTATAAATAAAGTACCCTCTCCAAGTACTAAATGGATACTTCTCAATCACCTCTAAAAATTAATAAAATTATTTTTATGCAGATTGACAATCAATAAGTATAGTAAACACACAAATGAAATGTAAAGAGTAATAATTTTTTTTTTCTTTAAGAACTAGAGAGCATTTTAAATTAGTTTTATTTATTTATTTGGCTGTTCTGGATCTTTAGTTAGAGCACGCAGGATCTAGTTCCCAAGCCAGGGATCAAACCTGGGCCCCCTATATTTGGAGCCTGGAGCCCTAGCCATTGGACCACCAAGGAAGTCCCAATAATCTGTTTTTTTAATTCACACAGATTAAATTGGTCTCTCCATGAAAACTAACCACTGAACTGAAAAAAACAAAGCTAGAAATAATTTATGTGATATTTAATGCTTCCATTCTAAATATCATAGGTTTTAACCTGTGAAGAAAAAAAATAATACACATTCTAGAATATACTTTTAAAATTTTAGCATACTTGACCCACACATCTTGGTAACCCTTGTGAACTTCAGGACAACTGTGGTATTTAATACTGAGATGCTGAAGTACGCTCAAAAATGGATGACAGTCACTTAAAATACTTCATCTGTATTTAACTTTATTTCATCAGAATTGTTATAGTTTCAAATATACTTGTAACTCAAGGGGACATCATGGCATGCTAACAAAATGCTATCATTTATTCCCATTGCTTTCTGGCAATAATGCAAATATTTTTTATGTAAGGCTTTCCAAATATTGTAGATATTACAGACCTTTAATCAAGGGATTAAATATCTATACTAACCCTTGAATTGTTACATGTCTCAGAAGTAATTTTTTATTTAATAAACTATTTTGTTTCCTCAATATCCAGAAATGCAAATCAATAATACTTTAGTAGCCAAGTGAAAGTGTAACATCTAATTAGTATCGAGCAATTTTATGGTTTATTATAGCAATAAATATTTTGATAAGCACATATATGAGGTTTTCATGTGAATGTAATGAAATTGCTATCATTCCTAAAAAGTTTTTGCTGATTTATACCCTACTTAGAGATACCAGGAAATTATATTCTATCCAAACACCATGCACTGCAATAATGACATAATGAAGACATAAAACTCTCCTAGCCTAATCTGATTCTCTGCAGAGAAGATGTATTTAGTACTTAGCAGTCTAGACAAAATATAAGGAGATTTACTTTAAAAGTGATTCTTTGTCAATACTCTTGTGAGGGCTTGGCAAAGGATTTCCAAATTGACAACACAAATGTCCTAAGCTGAACTGAAGTTTACCTGATTATAACACACTGTTAAAAATACATAATATCCCTAACAGAAGTGCTACCAGGTTTATCAACAGTCTATCAAAATTCATGTAAAAAGCAGTATAAAATCATTGGAGAAAAACAAAGAAAAATACTTACCAGCAAGTGAATTAATAAACAGTAAAAAAAAACAAAAACAAAAACTGAAATTAAATAAATCAGACTTCCATATTTTTGTCTTACTCTATGAATTTACATGTGAGATTAGTGATAAACCAATATTTATAATTATCACTTTAATCAAACAAAATAGATTGGTCTTATGGGCTCCCCTGATAGCTCAGTTGGTAAAGAATCTGCCTGCACTGCAGTAGACACCAGTTTGATTTCTGGGTTGGGAAGATCCACTGGAGAAAGGAAAGGCTATCCACTCTAGTATTCTGGCCTGGAGAATTCCATGGTATAGTTTGTGGGGCCACAAAGAGTTGGACATGACTGAGCAACTTTCACTTTCACTATCTATTTAAAAAGTCATAAATCACATCAACAGATGTTCCATGAGGACAATCAGATACTGAGATATTCATTGTCTCTGGAGAAGTCATATCTTTGCCATAAAGTCACACCCCATTTATAAAATACAAATTCATTTTAGGAAAAATCAAAGATGTTCCACTGTTATAAAATTAACAGTCTAAGTCTTTTATAACGTCTTTTAAGACATTAGAGAGTCCAAATTCACATCCATGCTTTGTAGTTTTAAAGCATACTCTAAAATGCAATAAGCTGAAACTCAAAATGCCAGAGATTACAGAAAACTACTAGGTCTCCAGGATTTCAGCAATTTGGTGGGAGGGAAGAGGTGCCACTTTTGTACCCTGCCATTCACCTACCTAACTACCCACCTACTGATTCCCTCAGTTCTTTTACCCACCTATCAGGCATCCACTTCCGTAACCAAACACACCCAATATTTACTGTATCCTGTGATGGAGACAGTAACATAATCCTAGTCTCTGGGGTTCAGGATTTCGAGCAGGGAAGAAAGACCAGAAAGACTAGTAGATTAAAAATCAGACTAAGAAGAGGAAAAAAATTTGAAACCACAGTATGAAAAACAGAAAGTGTAGTCGAGCTTATATGCATCCTGTAAGACAACGTATTCACTCTTATGCCAGCTATAACTCCATCATTCACTCAACTTTTGTATATATGAGGTTTATATTGAACATATATAAAATGACGTGTGAAAAAAAGGACAGAATCACTCTAGGAGAACTGTCCAATTCTTTCAGAGGTAAATAAGTAAGTAAATACAGTTAGAAATGGAAGGAAATTTTCTTAAAAACATTGTCCGTTACATTTCAATATTCAGAAAACTACTTTCCACTGGAGAGGAAACCATGATAAACTATGCATGCAAAATTACAGGATTATATGGTTGAAACTGTATCCCATTTATTCCAAGTTCAACCAAGAAATACAGATCATTTAGAGTAGATGTTCATCTTATTGACCAAACATTAGCTTTAGTCCTTTTTGTATTTATTCTCCTGTAATTCACTGAAGAGTTTTGACAAAACTTAATGACCAAACATTAGCTTTAGTCCTTTTTGTATTTATTCTCCTGTAATTCACTGAAGAGTTTTGACAAAACTTAGCATTTTATTTTTCAGTATTTCTTATGTTTAAATTTCATCATGCATTAAAATCTTATTTAGAGTTGTCTGGCACCAAAGGTACATTTTCCTGGCTAATGGTACTATACAGATACTAATCAATGTTTTAAAAGTGGCCAAGAGCATATCAGTAATATACGTTGTTTTTCTCTTAAATAAAGTTCATACTTAAAGAGATGAAACACACCTAAAGTTCCAGTGAGATGCGGAAATAAAATACTAGGTCTATCAACAGAACACTGACAAAAGGATCTTGACAAAACAGCTATAATTCTCAAGAGTATTTATAATTTTTGTCAGTGATTCAGATTTTTCTTAGATTCATAATGAAAAAAGTTTAAGCTAAAAACTTGGATTCTATGTCTGTTGATCCCACAAAGTATCTGAGTAAGACTGAAAAAGTTATGACCAACCTAGACAGTATATTCAAAAGCAGAGCTTTGCCGACTGAGGTCCATCTAGTCAAGGCTATGGTTTTTGCAGTGGTCATGTATGGATGTGAGAGTTGGACTGTGAAGAAGGCTGAGCGCTGAAGAATTGATGCTTTTGAACTGTGGTGTTGGAGAAGACTCTTGAGAGTCCCTTGGACTGCAAGGAGATCCAACCAGTCCATTCTGAAGGAGATCAGCCCTGGGATTTCTTTGGAAGGAATGATGCTGAAGCTGAAACTCCAATACTTTGGCCACTTCATGTGAAGAGTTGACTCATTGGAAAAGACTCTGATGCTGGGAGAGATTGGGGGCAGCAGAAAAAGGGGACGACCGAGGATGAGATGACTAGATGGCATCACCGACTCAATGGACGTGAGTTTGAGTAAACTCCGGGAGTTGGTGATGGACAGGGAGGCCTGGCGTGCTGCGATTCACAGGGTCACAAAGAGTCAGATATGACTGAGCGACTGGACTGAACTGAACTGATGTGATCACAGCAGAGGTGGTGACTATATATACAGTGTTTTTTAAATCCTCAGAGCCAGTTCACCAGCACAATCAACAGAGTTTCAATGTTATAGTGATGTTCAGCAACACGTAAAGAACACAACACACCTTCAAAAAGCTTATGGATTCCATTTATACAATAAAAAGAGAGGGGTCTTATCGAAATGATCCAGGGAAATTGTTCAGTTTTAAAAATGCACTGGAATGTGACGGTTATCTACTGTTCCACTCCCAGTATGTAGAGAGCTAATAGTAAGGATGTGTTTGTTTTCACTCTGTAAATTCTACTGTCTGAGCCAGATTCTCCTTAGGACCTTATTTTATTCTGATTACTGCAACATCATTGCCAGAAAATATAGAGCAGACTTGGTCACTCCTTTGTTAAAGTTAGCCAAGAGAATATTCTGTTGGAGAAAGTAACATTCGTCTCAAAGGCTTAGAAGCCAAGGGAAAAACTGAGACACATACAAAACAAAAATATATAAACCAATTAACTTAGCCTCTCAGGAAAATCATCTTCACTCTCATCAAATTATGTATTATCTGGCAATATAAGTTGAAAATCTATTTATAGAGCAGTCAGGCTAAATGTTTTATTGCTAAAACAGAAGTAGGAAGGGTCACAGAATGCAAAATGCTAAGAAACACATTTTTTTCCTGAGGCCATTTAATATATTTTTGATATAGGTTACTTTCTTGTCAATGGTTCTTTTGTCTTTCTTAAAACTACATCTGCACAACAACGAGGTCACCTTGAATTTCAAGTACAACATTGCCTATAAATTTAATTTAACATCATATTACCCATAATAACCATAAACAGGAGGCAGGTGTGACCTTTATTGTCAAGCTAGAGGGCCTGAGGACAGGATGGGTTAATAGACTAAAGGATACAGGGTCTGGGGTCTGAGTTGACTATAGGCTCTGTAAGAGCTGCAGTATGACTTGGCTACTAAAATATTATTGTAGTCATATGCTTCTTTAAGAAGTAGCACTTCTAAATCAAGAAATATCAACCTCCATTCATTGTATACTACACTGTTCAACCCACCTCTGATGAACTTGAATCAGTTCTGGATTCCGTGTTTTAACAGCTCAAAGTGAGAATACAGAGCATCTACATAGGGCAACTGGTCTGAAATTTATGTTCCATGAACTCTGAAAGATTTTCTTGGAGAAGAAAAGGTGAGTAAGAATTTGAGGGCTATGCATAAATAGCTGAAGGCTATCTAGTAAAATTGCTCAACAGAAGATTTGGTCTAGCCAGAAAATAAAGGAAGATTTTGCTTGTTTTTCTGGTTTTAAATGCAATTAGGGTTACCAAGAAAGAATGGGATTCTTTCCAATAAAGTAGACTTCATGTCATGCAAATGTTCTAAGTCAGGCAATGGCCTAATTGTTTGTCAGTTGCACTGCTCGTGTGTGTGTCCAATTGCATCTGACTCTTGTGACCCTATGGACTGTAGCCCACTAGGCTCCTCTGTCCATGGGACTTTTCCAGGCAAGAATATTGGAGTGGGTTGCCATTTCCTCCTCCAGGGGATCTTCCTGACCCAGGGATTGAACCCAAGTCTCCTGCAATGGCAGGCGGATTCTTTACCACTGAGCCACCTGGGAAGCCTCTGCATTGTTAAGGGGACATCTAAATTGGGAGGTAGATGAATTAGTAAATCAAAGATTATTTGATTAAAGGTCATGTAGTTCGGCAGAGAAAGAACCAAAATCAAAACTCAGATCTATAGTTCCATCTTTTGATAACATCTGGAATCCTGGAATACCCAATCAACAGGTCTCTACTGTGCATCTCTACGCTTGACAGACTGCCCAGCACTCTCTTTCTAACAGAGTTGATGCTATTCGCCTCCTTAAAAATGTTTGATGACTCCTAAACCCTCAGAGGACAAGACCCAATCTGCCTAAAGCGACCTAGCCCTGGTCTACTTGGCTTCCTGCCACGCTTGTCCTCCTCTCCGAGAGTCCCCACTGCTACCGTGGGTGTGCCACTGAGAAAGTAGCTGTGACTCTAAGCCTTCCTCCATATGTCACAAAGGCAGCTTTGCTTTTCTTCCCTTTCATGTGTAATTCCATATAGTCTCATTTTTAAAAAGATTTTTTATTGGAAAACAACTGCTCCAGATACACATAAGCATAATGGTATGTCTACTAGTGCTGGTTTCGGTACTAGCCTTCCTGCATTTAGACACCCATCCTCATCTTCCTCATTCCCTCCTGGCAAATGCCTGTTCATCTTCCAGGGCTCTAAAACAAATGCAAAAACAAATTCTCTATGAAGGTTTCTTCAACTTCCAAGATTAACTTATTTGTTGTCTCTCTGTTCCCATTCTATACATGTCTCTCTTCTAATACTTCACACTTTCTAAAATATTAGATAAGCTTGTCTTTTCTCATATACAATTAGCTCCCTAGACCAAATGTATGCTTTGTGTATCTTTACAACTTCTACAATTAGCAGAGTTAAAACTCAATAAAGGTTTGAGAGAATGATGGTAGTCACTGATTTTCAACTTGTAATATACAAAATTCTAGGAGTTTCTTCAAGATTGAACAGAAGTCTGTAAAAAGTAGCCACAGTCATATTGTCCCCACATTTTTGAGCAACAATTTTTATAAACCCTGAATTAAAAATATGAGTTAGTGATTAAGAAGTGAGGTAAAGAATGGAAATTTCTTCATGGATAAGATGCTAGAAATCATGGAAATAAGAGTTCACCAATTAGACTGGCCTCTCCAGTGCCAGCAAGGAGATTTCAGGTTTGTTTTTTTTTTTAAGTAAGACTACATTTTCAGCACGGGAACATTTACCATCATGGGTTAGGAGTTGTTGGGCATATTGTATATATTATTGCATTTAATATGGCACTGCAAATAAGGCTGACCTATTGTTTTTATTAATATTTCATAAACAGTGACTATGAAACTTGGAAACATTAAAATTATTCTGTCTCTCAGTAACAGTAAATTCTATATTGTCACTCTCATTGCACCTTGACAGATGGCTCACTCATTTATTTATTATTCATTCTATTTACTGATTTATTCATGAAATGTATTAAGCAAGTAACATGTGCTTTTGACATACAAAAGTTTATTGCAAGTACTTGACTTGGACAGGCTGAAAATCTGCAATTTATAATCTAAGCTGCTCTGATTTTGAATTTAGAAACAGGTCATCCCAAATCAAGTTACATGATGAATTTAAAAGCAGGAAGACATGCAATTTTTAAAGAAAAAAATTCTATCCCTATCTGATAGACTATATTGTTGTATTTTAAAATATAGGTCTATCTCTGTTACTAAAATCTTTAATATGTTTTTTAATCTCTGTAAATATTAGTTAATATCACATAATAAGGGGGCTTCCCAGGCAGTACGAGTGGTAAAGAACCTGTCTGCCAATGCAGGAGATACAAGAGACACAGTTTGATCCCTGGGTCAGGAAGATCCCCTGGAGGAGGGCATGGCAATCTACTCTAGTATCCTTGCCTAGAGAATCCCATGGACACAGGAGCATGGTGGGCTACAGCCCACAGGGTTGCAAAGAGTCTGACATGACTAAAGCAACTTAGCATACACACATAACAAGACTTTTGATAATTTCAAATTTTAATTTTTTTAAGTCACATAATTTTATTTTTAAATTACTTTTAACAAATTTAAGGCAATTTTGGATTTAAGATGTTCTTTTGGTTTTGTTTGTTTTAAAAGGCACCTCTTTCGCCAAGATTTTGGTAAGCCAAATTTCAAACTAAGAACACACTTAGAAGTTTCCTCAATAATTCAGAGTGATTGCAGTAAACCCAGTTAGATCACTACTTGTTAGCTCAAGGATTTGGCTATTCCACAAGTTACATCATGTTCCTGGAAACGTAACTGCTGGGAACCAGTCAAAACCAGGTTCACCATCGCTTGCCTGTACTGATTATGGCATTCCTATCTCCCAACACCAGTATTATAAGGAATTTCCCTGGACATAGAACATGAGGTAGATTTTAATAACTGGACACACCTTTAAGTCTAAGTACAATTGCACAACAAAGCAGACTGCTTGAAAATCTAGACTGAGAAGCTACTGGGGCCAAGAACCATACTCTTCATAACCTTTATTTAAGTTTGGTAAACCAAACTCCTAAACTCGTCTCAAGTATCTAGTCTGGCATCCTATTCTATTCATTTTGTAAAAGCATACAGTCAGGTACAGCCTATTGGATACAGATTGTTAAAATGCATATTATTACAATATGCAATGACATTTTTATTACATGTCAAATAGAGATCATTTCAGTTCAGTTCAATTCAGTTGCTCAGTCATGTCTGAATCTTTGCCACCCCATGAATAGCAGCACGCCAGGCCTCTGTGTCCATCACCAACTCCCAGAGTCTACTCAGACTCATGTCTATCGAGTCGGTGATGCCATCCAGCCATCTCATCCTCTGTTGTACCCGTCTCCTCCTGCCCCCAATCCCTCCCAGCATCACTTCCAATGAACACCCAGGACTGATTTACCTTAGGCTAAATAAGTCAAAAATCAAAGAGGGGAAAAAAAAACTGCCATAACTGGTTATTATTTCAGTTTTGACTATTTACTCTTTAGGTCATAGAAGAAGGGTGGAAGCTGAGCAGAGCTTGCCAAGGCTGGCACTANTGGCCACCTCATGTGAAGAGTTGACTCATTGGAAAAAATTGTGATGCTGGGAGGGATTAGGGGCAGGAGGAGAAGGAGACGACCAAGGATGAGATGGCTAGATGGCATCACCGACTCGATGGACGTGAGTTTGAGTGAACTCTGGAAGTTGGTGATGGACAGGGAGGCCTAGCGTGCTGCAATTCTTGGGGTCACAAAAAGTTGGAAACGACTGAGCAACTGAACTGAACTGAACTGAACTGAAAGACTTTCAGAGTTCAAACATCTCTGCCATTATTCCCAGCACTTATAGTAAATTCAGAAGTCTCTGAGGCAAATGGATATCTTGATATGGAAAGGTTCCAGCCTATTGTGGTTAACTTAGATGCTGGTGGCTGGATAAATGATCTTGCTCACTTGTGACTAATTCATAGAAGCTGGCTAAAGAAGGCAACTCACATGGCAATGAAGAGTGTTGGAGGGTAGATTTCTTGAAAGAAAGAGGGGAGTAGGGCTCAGAAAACAATGAGAAGGGCTAGGTTCTCTCAGTTGTTCTTTCAGAAGTAGTGGTATCTTGCAGCAAATCTTAGTTGAGTTAGTAAGCACATCACTTTCTAGGGCAGTGATAAATAAATGTTTAAGGCTTCAAGACTTTATTCCTTTACATTCTTAAGATTTATTAAGGTCCCCAGAACTTTTGTTTCTGTGGGTTATATCTATCATTATGCTTTATACTTCAACCAAAAATAGAAATATTAAATATTTATCAATTTATGTAAAAATAGATATAATATAAGACTTTCCTCGCAGTCCAGTGGTTAAGACTTTGCCTTCAAATGCAGGAGGTACAGGTTCAATTCCTGGTCATGGATCTAAGATGCCACATGCCTTGTGGCCAAAATCCAAAACGTAAAACAGGAGTAATATCACAAAAAATTCAATGAAGACTAAACACAGTCTAAAAAAAAAAATCTTAAAAAAAATAATAAATCCATTACAGGTTAACATAAGTAAAATAAAGTTTCCTAAGTAGAGTGTCATTGGTTTGCATTTTTGCAGATCTCTTTAATGATTGGCTTAATAGGAGACAGAATCTCCTATCTGTTTTTCCAATCAGTCTGTCATTATCTATTGCCCATATACATGTAATTGGAAAAGACAGAAGCATTTAATTGCTTTTCCAGATAATTGTGAACATTGTTCATTGTTGTTATTCAGTTGTTATAACCAAAAGTTGTAGTTTCATAATGGTTAGTTGCAATGTAGAAGCTGAAACCATGTTAATGAACTCCTGATACTCTGTTATATTAAAATTCATTGATCCATCTCAGACTTATGCAAGTGTTTTATCCATGCAGGGCTTTTTAACATCATGCATTCACCATTTGGAAAATATTGGTTCACTAAGATATGCAGACATATTTCATGAAACAATATAAAATATTACATTTATTAATGTCATCTTCACCTTATCAGAAAAGTCTTTAAGTTTTGGAAAGCTGTCGAGGTCTTGGTTGCCAATACATGCTTTCCAAAATACAAATTTCTGCTCAAAAGCTCAAATTTTATCATTGGCAACAAAATCTGTCAGTGTTTTCTTTGAAACGACAGGTTTACTTAGGGTGCACAACCATCCTGCTTTTCCCAAGATTAAGGGACTCCTGGAAGAGTACTAGGGTTTCAGCACTAAAACCAGAAAAGTCTCTGGCAAACCTGGATGAAGCAACCTAGGTTCCTTCACTTTTGAGATAATATTCGTCAAAAACCCAAGTCAGAGTAACGATAGCTTGTCTGTCTGTCATTCTTTCCAGCAAAAGGTGGAGTTCCAAACCAAACACAACTAGTTCAATTTTTAAATCAAATAACCATACAAGTATCATTTCCTCAGATAATCGTAATTCTTTAGTATACAGTAANGCTGTCTCTTGTCACCCTGTTTATTTAACTTACATGCTAAGCACATCATGAGAAATGCTGGGCTGGATGAGTTACAAGCTGGAATCAAGATTGGCAGGAGAAGAATCAACAGCCTCAGATATGTGGATGATACCACTCTAATGGCAGAAAGTGAAGGAGAATGAAGGAATCTCTTAATGAGGGTGAAGAAGCAGAGTGAAAAAACTGGCTTAAAACTAAATGTCAAAAAATACTAAGATCATGGACTCCAACCCCATTACTTCATGGCAAATAGAAAGGGAAAGGTAGAAGCAGTGACAGGTTTCCTCTTCTTGATCTCTAAAATCACTGCGGATGGTGACTGCAGCCAGGAAATCAGCAGATGATTGCTTCTTGGCAGCAAAGCTATGGCAAAACTAGACAGTGTATTGAAAAACAGAGACACCACTCTGCCAACAAAGGTCCATATAGTCAAGGCTCTGGTCTTCCCAGTGGTCATGTACTGTTGTGAGAGCTTGATTGTAAAGAAGGCAGAGCACCAAAAAATTGATGCCTTCGAACTGTGGTGCTGGAGAAGACTCCTGGGAGACCCTTGGCCAGCAAGGAAATCAAACTAGTAAATCTTAAAGGAAATCAAACCTGAATACTCATTGGGAGGATTGATGCTGAAGCTGAAGCTCTAGCATTTTGGTCAACTGATGCAAATAGCTGACTCATTGGAAAAGTCCCTGATGCTGGAAAAGATTGAAGGCAGAAGAAGAGGAGGGCCACAGAGGAGGAGATGGCTGGATGGCATCAGTAATGCAATGGGCATGAACTTGGGCAAATTTTGGAAGATGGTGAGGGTCGGGGAGGCCTGACACACTGCAGTGCATGGGGTCACATAGAGTCAGACCCAACTGGGTGACTGAACAATAGTCATAATCAAGGTAGAAGACTAGCATTGAAAAAAGAAGAATGGGATGGTTGTCAGATTAATTAATGTGCTAATTTTTATTTTCTATTACACATATTCATAGATTTTATTTGGGACTGAGACATGTACTTAGAACTCTACTTTTTTTTTTAACTTAATTTTTGGCTACAGTACACAGCATGCAGGATCTTAGTTCCCCTACCATAGATCAAACCTGCACCCCTGCAGTGTGGAAGCATGGGGTTTTAACCACTGGACTGCCAGAGAAGTCCTGGCTATAGCATACATTTAAGATCTGAGTTTTCAATTGCCAGTAAGAAACCTCAGTTGAATTTATAAAAATAAAAATGATATCCTGTAACCTTGAGGGCTCTGCATAAAAACAAGACTTTGTAATAGAAAGTAGACTCTAAGCCACTTTTCCTCAAGTCTTAGAGCCGTCCAAGGTTTTCATTATCTGTCAGAACATTTGCCATAGGCTGATGAAGAATGAAATAAATGTAGTACAGTGGTGACATTTTGCTACATTTAGGGTTTGAAATAGCTTTTTATTTTTTTCTAAAAAAAAAAAAAAGGACAGATGAAAAGAAGTTCAAGATAAGATTGACAGGTAGATATATTCCCTGGAGATGCACACTGCTACTCTTTGGAGTAAGAAACATAAGCCAGAATTAATTTAACTACATAATTCTGCTTTCATTTTATGTGGCATTAAACAGTTTGTTAAACATTTAACATGCACTATCTTATTCCTCTTCACAGTAAACATATAGTCTGTCTCTTATACACATCTTCATTTCCTCAGATAATCGTAATTCTTTAGTATACAGTGGATAAGCTTTGTGGCTATTTTCCATTTTGTCATCCAGAATATTAACAACATATGGAAGAAATTTAAATGTCCATGGACAGAGAAATGGATAAAGAAGAGGGGGTACATATATACAGTAGAATATATCTCAGCCATTAAAAAATGAAATAATGCTCTTTGTAGCAACATGGAGGGACCTAGAGATTGCCATACTGAGTGAAGTAAGTCAGAGACAGAAGAAGAAATATTGTATGACACCCCTTATATGTGGAATCTAAAAAGAAGTGATTCAAATGATTTTGCTTGCAAAACAGAAGCAGTCTTACAGACTTAGAAGATGAACTTATTGTTGCAGGGGCAGGGGATGGGTGGGCGGGAAGGGATAGACAGGGAGTTTGGGCTGGACACCTACACACTGCTGTATTTAAAGTGGATAACTGGCAAGGACCTCCTGTATAGCACAGGGAACTCTGCTCAATGTTCTGTGGCAGCCTGGATGAGAGGGCCGTTTGGGGGAGAATATATACACGTATATGTTTGGCTGAGTCGCTCTGCTGTGCACCTTCAACTATCACAACATTGTCAGCTATACAAAATAAAAATTAAAATCAAAATAAAATCAAAGTAAAAATTTAAAAAAATAAACAGATGTACTCAAGAATCAACATTTAATAAAGATATTAATTTCTACTGTTTCATTACAGGCATTCTTAAATACAACTACCATTTTTTAAAATGTAGGCTTGTGGCTGTGAAGTATGCCATAACTACAGCAGTTTGGTGCCCCTGCCTTAGCTCACGCTTAGATAACAGCAGTTTGTCCCACCATGGCTTCTGTGACATGTGGATACCAGGTCAACAGAGAAAATAAAAAGGTAAATAATGTAGTACTATATCATGAAAAGAGCTTTGATCTCATGGACTGCCTATCTTCAAGAGTCTGAAAACCATCCTTTGAGAAGCCCTGTCCTGGGGCATAAGCCTTGCCAGGGGTTCTGTATAAAAACTGGTGCAAGCATCTGCCCCTTGGTGAACCCAGAATTACCATCCTCTTTTCCTCCACTCCAAGGATCTTCCCAGGGTTTGGGGAGGTTTTCCTTTTAAATTTTTAAAGCACACAAGCTTTGAATACACCTTCTTTTTGATAATATTCAATAGAATTCTGACCCTATGCTTACACTTCTGAATAAACTTACTTTCAGTGATTCAAAAGTGCTTTATCTTCATCCTTCTAAGAGAATCCACCTTCTATGATCCCAACATATTTCTCTGGACCCATCCAAGTAAAGAGTGAATACAAAACAAAAATTTAATCTCCATTAAATTGTAATGGAGAGGTTAAATGATTACAAATGGGTCACGAAGTACACTTTAGTACTCTGTTAGTCATAATAATTGCCAACATTTCCTGGATCATAAGAATTGCCAACATTCACTGGATCATAGAGTAAGCACAGGAATTCTAGAAAAACATTTACCTCTGTTTCATCGATTTTACTAAAGCCTTTGACTGTGTGTATCATAACAAATTGTGGAAAGCTCTTAAAGAGATGGGAATGCCAGACCATCTTATTTGTCTCCTGAGAAACCTGTATGTGGGTCAAGAAGCAACAGTTAGAACCCTGTATGGAACAACTAATTGGTTCAGGATTGAAAAGGAGTATGACAGGGCTGTCTCTTGTCACCCTGTTTATTTAACTTACATGCTAAGCACATCATGAGAAATGCTGGGCTGGATGAGTTACAAGCTGGAATCAAGATTGGCAGGAGAAGAATCAACAGCCTCAGATATGTGGATGATACCACTCTAATGGCAGAAAGTGAAGGAGAATGAAGGAATCTCTTAATGAGGGTGAAGAAGCAGAGTGAAAAAACTGGCTTAAAACTAAATGTCAAAAAATACTAAGATCATGGACTCCAGCCCCATTACTTCATGGCAAATAGAAAGGGAAAGGTAGAAGCAGTGACAGGTTTCCTCTTCTTGATCTCTAAAATCACTGCGGATGGTGACTGCAGCCAGGAAATCAGCAGATGATTGCTTCTTGGCAGCAAAGCTATGGCAAAACTAGACAGTGTATTGAAAAACAGAGACACCACTCTGCCAACAAAGGTCCATATAGTCAAGGCTCTGGTCTTCCCAGTGGTCATGTACTGTTGTGAGAGCTTGATTGTAAAGAAGGCAGAGCACCAAAAAATTGATGCCTTCGAACTGTGGTGCTGGAGAAGACTCCTGGGAGACCCTTGGCCAGCAAGGAAATCAAACTAGTAAATCTTAAAGGAAATCAAACCTGAATACTCATTGGGAGGATTGATGCTGAAGCTGAAGCTCTAGCATTTTGGTCAACTGATGCAAATAGCTGACTCATTGGAAAAGTCCCTGATGCTGGAAAAGATTGAAGGCAGAAGAAGAGGAGGGCCACAGAGGAGGAGATGGCTGGATGGCATCAGTAATGCAATGGGCATGAACTTGGGCAAATTTTGGAAGATGGTGAGGGTCGGGGAGGCCTGACACACTGCAGTGCATGGGGTCACATAGAGTCAGACCCAACTGGGTGACTGAACAATAGTCATAATCAAGGTAGAAGACTAGCATTGAAAAAAGAAGAATGGGATGGTTGTCAGATTAATTAATGTGCTAATTTTTATTTTCTATTACACATATTCATAGATTTTATTTGGGACTGAGACATGTACTTAGAACTCTACTTTTTTTTTTAACTTAATTTTTGGCTACAGTACACAGCATGCAGGATCTTAGTTCCCCTACCATAGATCAAACCTGCACCCCTGCAGTGTGGAAGCATGGGGTTTTAACCAGTGGACTGCCAGAGAAGTCCTGGCTATAGCATACATTTAAGATCTGAGTTTTCAATTGCCAGTAAGAAACCTCAGTTGAATTTATAAAAATAAAAATGATATCCTGTAACCTTGAGGGCTCTGCATAAAAACAAGACTTTGTAATAGAAAGTAGACTCTAAGCCACTTTTCCTCAAGTCTTAGAGCCGTCCAAGGTTTTCATTATCTGTCAGAACATTTGCCATAGGCTGATGAAGAATGAAATAAATGTAGTACAGTGGTGACATTTTGCTACATTTAGGGTTTGAAATAGCTTTTTATTTTTTTCTAAAAAAAAAAAAAAGGACAGATGAAAAGAAGTTCAAGATAAGATTGACAGGTAGATATATTCCCTGGAGATGCACACTGCTACTCTTTGGAGTAAGAAACATAAGCCAGAATTAATTTAACTACATAATTCTGCTTTCATTTTATGTGGCATTAAACAGTTTGTTAAACATTTAACATGCACTATCTTATTCCTCTTCACAGTAAACATATAGTTGGTATATGCTGCTGCTAAGTCACTTCAGTTGTGTCCGAATCTGTGCAACCCCAGAGATGGCAGCCTACCAGGCTCTTCTGTCCCTGGGATTCTCCAGGCAAAAACACTGGAGTGGGTTGCCATTTCCTTCTTCAGTGCATGAGAGTGAAAAGTGAAAGTGAAGTCACTCAGTTGTGTCCGACTCTTCGCGATCCCATGGACTGCAGCCCACCAGGCTCCTCCGTCCATGGGATTTTCCAGGCAAGAGTACTGGAGTGGGTGCCATTGCCTTCTGCGAAAGTAGGTATGTATTTTCTCCATTTAACTAGAGGAAGCCAAGGCTGATTGGTTTGCCCAAGACACACCAAAATAAGTATCCTACCTATGTTTGTGGACCCAAAGAGCAATGTTCATCCAGGGGACAGCAGTGGCTTTATGAAAACCTTGATGGTGCAGAGGAAAAAGTGAGGGCTTAGAAGTTAAATATATCAGACTGAAGTCACCTCTTGATCTCTGCTAGCTTCGCTACACCACTGGGAACATAGCATCATTACCCTCTGCCTCTCCCTAGGAAACACATTTCCTGCACCCCTCGTCAGAGGGTTTCCAGATTAGGTGGAAGGTGGAAGAGAACTTTTGTTTTCTGCTGCTAAGTCATGTCTGACTCTTTGCAACCCCATGGACTGCAGCATGCCAGGCTTCCCCACCCTTCACTACCTCCCAGAGTTTGCTCAAAGTCATGTCCATTGAGTTGATGATGCCATCCAATCATCTCATCCTCTGTTGTCCTCTTCATCTCCTGCCCTCAATTTTTCCCAGCATCAGAGTCTTTTTCAGTGAGTTGGCTCTTCACATCAAGTGGTCAAAGTGTTGGAGCTTCAGCCTCAGTCCTTCCAATGAATGTTCAGGGTTGATTTCCTTTAGGATTGACTGGTTTGATTTCCTTGCTCAAGAGAAGGAATAGTATGAGAAGAGAGACAGATGTAATTTTATTGGTGCTTTAGCAGGAGTGTGTGGAGATGTAGCCTCAATGTGTCTGAAGTTTACTGTTGCCTCCTGGTGGTTTGTGGCCCAAACGCAGTGTTGAAAACATCAGTGATCACTACAGCTTGTTGCTCATGGTTTCTGCAGCTTCCTGGCTTTCCGAAAGCTAGTGGTGACCTGCAAATAAGCAAAGGCTTTGCTTGCTTGACCTTTGAAACACCAATTCTTTCTAAACATCTATATTCCCTACATTAAATTCCTGCCTGCTTGAAATACCTGAGAAGCTTATTATTTTCTGAAAAATACCAACTCAACCCCACAAAAATGACAGTAAGATTTTTTTTAAAAAGAAGTGTAAACCTTTAAGGACAATGAGAATGTGAGTTAGAACAACACAGATATATCAACAATGTTTTTGGATAATAGAATTGAGATGAGTAGGTGGAAACTGACATATCAGAGAGGAGAAAACTAAAACTCAACTACATGTAGTGTTGAAATGTTGATAAGGAGTAAGCAGATGTATTCTGTTATTGATTCCTGGAAAGTTTCAGGTAATTTTGAAGTTGATGGCACCAGATGAGTTTGAAATAGGTGGATTGATTGAAAGTCTGTGTTAGTATAGTTTAGGAGCTGGAAAACTTTTTCTGTAAAGGGCCAGATAGTAAATCTCTTATGCCTATATCTTAGAATTTATCTTTATGCCTCATATGGTCTCTGCCAAAATTATTAACTCTGCAGCTGCAGTACAAAAGCACCCATAGATAAGACTTAAACAGTGGACATGTTTCATTTTATTAACAAAAACAAGTGGCAGGTCAAATTTTGTGAATGAACCGTAGTTTGTTGACAGAATCTTCCATTGGTTTGCATAGTTTTCCCCAACCTGGATAATATAAGAAGTTTACTCTCTAGAAAAGCTGAAATAAAGAAAATCTATAGGTGGGGTCACTAGACACAGAGAAGTGTGGATATGGATTGAAGAATCATACAGAAGATAGAGGAACTACATGCAAGCCTGCAAACTGATCCATGGAAACCATAGAGACCGTATCCTGTCTCTTATACACATCTAGATGTGTATAAGAGACAGCTGCTGTATTTAAAGTGGATAACCAACAAGGACCCACTGTATAGCACAGGGAACTCTGCTCAGTGTTATGTGGTAGCCAGCCTGGGTGCAGAATTTAAGGGAGAATGGATATATANCGATAAACCATGTGAGGAAATATCATTTTTATATTCTAGCTTGCACTTTGCCCTTATGAACAACTTGCTTCCAATAAAAATGAGGAGACAAGCTGAAGCCAGCAATGACTGGAACAGACCCCTTGTTGGTCTGTTCACACGGCACTGTACCGTGTCCTTCCTCTTCCCCCATGCCCTTCTAGCCATGAGCAAGAAATTTTCTCCTTTTGTTGGTTAACACTTTTCTTCATCTGGATTGCCTTCAACTATGTGACAACAAAGAACTCAAGCACCAAAATAGCAGCAGCTACATATCCTCTGTATGACAGTGTAATTTCTTCTGCCTTAAGGCTGTGTCTAGCACTGAAATCATAGTCTGTTTACTTCGATCTGGTGCTACATTACCGTGTGAGGGATTTAACTCTTCCTTATAAACACACGGGGGAATGATCTCTCAGTTCTCCTTAACTTAAATAAGAAACTGTCCGGTTCTTTTTGCTTCTCAGCCAATCATGCCACTGAACAAAAGCTTACATTCTAACTTTATTAGACAAGGAAAAGTACTGTGCTGTCTCTTAAAGTACTCATCAGCATTATTAGAACCAATGCAGAAAAATTTTGGTGGCTAATCAGCCCAGGAAATTAACATTGAAGTTTTCCCTCTTGACTTTAGTTTTCTCTTCAGATGTTTTTGCTAGGGAATCAGCACTTCTCCATTAAAGAGTTTTACAAAAGAAATTTCAGTGAGGGACAATGTGTGTGTGCTATGTTTCAAGCTACGGTGACTATCAAAACATTCTAAGTGACTCTGCTTCTTTCTAAACCAGTATTCTATAATCTCTCACTCAGAAAAAGTCCTCATTAAAGTCCTCTCTGTTTCACACACAATTACCTAGTAATCTCCAGGTCTACTGGATTCTACTGCTGAGACATCTTTATCAGCTGTTTTCTCTTCTCCATTTCCAAATTCTATCTTTCAGGTACTTACAACGTCTTATCTGAACTTTGAAAAGAGTCTATTAGCTTTAATTCTCTTCTCATTTTCTTTTCCCACAAATTAATTTTCTAAATTATGAGTAAATATCATAATCCAGTTTAAAGGGCTTCTAAAAATCCCGCCATATAGAGATTCAAGTATATATCCCAAATACACACAACAGTTCCTGGAACAAAACGGGCACTTGACCAATGGAGTGTGAACTCTCCATTGTTAGGGGTATGGAAACCACTGTTTATTGAGCATCTCCTATGTGGCACAAAAGTCTCTATTTATTGATCTCTCCTTAACTATGCCATTTTCATTACATTCTCACAAAAAACAGGTAACATGTTCATTTTCAGGATGAAGAGTTTGAGGCCTCAAAAGATTATATAACTTTCCCAAAGTCACAAGATTAGTAAATAGCAAGGCTGGAGTTTGAAGTTAATCCTGAATCAGCTCTTGCACCTACAGCATGAAGCTCAATATGCTCCCTTGTTTTAATATTTTATCACATTTTTGACATACACAAAAAAACATACACAGTATATATACTGAACCCGGGTCTCCTGCATTGTAGGCAGATTCTTTACCATCTGAACCACCAGGGAAGTCCTATACAAATTACAGTCTTTTAAAAAAGAAAATAAGCAATGTGATTTAAAAAAAAATAAAAAGGCAGAAGACCTGAATGGTATCTGACCAAACAGGAAGCTAAGCATAGAAAAAGATGTTCAATATCATTTGACATTAGGGACTTGCAAATTAAAACAATAGGAGATGGCACTACATTATTTATTAAAAATGGGTAATGTCAAAACACAAACACCACCAACTACTGGTGAGGATGCAAAGCAAAAGGAGTTCTCATTCACTGATGCTGAGAATGCATAATTGTGGCATCATTTTAGAAAGCAGTTTGGAAGTTTCTTACAAAATTAAATATGGTTTTAACAGAAGATCCAGGAAGGACTCAGACCCTACACACTCAACTGATGTGAAAATTTATGTTCCTACAAAAGACTGCATGCAACTTTAGGTATAATCGCAAAAACAGAAAGCAAGTAAGATGTCCTTCGATAACTGAATTAGCTGCTGTGCAGTCATACAATGGAATATTTTTCAGTGACAAAAAGAAGTAAGCTATCAAAGCACAAAAGACATGGGTCAATCTTAAATGTATATTGCTAAATGAAAGAAGCCAGTCTGAAAACGCTGCTGCTGCGGCTCAGTCGCTCCAGTCGTGTTCGACTCTGTGAGAGCCCGGAGACGGCAGCCTACCAGGCTCCTCCGTCCTTGGGATTCTCCAGGCTATGCACTGTATGATTCCAACTATGTGATATTTTGGAAAATTCAAAAACAGAATTTAACAATCAGTGGTTCTCTTCAAGAATGAGAGAGCTGAGGAAATAAAACACGTGGGATTTTTTTTTTTTTTAATGAAGGTAAGGCTATTTTGTGTAATACTGCAAAGCTATATAAGATATTAAGTATCTATCAAAATCCACAGAACTTTCTAGCATGAAGTAAATTTTAATGTATGCAAATTAGAAAATCAACTATAAGGTCAAGAGATCCCGGATGGAATGCAGTGAGTGACTAAAGAATCTAAGTGTATTCAAAATGTATGAAATAACCTCACTAAAGGGTGTGGATGCATAAGATGCTGAATGAAGTAACTTTGGGAATAAGAAGTCTGTAAGACTAAAAGCAAAAGAAACTGTGTGTAAGAATTATTCTTTAGTTGATAAAGCTGTTTCTAACAAAAATATAGATGGACAAATTTAAAACCACGATACAGGGTACTGATAGAGTAATTTTGTAAACTGATGATGGATGGCGGGAGAGAGGTTTCTCACTGATGGCCACAGAGGATACATAAAAGCAAGAGTAAAAGGCTAGCATGATCCACATGGAAATGAATTAGAGGTAAATCAGTGTGAATTCATATTTAATACAGATAAAGAAGATCATATATGAAAATATCTACAGATATATGTATATACATGGGTAGGTACATACATATATATTTCCTTGTTCTGTCAACTGGGAGGGCCTAGAAGCAACAATACTCCAGTAGCAATGAGCACACTGAGTGTCCAGATCTTGGCATCTGCTCTTCAATGAAAGGGACCAAGGGCTGATTCCAGGGCTGAGGCAGGAAATATACAAAATGAGTCTTAAGCAACTTGAAGGGTCAGGCAATAAGGAAGTGCCAAAAACCCCAGAACAGAAAAACCCCAAACGTTACAATGACGAGGGTATGTCGAAGGGACAAGAAGAGCCAACTAAAAGAACTCCCCAAGGCCAAAACTAGAACAATTTGAGCAACAAAATAAAGTAGTGTTGGACTGTTATCCAAAAAATGAATATCCATGAGTCCCAATGATACAAATGAACAGACAAAAATGAGAAGAGATAAATTTCTCCTGCAGAAGGATTCCAAATAATTTATGTAGGTACTCCATTTTTTAAAAATTGAAAAATAGTTGATTTACAATGTTGTGTTAGTTTCAGGTGTATAGCACAGTAATTCAGATATATGTAGATATACATATATGTGTATATATGTATGTGTAGGCTTTGCTGGTGGCTCATCGAGTAAAGAATCCACCTGCAGTGCAGGAACCATAGGAGACTGGATCCCTAAGTCGGGAAGATCCCCTGGAAGAGGAAATGGCAACCCACTCTAGTATTCTTGCCTGGAAAATTCCATGGACAGAGGAGCCTGGCAGGCTACAGTCTTTGGAGTCATACACAGTCAGATATGACTGAGCAACTAAGCAAACACAGATATACATATATGTGTATACATGCTTGTGTATATGTATGTGTCTGTATATATAAGTGTACATATACACCTATGTTCTTTTTCAGAATCTCTTCCCTTACAGGTTATTATAAAATATTGAGTATAATTCCTTGTGCTATACAGTAGGTCCTTATTGGTTATCTATTTTATATATAGTAGTGTGTCTGTATTAATCCCAGTCCTTCAATTATCCTTCCTCATCCCTTTCCCCTCTGAAAATCATGCGTTTGTCTTCTATATCTGAGGTCCTTTTCTGTTTTGCAAATAAGTTCATTTGTATCTTTTCTTTTTGTAAAAAGGATCTCACATATAAGTGATGTCATTCGGCATCTGTCTTTCTCGTTGGGCTTACTGCACTTAGTATGCTGATCTCTAGGTCCATCCATGTTGCTGCGATCTTAAGGGGGTAGAGTGTAACTCCTCCATCAGTGTGGCTGAGCACGGTGGCTTCCTTCCAAAGAGGATAGTATGAAGAGGCAGATAAAGAATGACTATGTGGAGGAACCTGACCAACGCTACCTCAGCCAGGTGACCAAAGTTCACATCAATAATGGTAAGACATATTGATGGCAGGCACCCTTGAAATGATGTGATGTGGCACTTCACCACTGCAATCTTCCTCCTATGTCTAATCATGAGAAAAACTATTAGGGAAACACTAAGGAAATCTGTCTGAATAAAGTATGAACTTTAGTTAATAACAATGTATTAGTACTGGCTCATTTCCTATGACAAATATACAATAGGTAATATGTTAATAATAGGGGAAACTGAGTACAGGACACACAGAACATTCTAAAAAAAAAATTATTTAAATAAATACCTAATGTATTTACTACCATATATATAAACATGCTTATGAACGTACCACCCAGTCAAGAACTAGAACATTATCTGCAAACTTTCATTCATCCTCTGTGCTCTTTCCCTCTTCCCTTCTCCCATCTACCTTTCCTTCCCTCCACTTTACAAAAATCACTATGCTGAATTTTGTGTTAACTATTTCTTCCCTTGCTTTGCTATAGTCTATAGTATACATGAAAAGCTTTGTTCATGTCAGTTCAGTTCAGTCGCTCAGTCGCGTCTGACTCTTTGCGACACCATGAATTGCAGCACGCCAGGCCTCCCTGTCCATTACCATCTTCCGGAGTTCACTCAGACTCATGTCCATTGAGTCCGTGATGTCATCCAGACATCTCATCCTCTGTCGTCCCCTTCTCCTCCTGCCCCCAATCCCTCCCAGCATCAGAGTCTTTTCCAAAGATCAACTCTTTGCATGAGGTAGCCAAAATACTGGAGCTTCAGCTTTAGCATCATTCCTTCCAAAGAAATCCCAGAGTTNGCTCTACTTACTCTGTTGCTTTATGTCTCATTTTTAATTGAACATCAAGGGACTACAGCATTTAGATTACAAACTCTATAAAATACCTTTATCTAGAGGCTTCTTGTCATTTTTGTCTTTTATGAAATTTTTGTTGCCAAGAAAGGCAGGATTAAATTTGTCTCTTCTAGATTGAGTTGGTGTACTGTATCATTGGTTATCAGAATACTCATAACTTTGGGACTTTGAAATGATAAATATTCACGACTTGTGAAAAAAGCATGACATATAACTATGATCTTAATTATTAAAAAATGGATATTTAATTGTATAAATATGCAAATAGGACCTAAAAAGGACACATCAAAAGGTAAACTGATTATGGATAACTTTTTTTTTTTTGCTTGTGTTTTTTGGTTTCCTATTATGCATATGTTAAATTTAAAAAATTTTATTTTTAAAACCTTAAAAAAGTATGGACGAAAGGGAGAAGTTATATAACCTCTAGACAGAGGCTACTTTTTAAGAAAGACTACAGCTTCAGAAACCATGAAGGAAAAGCTTGACAAATAAAGCCCCCAAAACATTAAAAATTGTGTTTAATGAAAGGTTCAAGAAACAGAGTCAAAAGACAACCAGGAGAAGATATTCACAACTCTTACCAAAAAGAGTTAAAATCCCCCCAGTTCAGTTCAGTCACTCAGCCGTGTCCAACTCTTTGCGACCCCATGAATCGCAGCACACCAGGCCTCCCTGTCCATCACCAACTCCTGGAGTTCACTCAAACTCACGTCTATCGAATCGGTGATGCCATCCAGCCATCTCACCCTCTGTCGTCCCCTTCTCCTCCTGCCCCCAATCCTTCCCAGCATCAGAGTCTTTTCCAATGAGTCAACTCCCCGCATGAGGTGGCCAAATATTGGAGTTTCAGCTTCAGCATCAGTCCTTCCAATGAACACCCAGGACTGATCTTTAGGTTGGACTGGTTGGATCTCCTTGCAGTCCGAGGGACTCTCAAGAGTCTTCTCCAACACCACAGTTCAAAAGCATCAATTCTTTAGCACTCAGTCTTCACAGTCCAACTCTCACATCCATACATGACCACTGGAAAAACCATAGCCTTGACTAGATGGACCTTTGCTGACAAAGTAATGTCTCTACTTTTGAATATGCTATCTAGGTTGGTCATAACTTTCCTTCCAAGGAGTGTCTTTTAATTTTATGGTTGCAATCACCATCTGCAGTGATTTTGGAGCCCCCCCAAAATAAAGTCTGTCACTGTTTCCACTGTTTCCCCATCTATTTCCCATGAAGT